>JAVBHV010000032.1:600000-837500 GCA_033992175.1 Spiraea crenata | reverse complement strand
GTGAAACTTTAACTTCAATTTTAATTTTTTCGAAATTGGTATTGGGCGGCGGAACATGCCTCTTGATTTTGTTAATTTAATCATATGTTCCTCAAGAAAAAGTGACTTGAAGTTTATGTCACCGCCGCTGCAATGTGGCCAATCATACATATATTGCAACAGTTCTGAAACATACCGACTGCTCAATACAGTATCTATCCCATACGAGCATAGAGGTTGTCAACTGTTGATGTATTGCAAAATGAGTTTGCATGAACAGCATGAGTGCATATGAGTTTGTTGTACTGCAATATGAGTTTGCATGAGCAGCATGAGTGCAGTTGCGGAAACCATTGACGCACCACAACACGCTTGCATGAATAACTAACAGCCACGCACACCGGCATGTGAGCTACTATCGGATGAAAAGAAATTACAGTTTAGCAGGAACTAGAACAGCCATCATATGTTTTTACTCAAATTCGTTAGTAAAAATCAGTCGACAATATTGCATACAGGAATGATCGGGCATAAGATACACTTGAGCAGTGTAGGAAAAGTACACTGAACCATTAGGCTTGCAGAAATTGTTTATCAGTAATATACACTAAGAATTTTTTAAGAAACTAACAAACAAATAGACTATTCTGATAGCTAGAGTTCAATAATAATGTAACAGCAGAGGCTTGACAAATTCCAATTCATAAAATTTTACAAACATGAACTGGAAACTAAAAGCTTGCTAATAAAGATCAGGAAAGAAAACTCTTCATTTTGCCTGCTCTCACGGTGTATTTACAACCCGACACTCAGGAACCCTTTTATGTAGCATTGATGTCCCTTGGAAGGTTATCATTTGGTAGCAAGTCCTTCTATAGTTAGTAAGCTGCAGCACAAGGGGCACAACTGCAATGTTAGGCCACCAAGGCACAACTAGAATAGAGACAATGATTAGAGAAATTTGAACCTACCTGATCCGTCTGCATTTTGGTAAAACCAAATCTATCAGTCCATATGGATTCTGCTTCTTCTGCAGCTGGCAACACAAGGTTCTTCACACTCAAAAATGCTAGCAGTTTCTCAATGCACGAAAACAATAATTGGAAGTAGCCCTGTCAAATTTAGGTTATTTATGTCAAGCAATTGCACATTCAAAATTGCAATAAGAACATCCTAGGCGAAAAACAAAAAAAAAATAAGGAGAACCATTCAAGTTCTTGTCGTTTCAAATATTTAGTCCTCCCACCTTGCCATGGTTACCATTACTTGTAGCAACTAAAGGTAGCTCAGCAACTTCTCGACCAAAAACACGAATAATTGCAGCTGATACCACAGTTGAGCTGCAAGAACAGATGAAATTTATCAATCACATTACTGCAAAGCAAGTGCATGATCACAAAACCAAACAACTAGGTCTTACTTGACCATCAGTATTGCACAGTGCATGCCCCCAAATTCTTGGCTCCTAACGTTCCTTCTGAGAAACAGAGAGGGACAACATAAGACTAGAGGAAAATAGTGGGACAATAGTGGACAAACTACAATATAAGGTAACAAATTCCTACGCTTACCCATAAACCATTGCTGGAATAAGGTCTCTCCCAGATTCTGAATCAATTATAGGATCAAAGCAATCCTGAAGTACAGATACGGGCAAATCTAAATTAGTGTCACGATGATGGCTCCTCTTCTGCGTATAACAAGTGTGATAGATATGCTCCTTGTATGCAATCATAATGAATGATTGAAATAGGCGTACGCTACCAAGTGTGATAGATATGCTCCTTGTATGCAATCATAATGAATGATTAAAATAGGCTTACTGTCTAGACACATGGTACACTACCATTTCTTTCTTTTAAAATAAACTTTTCAGTCAAAATAAAGAGGGAAAGCTTCATCCTGACAATCAAACACCAACTGCAATATAAAGTACACAACCATAAATATAATTGCTACTATTATAAAGGAAGGGATGATGTAAAGGAACAGAAACCTTTTTATAATGATCATCACTAAATATTGGCACCTCAACATAGCAAACAAACAATAAGAAAATATATGCAAAACTCCTCCAGATGTAAGAAACTGTGGGATGACCTACATTTCTGTATTCAAGCACCAGAACATTTCGTGCCCGTTTGGCATGTGCTTTTTTAATGTCAAAAGCACTTTTGGATTTTTAGAAAGCACATCCTAGGTGCTTTTACCAAAAGCTCTTTTCAATTCATTAAACCCAGTTATGCACACAAAACCATTTGTATCTATTTTAAAGTATTTTTGCTCAAGTGAGAAACACCTAACATGTATTTCTAAAATTTTCAAAAGTGCCTTCGACACTGAAAAAGCATTTGTCAAACGAGCCCTTCAAAACAACAATAGGAAAGCACTTACATGAAAGATAGCCACAGCCTTTGAGAGTAATGACCGAGATTCCTGAGAAGCAATTTTGCCACTAATAAGTCTCCATCTCACATCAAATCCACCGACAGACTCCAAATCCTTTCCCACCTGCTTCTTCCTTATAGCCTCCAAATGAGAGTCTGGAAGCTTCTCAGCTCCATTAGCAAGTAACTTTTGTAAAATAGAATGAATTTTATTGCAGTCCATGCAACAAAACCACTTTCCGTTTGGCAATTCCTGTCAAAGAAGTTGGGAGTCAAAATTTCCAATCCCGAAATATAACTACGAGCTCACAGGTATATGGTGCTGCTCGCATAAGTTACTAGGCCATCTGTGCACAACTTCAGGGGTTCACCTTTAAATTTGCCATTTTATGTTTCTTCAAGCAGCCAACATGATATTCCTTCTCACACTGGCGCAACAAGAAGAGAGTTCCATTAATCATTCAAATATGAGCAGCAGTAACATTTTATGTCAACGGGATTCCAACTGCAAGGTAAAATGACAAGATATATAAGATATACCTGGTCACAAAGTATAATTGTTCGTGGGCCAAATCCTGATTTGCTAAAATCATAACCTCTGTAGACAAAAAAGAACAATTAAATAAAAAACGACATAAGGAGCAGATTATCGTAAAACAATCCATCAAACCGCATATGGAAATTGATGAGTAAGACAATAGTTTCTAGTTATTACCTACATAAAACACATCCAGTTAGTTCAGCTTCTATATCTTTGACAATACGAATACACCTTTGGGTTATCTGTTCTATAGGATCAATCCCTTCAATCCTTCCAGCAGCAACCGCATTTTGATTATGTTCTACAAACTTTTCTCGTAGAAACATATTCTCGCAAAACTTACAGAACCATTTACCACGAGGGACACTTGGTAGAGAGGCACAGTCTGCACGGGGCAAACATATCACACAGGAAACTTATAAGGAAAATGCAGTTGGGGGATTGTATCATAGAGAATTTCAATTGGGGCTTCCAATCATGATTCCAAGTGTTTTAAAACTGAACTGCAACACTTTAAGTAAATGTAGATTGACATCCAGATATAGCCAATTGAATAAAACTTAGGGATTGTATCATAGAGAATTTCAATGGGTTTCAATCATGATTCCACATAGTATTTTAAAACTGACATGGAATGCAATCCCCAGTAACTGTGACTGTTTAAGTAAATGTAGATTTGACATTCAGATTTAGCCAATTTAATAAAACTCAAAGCATTTTGTTTAGAGAACAAACAAACAAGTTTCAACACATTTATACTCAGACTATGAACTTGCAATTAACAAAGCATTTACACTAAAGCTTTCTTTCTATTCTCTCTCTCATTCACAATTGTAACAATTTATCTCAGCCATTGACACCGCCTCATTTTGGACTAAACAATGTCATACCATTATGGAAAAAGAAATTCGGAGAGAGGATCTAAAGAAATAGCTCTCTAATATCGTCCTCAAAAGAATCTCAAATTCACCTCTGTGGAAGGCCCGTGGGCATGCATCACAAAGCACAAGATTCCCACCATCTGCACAAATGACGCATAAGTCGTCATTATCCTTGGCTGAGTATTTTCGACCTCTTGACAAAGATATTGCCAACTCATGGAGAGATACGCCATTTGATGTATAGATATATGCATAGCTGCCAAAATTACAAACAGAGCCATATAATTATCATATATCTAAGGAAATTTCTGAAATAGCTAACCAATGAATATCTCAGGCAAAAACTTACGGTTTCCTGCGTGTAGCCCAACCTGCATGAGCCTCAAACTGTGAGGGACTGACCTGTAGAAATAAATAGAGAAGTCAGAATTTCCAAGACAGGGTTCATGAACCGTTAAGAAATTGTAGCAGAAAATACCTCAGAGTTGCAACACCGGCAAAATATTCCAAAACCCTTCTTATAACCAACTAGCAATTTCTGTGGAGAAAAAGAAACCATTACTCCCATAAGCAGATAAATAACATATTAAGCATGACAAATCTTATATCAACAACCTGTCCACGTGCATAATATGCTACTTCTGTTCCATCAGGCAATCCATCTTCCTCAAAAACCAACTTATGGAGCCGCTGATCTCTTCAGAAATATACAACCAAAGAGCAAATGGATTATTCACAGGCTACAAACAGGAAGAAAAAACTTCAACCAAATTATGCACGCCAAAAATCATATTTATGTTAATGATAACCAAGAGAAGAGGAAGCAAGCCTACTTTGTCGTAATCTTCCACTGGCTCTTCGGTTGAGAAGAAAAGAACACTGGCGGAGTACTGGGGGACCTTGAAATCAGAATTGATTTTGATGATCTGAAAAAGGGCAGCCAACATGTAACGACACGGAATTGTGTACAGATAAAGCAGACATAAAACATTATATACATTATATACATACAGAAGTGTGCCTTACTTCTGTACAGTACAATTTGGAAGGTGCAACGTTGGCATTTAACAAAGGATTCTTTGAAAAACACTTTAGTAAAAGAAAGCAATCTTGAGAAGCAATTTTTTAAGGCTTTCTATAAGAACAGAATACTAGCCAAATGTATTCAAAGAAAACTTAAGAAGATACCAACTTTGGTGTTATCTTCCATGCGCTCCTATTAGGAGAACTCATTGGAGAAGCACTTTCGGAGGGTTCTGAGATCGAAAGTGGTGCTGATAACCTGCAGAGACGGTAGGAGCATTTACACAAGATACACATTTTTAATAAGTAAACCTTCATTGAAAAAATATAACCTTTCCATATTGGAATGATTTGAGCACCAAATCGCCTTTAGGGTCATTCAATATAGCATTTCATAAGCATATCCCAATAAAGAAATAGACGTACTTTATTGTCTTCACTTTGCTCTTCTTCTTTTTCAAATACAAAGAGGTGGAACCACTTTTTGGGGACTTTGATATTGCACTTTTCACGGGCATTGACATTGCACTTCTGAGGGGTTTTGACATTGCCCTTTTGAGGGACTTTGAGATTGCTCTTTTGGGAGACTTTAAGATTGCGGTTCTCGAGAACTTCGGGGTTCCAATCTTTTGAGACTTTTGTATTGAAACAGGCATGAAAGATCTGAGATAATAAAGATGCAAGAAATATATGAAGAATTGAACTTGCATATAACTACCTCAATAACTAAATGAAACAATCTCTTGAGACTTTGGTATTGAACCAGGCATGAAAGATCTGAGATAATAAGGATTCAAGAAATATATGAAGAATTGAACTTTATAACTACCTCAATGACTAAATGAAACAAGAATACAAGAATAATAACTAAGCAACATACTTCCACCTTCCATAGATTTCTAAAGAATCTTTTAGTGTGACCATTGACATAATGTCACATTAAGCCTTTGTAGGAAAATACGATATAAGCAATATCACAGACAATTAATCCAACCAAAACTTTAAGCTTTTATAATCCATTTCATCAGAAAACAAAAAGTTTGAGACTCTTCAGTGCATACACTGAATTGGAATTTTGCAGAAACAAATAGCAAGATGTGATGCAAGGATATCAGAAGAAAGAGATGTCCCAGCCAATGATTTAAATAACAATAAAAGAAGTAAACATTCCTGTCAGTGCAACTTAAAAAAAAAAAATGAATAAAGTTTCTAGTTGGTTATCTCAGCTCTTGCATTTTAGAAACAAGCACATGAAAACAAGTTTCTACTTCCCACCAGAATAAAGTTGTTAGATACCCCATTTTCAAATTCAAGGTCCCAATTTAGTATTAAAAGGGTTAAAAATAGAAAAGACATTAGGGGGAACATAGGCTACAAGCTGGAAAACGAAACCCACAAATTCCAGAGCAAAAGTAACAAAGCTAGATGAGATAGCTCAAAAAGATACAATACCTGAGACTTTTAGTGGTTTCATGAGCCACGATGCACTCAGGGTTTTTCGCCTCTATGCAAGAATAGCAAAGAGATCCATCATCCAGAGCACAGTATGGAGGAAAAGACACTGGATATAACGTAAGAAAAATTAGCAACCAACAAAACGTTATGAAAAAAAATAATAGCAATCAAATTGCTTTATACAGTAAAAAGAAAGCATATAAAGTAAATAAGAAAAGATGGTCAAAACTCACCACAGCATTCTTTACAAGTGAATGACTTTTCTGCTGGTGAAGAATTGAGGAAATTCTGAATTGTAGTCTCCAATGTATGCAAGGAAGCATTCCTGCACACCTTTAAGAGATCAAGCAGGCTCTTTCCATTTGAAAAGCATATATACTGCCCTGCTCGTCTATATGTTTTACAAGCATGAATCTCAAATTGGGATGGTGGAATAACCTACATTGATTGAAAAACGAGCAAAGTAAATAAACATAACGCATAAACCAACTGAAGGGACAGGTCACAGCATGTTGGAACACATTAGAGCACCAAACATTACTCACTCTGCAATTGTCGCACAAAATACATGAACACAAGATCCCATCATCCTTTATTGTGCCCCGCAGACCAAATGCCTGAATTAGAACCGTCTCGCCAAATTTTAGCTCACTATAGATATTAAGTAAATCGAATATGCAAAAACATGATATGGAATCAAAGCTACCTTCTTGCCACCCATATAAATCACTGGTACCCCTTCAACCAAGCCAGTTTCAAAGAGCTCCTTGACCGTCGTAGGCTTCCTATCCAGCACAATCTTCTTCGACATTTTCAACTCTAGCTTATTATTCAACGGTGACGCCAGCATGCTGAGTGGAAGCACATCCTCATCCTCCAGCGTGCCAAGCGGAAGTGTATCCTCCACAGCCAGCATGCTGAGCTGACGTGTTTTCTGCAGCCCCTCCACATTGGAAATCACTTCAACTGGCACGAACCCAGCCGCACTTTCCAATGAAGTTTCAGACTTGGGTCTCAATGCCGAACGCGTAAACCGCTTAAACGGCCAGCTCTCCTTCTCATTCGAATTGTGCTCATCTTTAACTTCAATTTCAACCAGGTCTGCTTCCATATCATGCTTTTCCACTGACGCCTTACTGTCAGGGCCATTTCTACTACGCCTAGGCTTCTTTAACTTGCCCTTCCCTTTCACTCTAAGTTCTTTGACTAATAAATCAACTGATTCATCCTTTTCAGACCCCTCATTCGAGTTCTTAACCCCACTTGTCTCGGCATTATCCAAAATCCCATTACCATTACCGCCATTAATCCGAGACCGCCGGGTATAAACAATCACACCATTAACAATATTACCTTTAAACCTCTTAAACTTACCACTCTCATAAACGCGCACACCAGGGCTCGTCCGAGCCCCATTTACCGAATCGGCTAGCTGCTGAGACTGGCCCTCCAATACGCAAGCCAAATCTCGCTTCATGCCGCTTCAATCAAACACCTACCCTCAACCCCAAATCTGCACAAGAAGCCGCCGCAATTGGAAAAATTCAAAATTTCGAAACGGAAACGCTAAAACCCTAAAACTCTAGGGTTTTGCAAACAAAATTGAGGGAGAATTACTGTACCAGATAGTCAGACGGCCGCCATGCGAACGGAACAGGGTCGAATTGGAAATCCGAGGCGGCGGGGATGCGAAAGAGCGAGATCGGAAATCGAAATCCCTTCTCCGAAATTAGGGTTTTGGGGGATTTTGTCTGGTATTTTGAAAATTGGGGGCCGAGATTTGATTGGAGGGCGACGAAACCGCCGTTGGTAGGTAAGGTGAAGTGAGTGACCTCAGAGTGAGAGTAAGAGGAGGAGAGATAGATTCATAGCAGAACACACCACAGTGGGCTAAAAGAGAATTGGGGGTGAATGGCAGGATCCGTAAATAGGTTAGGGTAATCAGGTGAAAGGACCAAAACACCACCACTCCTAGTTTTTCACGTCAAAACCCAAAAATCACATAAAATTAAACCTACTTTTCTTGAATTGATGAAGCTGAAAAATGAATTTTCCGATCGATTTCGAATACTGTAAACCGTTTTTCTTTTCAATTGGAGAAAGAGAAATATGGTTACTTGATAAATGTTGCGTATGGAATTATTAGATTAATGAAATATCTCCCCAATCTTTAATCATTGTCATTACTAGATTATTTTCTTTTTAAGAAAATTTTTGACACTTCAATGTTTCACAACTATAAATAACTCCGCGTCATTAATTCAATATATCAAAACAAAATTACCATTTATTCTCATTTCCACGCAATTCAAAATCTCTTATTTCATAAGAGATATTGGAGTGAACACATTTGAATATTCATCCTCTTTTATTAGGAACAAATTGCCACGCTAAACTAACCCTATCTTTGTAAAATACCAAATTGTCACTAGTCATTATTTTTCACCCCAACCGACTCAAAACTCAATACTTTTCCTTTTTAGAAGAACAATAACACATTAGTCTTTCATGCTTGTAAATGACCAAGAGTTGATTCTTCATTTATCGCACTAATCTCTCAAATGCAAAAGGTGAGTGGATTTGAACTCTTGGCATCTTCCAATGGCGCTCAACCAATTATATCATAGTGAAATATCAACTGCTACTAGTAATTGCATCAATCGCGCAACAGTAACACATTAGTCTTTTACGCTTGTAAATGACTACGAGTCATCAATTCGTTAGAGCAAATGATAAAAATACAATTGATTAGTCTTCTCGTGTACTAACCAACCCGAAAATTAAATTAACTTTTCTAATTTCACAAAAAGAATAGGATTGAAGAAGATTTTAAAAAAAAAACTAAAATAACTTGTACTCAAAGAGATAAGTCATGAAGGCAATTAGAATTTGCACAATCAGAAAAGTCGGCAATTTTTGACAGAAGAAGGAACGGAGTGATGCCAAACATTTAAATTGTTAACATAATAGTTTATATTGGCAATCACATCTGTTAAGAAGATTCCCTAAAAACATGAACCAAGAAGATTTTGCACCGATGAAATAATTCAATTTCAAAATAGTTACCTAAGGAGATGGAGTTAACCACGGGTTAACGTAGTTGCTATTGCAGTTACTTGTATTATGCAGCAGTTGTACTAATTTACCCTCTTGAATACATTTGTGTCCCATTCGCAGCTTCCTTTTGCACGGATTTGCTCATTTACGGATTTTCGAAAGTACACCAAACCACCAACTACGAGTACATATTCCAAACCAATTCCAAAAGTCAAATTGTACAACATAGCAATTCGCCAATTACCCAAACAACCTTGCACACAAATAAAACTAAAGGGAAAGTGATTTTCACTCTTTTTTTCTTTATGAAAGTATTTGTTCAATTATCTCTACTATTATAGAACAAATAGAACTTTTTAGCAGTTTTGATCAAATACCTCCACAAAACACTACAATTTTAAGAAAATCAAGTTTCACTAACCTTTAATGCAAAAGCAGTGGGGGTATTTCAGTCAAATGGAAAAGACTTCATAAAATAGAAACTACCAATAAAAATGTTCTCCATGCCATGGATAATATATACTTTGACAAATCAACCAATCATATTCATCATACATTATAGGAAGAATATAGATTTTCTAAACACACCCCCTAACATAACCAAAACTACATTTCAATCCGACCAAAAAAAAACCCACATACAGGAGGAGTTTCTCCATCCCCTCAAATTTGATTCATGTTCGCATGCAAGTATCGCGGGCATTGCTGCTAGTAGCTGTTAATTTTCATTCTATTTAACACTCGAAATAAACAAGAATTATGTAAGAGGATAAAAAGGATGTTACAAGATTGGTTCCCAAGCTAATAACCCTAGCAACATTGGCTAACACCGGCAAAGTAAACTTCAGTGTAGTTGGTTAAAAGTATTTATCATTGTATTCAATTGTCTACATCTCCAATATAGGCTTCAGCAGAGTGGGTTGAGAATTGTTCAGTCAGATTGTCATGTGCTTGAAACGCCTTAGGACATTGTTAAGTTGTGTTGTAGACTTTTATCAAAAAAATTTAATCTTTTTGTGAGTATTTTAATCTTTAGAGTGACATATAAAGTAGGGACAATTTTTGTTGGAGGAAGCAGAGACATTTTATGTGGTATTCTGATGTGATCTTCAATAGATCATGAATACGTGTAATGTACATGATGGGATGGCCAACTCTTTGCGTTAATTGCCCATCTAGCTACATCAGCCCATGATTCACTATTTAACTCCCATGGACTTTATTTCCACCAGCTGCAGCACTGCAAAAGCAATCTCCTGTTTTTTTTTGGTTGGAATTGAATTACAGATCCGGGAACTAATCAAATTAAAATCCAGTAGACATGGAATTGTAAGTACTACAAAATCAACCAGTTACAAGGGGATAATTGACGACTGTCTCTCTGTTGCCTTGTTCTTGTTGGTATAACTACAAATTCATTGAATGGAAGCTCTAAGTTGATTCTCTATAAAAGACATGAATAACATGAAAGTTCCTTTTTTTATGTTACCTACATTGTAAATATGAAAGAACTATTAAGCACTACTTCAATCAGGTGCAATATTCTGGGGGACAAGGAAAACTTCATTTCATGGAGAAGAAAAAAGTTCAGCGGAGAAAGTAAAAAATTCCAGGGTTCAATGAAAACAAGTAGATAGTTAGTGCTGCAATTATAAACTTGACCATAATTAGTCTGCTGCAAATACCAAATTACCTTGAACTTTGGCCAGAGGCCTACATAGCAATCCTTAACAATACACAAACTATATATAGAACACACTTTTTGCATACCTAGAACATGAAAACAAGGAAAATGCAGTGTCCAACTCTAACCGGCCCTCACGAAGGTTTCAGGGATGCCAAACATGTAAGAGCCAAGCGCGAAAGAGGGACTCAGCAGAAGCCGAAATGCCAAAGGATTGAAGTTGCCCTTTTAGAGAATCCACCTCCTCGAGAGAAAGGAGATTCAGCTAATTTTTCAACAATCTTTTATTCCTCCCCATATACAGTACTGCCTTGAAACCAAGGCTCTTCATGGGTAGATAAGTAATTAAAACACACACTACTTACATAATCAATTGGCCACCCCCGCCATTCTAGTGTCACTGGCGGGGGTGGTCTGAGCATGATACGGAGATGGTGGTGAGTGGTTGTGCAGCGGCAGAAGAAGTACTAAAGTGGGTCTGAACTTTGATCACAAATGTTGGGTTGGTTGTTATAGGAGTTTGTTGGGTTGGTCATGAGAGCAATAAAAAGGGGTGATGACTTTTCTAAAAGAAAGTAGAAAAAAAGTAAGAAATGAACGTTTCAATCCAAATATTCAGCATCTTCCAAAGGATATGCCATTGGTCGACCATCTCTCTCTCCCCTTTGCCCCAAATCTGATGAATGACACCTCCTCCTCTTTCACTTCTGGCCTTCATTTTCTTTTTTCACAAACACCTCATAAAACACATTTATAATGTCAATTTGAAGTATATGCTTTTGTTGGTTTTCTGTTCACAGAGGTTTTGGGAGTGTCATGCAATAGGAATCTACTTAAAGATTTGATGGCCTCCCAAGTGGGAAATTGTTGGGTCACCATTTTTTGATATAAGCGATTTTGGAGGTTGGGGAGATGAACTCGAGATCTCAGGTGCCTTAGCGTGGATTTAAGTCCTGTGATGTTAAAGATGTGATTTGTGCGGTACATACAAACATCGCTTACTGATTGATATACGGGTCAGGTTTGTGTTGGATGTGTAATTGCATCAGTTGGTCGTGCTGCACGGAATCATGTCAATGTGATACAAACCAATTTTCAGGTTTTATTTACATGGAATTGAATTGTACCCTCAGCAAATGCAATGCCTTTTGTTGTATGTATGATGTTAGGTAGGTCATTTTCTTGAGTGCCTTTTGCTTTATGTTGTCTGAGTGATATTTCCTGTTCTTAAAGTGACACCAGCAATTTCGTCCCCTTGTTTGATCAAGCACATAAAAAGTTTGATACTCTTTTCTATTTGATTACATAATGCCTTGGGAAGGAAGTCTCCCTTTCGTAGTTCTTATTCTTAAATTTTATCATTAGATTATATTAACTTTCTTGGGTTAACGATGAGTCAGGTGACACCATTTGAAGTATATAGCATTTCACTTTTCTCCTTATAGGTTCATCCCTCCGTCACGTTACTCAGACTTGAAGCTTACCTCCAGTATCAAAGATGACATATCCATCATCGAAAGTGGTTGTGTTGCTATTTATATGTTGATTTATGTTGAAGAAGACTTCATTATGGTGATTTGCAGAAAAGAAAGTTCAAGAAATATGCAAATATGTCAGTAGCTAGACTAACTTTAGCGGTAGAGCAGTTTATCAACGGAATCGACAACGAAATTTGTCTTCTTACACTATCCATACACTGATATTTTCCTCTTAGAACAAAGAAGTGAGCGATTTTAAAGTTGGTGAAGAAATTCGTGTTGTCACAAGTCACAACAGTAATCACCTCCATGGTCCTTTCCCCTGTGTGAGAACCAGCACAGTGCGCCGCGTACACCAGTACCTTTCTATGTACAAATTAGAAATATGTGCAATTATAATAGGGTATCCATTAAGCTTTTGAAGAATATTATTATCTGATACCTAACCAGGAATTGTGCTTGCTCAATGTGCTTCATTTGCAGAGCTGACTTCCAATCCCAGTTGACAGAAGAATATTTGAAAATGTGCTAAATAGATACTAAACTATTGTTTAACCAATTCACATACGTCTGCAAGCATATTGCATTACAAAAAGAGCTTATATGATTATGAAGGATCTCACTAAGCATGTGCAGGAGAATATAGTACATAGTACTATCAAAGTGTGGGTTAGCAGTACCTCCTTTATTGAGTAAAATCATATCTTTATTTGAATTAGCAATTGTACTTCCAATTTTGTGAATATTCCATCAAGTGGCGTATAGGTACTATGTATATTCGCCTCTACACTCACTCACTCACTTGAATATCCCAGCAGACTGAAATTTGTGATATTCAAAAATGGGTTGAAGAGCTACCTGAGATGGGTAGACTCGAGAAAATGCCATAGGGGACGTGAATGGCTTTATCGTTTATCATTAATCAAAACCATCTTTTTCCACTCTTGTTTGCCTTGAGCTTCATCACAAGTTCCTCGCGCTGAGATTCTACCTCGGCACATCTAAGGCTCAAGTGCAAGTACCTCTCACGAATGTCTTCCAATTCTGTCTCAAGAGATGATCTTGACCGTTCATGTCTTTCTTTTGCCACTGCTTCAGAATCAGCTCTTGAGTTTCTACGAGAATCTGCATGATTGTTACGGGTCTCAGACAACAGCCTGCAGGGTAATACATCTGTTAAAACTGAATCATATATTAAAGATCCAAAAGAAAGAAGGTGTTTCTAACTAATGTGTTTTGAAGGAATAGTGGTTCCTCTTACGCTTACCTATCAAGCTGAACTTTATAACTGCTATTTGCATCCAATGCTTTAACAAGTTCATCCTCGAGCATTTTAATCTTTGAAAAAGGATCAACTCCGAAATCGCGAGGACTACCATCATGAAGCACAGTTCCATTATCATCCTGTAATGGCAAAGAATAAAAGGATAAGTACAAAATGCAATCTTCTGTACTGTGCTAACTCAAAGGAAATGACCACTTATTCTTTGCAACAAAATGCTTTAGAATCTGTGGATGAAATGAATATTTTAGATGTCTAACCTCTCTTTGATGCTGGTTTCTATTAGGATAATTCTGATCTTTTGCAAGTCCTTGTACCTGATCATTCTTCAATACTGGTTTCCTTCTAATATCACGACGATGATTGCTGTTCTTCACAATTTCATTCTGTGTAGTGAAATAGCGTCAGCAAATCCAAAACTTCACAGTCTTGACATCACACTGTTAACAAGTAAATAAAGAACTTACTTTTGGGAGCTTCATATCTTCACCAACAGGATTGACTTTGGTATTGCTTTTTGAAGAGCTGGAAATCTTTGGACTGCTAGAATCCCTCTGTTTCTGTTTTTCTTGCCTCACTAATTTCAATTCTCGTTCAAGGGCTTGGGACCTTCTTAGGCACTCCGTTTTCTCCTCCTCAAGTAGCTGTATTTTCAGCTGATACTGTTCATTAGCTCTTCTGACCTGCTTGATTTCATCTTTCAGCTCAGCATCCTGTGCACATAAAGCCTCTTTTGCAATTAGATCACCTTCCATCTGCAGAACTTTCTCCTCCAAGACAGCTTTAGTACGCTTGCAATCCTCAAATTCAAATAAGGTCTTCTCCAGTGTTGAGATCTTGTCATGGAAGGAGCTCTTCTCTGCCTTCAGATGTTCGCATTCCTCGGATATTGAACGCATTAATGACTCCATTTTGTCTCTCTCAAACTTGGCTGCATCAAGCTCACTCTTAAAAGCCAAAAGTTCATCCTGACATTGAGTTAACTTCTGCAGTTGAATTTTCGTATGAGTAGATTCTTCCACCATCTGTTGCTGTTCATAATCAGACACCGTAAGCTTTAGTTCAAGGTCATTCACAGTGGTCTTCAATTTCGCTTCACTTGATTTGCAATTTTCTAGAAACTTCAGTAACCTTTCATGGTCAGCCAATGTTGACTCTTGGATTTGTTTTGATGCAGCAAGTTCATCAAACAGGCCTTTTAGCTTCCCTTCAGTTTCTGTTCTCATGATATTCAATTCGTTCTCAGTCTGTTTGGCTTGATATTGAAAATCTTGGAGAGCAGATTCAAGCATTTCCTTCTCAGCTCGTAATCTGGATGCTTCTTGGACGAGATCTGAAGCTAGTTCTTCTCTTTCGTACTGAATAGCAGAAAGTTGCTCGGTAAGTCCTTTGACCTCTTGCAGAAGGCTCTCAACTTCAACTGTCTTCTCCAAATACATCTGATTGAACAAACTTTCTTCCAATATAAGTTTCTCCTTCTGTTTCATGTTTTCATCAAGAAGTGCATCTAGTTCCAAATTCATAGTTTCCTCTTTTGAGGCAATGTCTTCCAGCATTAAAGAAAGATCTTTTTCCAACACTTCAACTCTTTTAGAGCAATCTGTAAAGCTCTTCTGCGATTGATTCAACTTTGCCTCCAAGAGGGAACAAAGCTCATGCAACTCCAGCTTTTGTTTCTTCAACTCCCCATTAGATTTCTGAAGATAATTGCACTCTTCAATGAGGCTTTCAGCAGTAGCTTGTAGCTTTGGGTTTGCCCTTTTCAGAAAATCACATTCTTCTCGAGCTTCAGACCACTGGCGTTCCAAGTCCTTTAATTTCTGTTTAAGTTCTGCTTTGTCAGATTCCATCCCCAGTTTTAATCTACTGATCTCCTCTTCTAGACTCAGAGAATAAGATTTGGAACTATCCAACTCTAATTGATTGGCCTCCTTTTCATCTGTCAAATATCTTTGTTGATCTTCTAGAGCAGAAATACGAGATGACAATTGTATGTTTTCTTGTTCAAGCTCTGATAGATGAAGGTTCAATTCACATTTACCAGCTTGCAGCTCTGAAGATTTCCTTTCAAGTACCTTATTGGATGAAACATGGGAATTCACACTGCCGCTAAGCACCATTAATTCCTTCCGCAAATCATTCAAACACTTAGAGCTGATATCGTTTTCTCTTAACACAACTTCCATGTGTTCTTCAAGCTGTACTTTTTCGTCCTGAAGATTGGAAACCTTAGCTTCTAGTTCATTCTGGACCTGTCTTAGAACCCCAATTTCTTTCTCTTTGTTTAGCAAGTTTCCCTCAAGCTTCGCTATCTCAGACCTTTTCTCCATCAATTCATTACCCAGCTCTGTGACTTTAGTTTCTAGTTCCGTTTTCAAATCTTCTGAATGATCGCTATTATTTGTAATCTCCCCAAGCACTTTCTTATTAAGCTTCTCCTCTGCATTGTCCATCTCGGATTTATTTTCAGACACTTTGGACTGAAAGCTGGTAAAAGAACTGGGTGGAAGATCAACAGGTGCATGTCCCCCCATGGGAGTTTTGTTTGCTACCTTAAGCTTGAACAAGAGTTCTAAGTTTTCCTCCGTCAGTTCATTGCAATCTCTCTCTAGCTCCTGCACTTTTTCTTTCAACACTTCAATTTCTCTGACCAGATCTCCCTCAGCTCCATTCATGGTTATAGAATCCACTTCTGCAGAATGCCTCTCAGATAACTTTTCTCTTAACTTAACAATTTCTTGCTCTTTAAAGATTAATTTACTTTCGTATTTGGTCTCAATATCCAAGAGGGTTTGTTTGCTCAGACTTGATCCATTCTCCATCACATGGCTTTTCTCTTCCAGGGCTTGTCCTAGCTGTTGCACCGTGACTTGCAACTTGTTCTCCGATTCCTGCAACTGTTGAAGCTGAAGCATTAATTTGCTGTTTTCCTCTGTAGTTAGTTGCAGGGAATTTTCCATATCTTCAAACTTCGACTGTAATTCTGAAAGATTCTCCAACTCCATCTTTTGTTTGTCAATTGTCTCTTCAAGTTCCTGGAGAACTGACACCAGCTCAATATTTGATTCTTGACTTCTCTTCAACTGCAAGGCCATATCAGCTATGGACTCTTTTTGAAACTGTAATTCATCTTGTAATTCCTTCTCCATCTGGGGCATTCCTCCATCTTGAGAAGTTAAATACTCATTGGCTGTTTGTTTCAGCTCTAAGTTTTCAAGCAACAGTTTCAAGTGTTCAACTTCTTTCTTGAAGCCATCACGTTCTGCATGTGCTGCTGAAAGCTCCACAGTCATATTTGCCTGACTTTTGGACAGATCAGAGAACTCTGTCCTCAAAATGTCCAAATCAAGCATTAGCTTCCTGGCATTCCTCTCCCACATCTTAGCTTCTGCATGAAGCTCTTCGATCGTAACTTCTGCAGTTTCCAGAAGGTTTTTAGAAGAATCCGTGGTTATTAAAGATGAATCTTTCCGAGAGTGCTGAGAATGACTTCCTGAACCCATAAACCTGGAATTAAATGATGAATGATTTGATGCAGAATGAACGTCAGCAGGATAGTTTCCAGGAGTTGCACTGTTCTGTGAAATGGTTGAATCTTGTCTTCCAATGAGGTGGTTCCCTTCACCACTAAGGTTGCTTCTCGGGGACATATTATCCCTTCTTATGGAACCCTCAGCTGAATCTAAGCTGCGATGTGAGCCTGATGTAGAGAAACTACTTCCCTACAAGAAGTGAAGAAGATATGTTAGTTCATGGTAAAGATTAGACTTGTGAGCAGCTTTTGCATAAGCATTATAATCATTCAACAGCATGTGTAGTATGCCAATTTAAAAGGCAATAGGTGATGCTTGTACTCTAGCATTCTACAAGCAAAATCAATGAGGGAGGAATCTTAGGGGAAAGTGTAAACATACCCTACTCCCAGGCTCTCCAGGATTGGAGGTCAAGCCAAAATCTTTGATGGATGAAGATCCGGTACTCTTTCCAAACGTACTGTTAGATCCATCTGACTTGCTATCCGCCTCATGTCCATTTGCATTTGGTTCCTCCAAATGACAACTTGTGTCTTTTGACTCCTCATGACTGAAATTGCAGAGAAAATCTTTAATATAGACATCAACACTAACTATTTAAGGACTAATGGAAGCAATCATTCTATACAAACCTGAGCTGTTTTTTTGGTGTTAGACAGTTAATCTTTACCTGCAAAACAGAGATACCAGCAAAGGATTGTGAGAAAACAACTCTGAGGTGAATTTCTAGTGTGAATTGAAAAGACTGTTTCATTAGAGAAACGATGGAAGCATCAAGCTCCCCCATTTGGTTATTTTCATGGTAAAGAGAGTAATGAACATACTAGGTATGCTATTGCATTGTGCAAAACATGCCAAATCCATGGACTCAATTCAACATATAACTTTCTTATACCTCAGGCTAACAAAGGGATTAGTTTCTATGCAACCCAATCATAAACTACACAAGTATTCAACAAACCTGTAAAGTGGTCCCAAAATTGCACTTCTTCAATTGAAGAGAAACTGGAGCAGAAGAATTTGAATTTACATAGTCTGACATATTGACTGTAGCCTCTCCAAGGATGCCGGATCTAGCCGAACCCTATGATCATTTGAAACAGTTACAATCACCAATCGACAACAAACTTGGAAGTTCACTATCAAAGATAGCTTATTTCCAACAAAATGAGGAACTATAACAGTACCATTGAAACGACAAGCTTGAAGAAACAGTCTTCCATCTCCTTTGAAGACTCATCGTGCGAAATCCATATGGATTCGCAAAGAGTCTCGGTCCACTGACAGTTTCCATTACGCACCACTGCTTTGCTTGATTTAGCAACTGGTTTTCCAGTTTCTACTGAGACAATGGACACAAACAGCTTGTCCCACCCTCTGGGCACCTATAATCACAAATACCACCAGTAAGCAACCAAACTGTCTATGCATTTTGACAGGAAAACATCAAAACCTCCATCTCCCAACAAAAAAAAAAAGATCAATCTTCACCAATCAACAGTCTTTATTCAGAGTTTGACAAAAAGAACTCCAATTTCCAAAGAAGAAACAAATACAAATAGCACAACATATGCTGATAATCCATATTATACATACATACAAATCAATTCAATCAAATTTTCATCTACAGTATCCACAATTTGAAGCACCAATATCTGGTCTTTATCCCCCAACGGTCTGGATTCACCATGTGGCAAGAGAATTACTTTAAAAACAAGAAACTAGCAAGTTAAACTAACGTTGACAACCAACTGAATGCAAAATTCACCTGGTGGGCAAGTTTATATGGATCATTCACACTTTCCCATTATAGAGTTTGACCAAAAAATTCATACTATTCCAGAAATTCTCCATAAAAGGTCTAAAATTGAAACGCATTTTACACTTCAGACTGAACTATAAACTGCAATGCAACAATGCTCATCATCCACAAGAAGCTAAAACACAACAAAGAAAAAAGAAACAATTGAGCTGAAAATATAAACTGCAATGCAACAATGCTCATCATCCACAAGAAGCTAAAACACAACAAAAGAAAAAAGAAACAATTGAGCTGAAAATATAATACCTGGAGCGCTTTAAACTGGGAGAATTTAAAATCAACCCTCTCCCCTGATTTAGAAGGCCTGTTCTTGTGTAACCTGAACATGATTTTTCCCTCTCAAATTTTCCTCCTCTGAGTATTGTTGCTCTGCTGATTAACTAACAAACATTTCTGTGTCATCACAACCACCATTACCAGCTAGAGAGAGAAACAATGTGTGTGATTTTTCAAAGGAAGCGAGAGAACCAAGAAAGAATGAATGCAAAAGCCAAGGCGTTAGCTAGCTGGTCTTTGTTGCGAAGGTTGCTATTTTATTTTCCCTTCAACTTTTTGGCGTTTTTCTTCTTCAGTCAAGAAATTAGAGTAAGCGTACGATTGAATTTAATGCTGAAAGTGTAACTACAAATCGGGAAAAGAGCGCAATTCCCTACTTCGTCCCTGTAGCTCTGTGTACAGTACAACACTCGAGTGTGTAGGCGATTGGCGCGGATGCTGGCGTTACCTAACCGACAAGTGGAACATCAAATCAAAGTCCGAGAAATTACACGGACACGGACCCAAGGGTTGGGAGAAGTCATAAATTTGTTTTGAAAACCAAATCAACCAAGGAGAGTAGGTTTATCTCATCCAACAGGAGATGGTTACTAGTTTTAAAGTGGGGTGCATCCCCTAGCGAGTAAGTCAACAGAAAGTTAATAAGGAATTAGAATAATCATTTTATTTTCATTCTCATTACGAATAATGAGGGGATATAGTGTGGTCTAATATAATAAATATAACATAATCTAGATTTACATGAATTGTAATGTGGTTCTTGATTTAGGGGATCAGTGAACTATGAAAAGTAAGAAATTAGAATAACTCTCTTTCTTGGAATTCCCATTAAAGACAACTAGAAGGTATAGTGTGGCATAATATTATAGCTATTCATAAACATAAAGTAGATTTACACGAAATGTAATGTGGTTAATCAATAAAATTGAGTAAATATAAAATAGTATTGTATCACACAGTTATATAATATAAGTGATGAGTATTATAAATAAGTACTATGTACGTGTTCATAACGGCAAAAGGGAACAAAACGTAGAAGTGTTTGGGAATGATGATCGTATAGTGTATGAAGGGATAGAAAATAAAGATTAAAGTAGGGGTTGTGGGGTTGAGGGAGTGTAAATCTAGTTCCTTTCTATTCTCGATCCTCGAGGACATCGATTTCAGGATTAATTTCCAGATTTTGTGATGCTCTCAGGTGGGCCCCGTTATGCGAACAATGCTTCATTCTTGTTACCTTATAGATAGATGGGATGACAAAAGATTACTATATATATGATTAATATATATATTGGGAAACTTCCTTCTTGTGTTAAATGAGTGAGGACATGAAAATGGAATCAAGGAATGTAACAAATTCCACCTTGTCATGTACTATAGAGGGAACTAACTTTGGTTGAGTAGTTGAGGTGAAGGTTTGGATCAAGTGATTTGAGTGGTATCTTTCTACAATCGATGTTCCGAATTCAAGTCTCACTTAATGAGATGAATGAAATTTTTTTATCCCTTTTAAAAAAACAAAATTGTGGTTGAGTAGTATGGGCCGGGGCTCCGAATCTAAATAGTTCTGGTGATTGTCGACATGAAACATGATGCTTGAGTTCTATGGTTGGATATTCAAATACCTTAAGGCCCAAGCTTAAGAGTTTGAGATCGGGTTAATTGGAAGTGCAAGGCTATGGAGGGTCCATCATGGATGAAAGGTCGTCCAAACTAGAGAGATCGAGATTAGAGTTTGAGCTTGAATATGTTGTTTTGTGGACTTCTCAAATAGCAAACACATGAATGATTTCTATTCGAAAATTCAATTTCAGTTACATAAGCATCAATAAAACCTACGCAACGAATTTACTGAAAATGGGTAGTTATATATCACAATGCCGGATCTCATGGTCGGCCTACATAATTAGAAATAACTAAATCCTTCCACATTCCATGTTCGATTAGAAAAAATTTATAGTAGAGGCTTAACAAAATAGAAGCATACAATTGCGAAATTCTAACTTACAAAAGTCATCCCAAAAGCCAAATCATAATTCACTTTTGGAATTCTAAAACAGTGTAGAAATAATCGATGTAGATTGGTCTACAATGGGAGAAGCCAGCTGAGGCACCAAGCTGCCGGAGCTCCTCTTCCGTCCTATTCTTCCCCTTGGCCCTATAGATTGTCATCACAAATATGTCGTTTTCTAGTAGAGCGCGCGTCCGATTACTGTCGTCTGTTTTCTCCGGTAACATTGGCTCACAAGATATCAGCTTCCCTCCTGCCGGAAGTGCATTGTAACAATTCTCCATTATCAGCTTGCATTCGCTATCCGTCCATGTTGATAAAATCCACTGCCAAAGTAAAATGATGCAACATATTTAGTCATGGCAAGCATGTCAAGTACAAAAATTTGAGTTCTAAATTCAGTACTCTTTGGCTAGCCACATTATGCAGATTTTGCCAGAATCTATCGGCCACATATATTGATTTAGAATCATAAATGGTACTACACTTAGGGGTGATTTTTGGAGGGACAAGATCAGAAATAAGGGATCCAACTTCCGTACTGAAAAATTTCTAAATGAAATTTTCTTTTCAAACTGGAATTTTCAGAAATTAGAAATATTTTCAGAATTTTTCGGATCAAAATTATATCGAAAATTTTGGAAATAATCCGGAACTTTAAGTTCTTAAGGTAAAATAAAATAAAATAAAATAAACAATTATGCTTACAAGATTGACACATATGCTAAAGTAAGTAATAAATGATGTCCACAAATAAGATTGAGCAAAATGAAAGTAAATATGATTGATTATAAACTATACAATAAGTAAATTCCTATAAAACATATGGAATTTATGTCATTTTTTATCGGAATAGGTTTCAAAATTTTTGCAAATAAGTCGGATTGGAAAGGCGGAACTTTCGAATGAAAATAGTATGTTCTAATTTCTATTCAACTTCTTTAAAAAGAAATTTTAATTTTGGAATTTTCGGACATCACATCGGAATTCTCAATTCAACTTGCACCACTACTACTAGGCCGGAAACATCCTAATATGCTAAACATAATTTAATAAGTCACAAATATAGAGGAAGATGCAGTCAATGGCAACGCAATCTCATGGGAGATGCATCCTAGTTATCAGTGTCATCATTTAAAATGTCATAACTGATCACATTGGTTTTTGTACTATTCAAAATTCTTCATCAAATTGGGTTTGAAGTTCATACACACCTTCATGAAAATAGCATCACCAGAAGGAACCGACTTGAACATGTTACCACCAACATGTGTCACCCCTGCAAAAACAAATACAACGCGCATCGCTCATTCATTAATTTGCGTGATAATTATGACTGTACTGTATCGTAGGTTTTGCAAAGTAACAAAATCAAGTATAGGAGGGTTATTAAACCGACCAGCTATAGTTGGTGCCTTGGCAACCACCTCAGGCAAGTCAAAATTAATCCCTTCTTGCACATGGGGATGTTTCTGTAGGATCATCCGCAGGCAATCCCCTGCACTCCCGCCCACATCCACCAATCTCCGCACTCCGTCAAACCCATCGTAGCCGTCCAATACCGCCTTCATGAACGGCACCGATACACCCGACATCGCTTTCTGCATCAAGCCGTTCATCTCCGGCTTTTTCCCATAGTACTCGTACGCAGGCTCCCCATTCGCCTTAACGAACGGCTCCACCGTGGGGTCCACCACCGCCTCGTGGACCATCGGCCACGCTCCCATTAGTGCATCCTATCAGAAACAACCGGCTATTATTAACACTTCAAATCAACAATATCGTTTTATTTGAATATTTTATATTTAATTCCTTATATTCTATCTTATTTTTTGTAAATTAAATAAGGGAAATACCCATAAAAATTATTTTCTTTCGGTCACTATCCACTATATTTTTTTTTTTGTTGAATATGGCTCACAACTAAGTGTTAAAGCCATCTATCTTTTCTAGGTTCAAGAATAATGTATCTGAGTATAAATCTAATAACTATCAACATTTTGAATTTACATTCACCCTGGATTGATTATTAATTGAAAATTCAAAAATAATCATCAAAATGAGGAAATTATTTCTTTATCATTTTAAAATGTCACTAACCAACTAACAGATAAGAAAAAACCTGGTGGTGTTGGAGGACGTAGGCGCCGTACGACACGCCATTTTGGTCGGCGACGAGTGTTTTTCCGGTTTCAGTGAGGGAGAACATCCGTTGGGACCCGCCGTCGCCGCCGCCTTCGATCATGTGCTCGGCAAACACGCCGTAGCTGGTGAGCATGCGGAGGACGCGCTGGAGGTTCTCAGCGTCGCCGACGCCATGGGGCAGGACACGTGCCAGGATCTCAGAGGCGGAGAGGGGAGTGTTGGCACCGCCTTGCCATACGGCATCGGCGACGTTGAGGCGTACGACGGCGTTTAACGACATGGGGACGCTGATCATGTTGGCCAGCTCAATTATGGCCAATCTTGCCTCGTTGCTTGTTTCCGACGACGTCACGTGATTCTCCATGGCTAGAAATGAGATGGTGGCTTTTCAATTTCAGCTATGTTTTCTACTTATCCCAATTCTTGTGTTAATTATTTAGAGAAATATTTCTCTGAACATTATAAAAAACTTTAAATATTGAATAATGTTGGAGGTCCATGCACAATGTCCCAGGTGTCAGCTGATCTGACGTCCACGTGATGAATCTGGTGGACCATAGAAAAGTACTGAACTAATTTTTTCTGGACGTGGTTGGTTATTATTTGTACCAAACTATTCTAAATTCAAAAACGATTAAGGGTCTATTTGCATTAATCATCTCCTGCAAAGTCAATTACAATTGTTTAACCCTGCTCTATTTCTATATGGTGAATATTGAGAGTCAAATTTTATAGGAGAGTTGATTTTGACATATATTTTCTTTTTCCTCTTGTACACCTCTTCAATTTATTTTTAGCGGAGAATCAATTGATAATATAAAGCAGAGATGACATAAAGAAAAACGATGTATGAAAATTATTCGCTTTTGTAAATCTAAATTCTTTCACTAGTCAATGTGTTCTTCTCTATTGAGCATGTTGCTTGGCTCTGACGAGAGTTCCTATAATTAAAGATTAATGTTAAGATCCATAATATTAAGTCTGTTCCACTCTTTTATACGCAAGTATTTGGTCACATGTGTTGAATAGGAAAATTCCAGAAAAAAATTGGCATTTCTACACGTTGTTCTTTCTACCTCTAGCTAGCTACCAAACAAATTTCCGAGACAGATGCAAGATATTGTTGGCTTCAACAAACGCGATCTTTTAATTGTTAGTCAATCCAATACATTGTCTTTGGTATACTTTTTAGAGCGCAGATTCAAAAGGTACTAATCAAGCACATTAGTCAATTCACAGATAATGAAACCATGCCAATCTAGATATCTTTTGTATCCAGGTGAGGTGAATCAAACTGAGAATCTCAGTTAGAAGAACGATGGCTCTTAATCAAGTGATAACGACAACAAAGTAACTTAATACGCAAACACCATCTTTCTTCATTTCGCTTTTCTTTCTTTCACGGGGGTTGGTGTGCACTGTATAAACATCATCAGTTCATTTTGGTAAAATAATTGGACAGACTCTTGACATTTCTAAAGGCCGAACACTAGGATTTCTCCCGTCAATTACATAGAGCGTGGCTTGATAAACAAGATACTAACCGATTCACGCAGACGAAGTAGCAAATGCACGCTTCGCTTGCCGTTGGCTCAACTTCATGTACAAACCCTGCAACCAGGAGCACATTGTTAGAAGAGACCTTATGCACTTTCCAAAGGGGCAAGTCCTCGCACCTCGATAGAAACTATAATTGTTCTAATCTTCGTGTTTAGATTAGAAACAGGCAAGAGAAAAAGATTAATTATGCCTTGTGTTGTATGTAAGGCATTTACAAATCACATCACAGGTCACAAGATGACCTCTTTGAGTCCCACATGGATCCCATCGTGATCTATAAAGTAGTCAGTGAACTGAGGATAGGGTACAATTTATTTTATTGGTTGTGTTTAACATCACAGGTCACAAGATGACCTCGTCTTCCATAATCCCACATGGATCCCATATATGTGAAAGAAGTTACCTATAAAGTAGTCAGTGAACTGAGGATAGGGTACAATTTGTTTTATTGGTTGTGTTTATGTATACTACGAAGAAAAACATACAATACCTATCCAGATAATGCTGTCGGTCATGTGAATTTTTGGAAATCTGTCTAATAAAATTCTTGCATTTGAGTTGGAAACTTTACATTTGTTGTGTGGATTGTCGCTCCTGTTGTCATGCTAATGTTCTGATCCGGAACCAGCTCAAAGTTCAGGTTCTGAAGAAAGATTGCCAGAGCAACAAGAGCTTCCAACAAAGCAAATTGATCTCCGACACACTTTCGTGGCCCTCCACTGAATGGAATGAACCTGCAGCATAATTTTTTTGTATCAGTACAGTTGAATGCAACATGATATAAATGCAAAGAAAGAACGTCGGTGGACTCTAGTTAAATATTGAGCATGTGTTTCTTGAAAGAACAGTAAGGAGAAAAAGTAATAATGTAGCGGCTACAGCATCCTGGAAATAGTATAATTTTGAAGTACCTGAAATCTGTGTTTGTTTCATTAGGTACGGCGCCTTCCAAATCAAATCTTTCTGGTAAAAACTCTTCTGCTCTCTCCCACACCTTGTATACCATCAGAATATATTCTTAAACATTGCCAAGCAAAGAAGGGAAACCAATTCACATCGTTGGATTGATGGTTTGGACAACTTGTCAAGTGTTGATGCAATTTCATTTTTCGGTCTCAGTAAAGTTGAAATTTAGTTCGTTGGCTAACATGTATAGGGCACTAGAGTGAAACCAAGAGTTTTTGTTCTTATTTCTAGAAAATGAGAGATTAATAAAATAAAACACAGTTTGTTCAAAAGTATAAGGTGATACCTGTGAAGAATGATGGATATTATATACTGATATCATGATATCTTGACCAGCATTGACTTTGTAATCTCCAGGGAGCACGTCAGGAACTTGAGCTCTTCTAATTAACACCTAAATAAATCGGAACAATGGAGCCACCAAGAATTTCATGAGTGAATAGGAACTTATATATATTAGTCACCTTTTTTGTTGTAACTTTTTTCTAATTGAAAAGAACTATAACCTACAGGAGGATGTGGGAAGAGACGCATTGATTCCATTATGCAGCGTGTCAAGAACTTAAGATTCTTTATGTCATCAAAGGAAGGACGCTTTCCCTGTAAAACTCTGTCAACTTCTTCTTGTGCTTTCACTAATGAGTGGGAATTCTGCATTGAGGGAAACAATCAAATGCTTGAAATAGACTAAAATATAATTGGTTCATCAGCAATCTACTGGTGAAAAAGATACCTTACTTAGAAGGTATAGCGTCCAGGTCAACACTGAACCAGTTGTCTCATGTCCAGCAACCAACATTGACAAGAGATCATCTCGTAATTGTTCACTTGACACCTGAAATTTTTTGTGCCGTGTTCACATTTACTGAAGCAAAGTAGCTAAAATTCCATCCAATACAAACTTCTCGAAATCCGGATTCTAAAAGTACAAGTGAACAATTATGATGACGAATACTAGTACTTGCGAACCTCTTCTCTACTCGCAAGCAAAAAGCGAAGAATGCTTGGATCAGCGTCATTTATATATTCATCCCCGTCAATTCTTTCTCCCTCAGCTTCAACCATTTCTTTACACTTAGCAATAAGTTCTTCAACAGAACTCCTGATCACTGAAACTGCTTTTTCGGCTTTTATCTGTCTAGGGATTATCTTACGCAAGACATCAACCTGGAAGAACCAAACTATGACATCAGAAACTACAATCACAACCCGAAAAAGAAGAAAGACAGCAGGAGAGGAACAGGAGACTTGAGGGAACTTGCCTTCCAATAAGGCAATAAATCAGTAGAACGAAGCTCAGCCTCTTTCAATGCAGTGTAAACAGCATCAATAACAGGGCTATATGCATTAAGAGAATCAAAATTGTAGTTGAACAAAGACAGGCCAATAACGTCAAGAGTCAGTTGAGAAAATCTGTCCTCCATGTTTACAGCAGTTCCATTAATTGCATCAGCTTGCAGCTTCTCCACTAATCTCTCAGCACATTTGCAAAACACCCGATCAACTATCACGGACAAGTACTTCTTATGAAGGGACGGCACCACAGCCCTGCGCCTGGCCTACTATATGTATCAGGTATTTTACTCAAATCAGGTGCAAAAACAACAATAACAAAACTAAACCATGTCTAGATTCATCTGTTTATTGTCACAAGTTAAAGAGTGTTCCGTAAAAAACTATGGCAACATGCACAAATCCCTCCCTACTGAGACGGCATGTTAAAATTCAACTAAACAAAGTTTAGCAATGCAACCAACCAACAATAATATGTAGCATTTCGTTTGGTCAAGACAGAAACCAGCTCACTAGAAACTTTTATTATTTCCTCCACCATAAGATAAAGGTATACTGCATAACTCATAAAGCAGCTAATCAGTTTTTCTCCAGACTGAACTTTCGATGTTCAATATGTCAATAACGTGCACATTGTATCGATGTTTTGTTGGCGACAATGGTATCAAAATTCTATAATATTAAAAGTCCAACTAACCAGCCATATCAGCTACAACAACTTGCGAATTAATAAATGCATTAATACGATCACTACCCATATTAGAACAAACCAAAGCAACATGAGATATTTAAACAGAGTTTCGTTCCGAAAAAGAAATAGAATCACATTACCGTCCAAAGTGGGCCTTCAGCAATGGCGAAACCGGAGCCGAACAAAAACTCAGACACCTCCGCCACAAGCCCCTTCGCATACTTGCCGTAATTCCTTAGTACATGCTTAGCAATCGCCGGGTCGCTGACGACCACGAAGTTTCTGGGCCCGGCGGCGAGCCGGTAAATGGGCCCGTACTCTTTCATCCATTTGAACAGCGGCAGAAACAGAGCGCCGCCGAGAAGCTCCGACACGTCTTCCAGCTGCGCACTGGCGATGGGGATGTTGGAGTCGTCGTTTTTGGATAAGGTGAGGGATTTTGTGAGTGAAGTGAGCCAATTTGGGCTGACCCATGAACTGGGCTTGGTATTTGGAGTTGTGGGCTTGGTGGGTTCTGTGTCTGCGGAGGCTTTGATAGCGGAGGAGTGGAATGGGACGGCGGTGGTGCGGCGGAGGGGAGGAGTGGGGAGGAGAGGGAAGGAGAAGGAGAAGGAGAAGGAGAGAGAGTGAGGCATAATGGGTGGTGGAGTCGATGTCTACGACTCTGTTTCCATTTGCGTTTTGAAGTTGAAGATAACTAGATTAACTACTTTTTGTTACTTATTAGATTGTGAATAAAAGTATTGAAAATCATTTCTACTTAAAGTGATTTATGTATTTATTAAAATTTATTAAAATTTGGGATTTTTAAGGAATGAGATTTTTTGAGGTATATAGTATTATGATTCCTGAAAATTGATTACAGTCCAAATGAGATTTTTATGCCTAAATTCCCTTTCAATGTTAATATTTTTTTAACTGTACATGGGCCAAAAAGTTGTACCCTTGTATAAAAAAGAAATTCTACCAACTCTAATTTTTTTTTTTATCTTCTTACAATGCTTTCAGAACAATTAAAAACTTGAATTGTACTTATGTATAAATATTATTAAGTAAGACTTGAAACTTTAATTTTTTCACTTTTATGTTGACAAAGAACATAAATTTTCTATTAAGAGCATTTCTAGTAAACAGTTTGATGACAATCAACTTAATTTTTACTCTTTATTAAAATTTATTAAACTATTCTATGAGAGTGCTTCGCTTCGATTCTACTACAATTCACAGTTTGACTCAACTTTTTTTACTCACTTCGACTCCTACTCATTCCGACTCTTGCTCACTCAGACTCCAAATTAGTAAACGTGTCATTAGAGTTTTCAAATTTGATTTAAAAAAGCTTGCATGGATATGTCAACCTAATACACATATTCTAAATACAGTAAGTTCAAAAACCAATGTCTTTTATTAGACAACAATAATAAATACAAAACATCGCTCCAATTATAGAGGAAGTATGTACATCAGTGGATCGGTTAAGAGGACATCTCTAGCATGAGTGTATATAACCGTGGTTAAGCAACTTCGGTGTGAGAAATAGTTATGTACATCAATTGGAGAGGAACGTACTCGATTAACCTCGAATATCAAGTCATGGATGTAGCACCAAAAACACTGCTCTCAATACCATGCCGAGGAACGTACTCGATTAATGTCTGTGCACCATTTTGATCCTCGGATAGTACAACCTCAAATTGTACCTAATTATCAACTAAATCTATTTATAAGTTTAACTATATAAAAAAAAAATTAAGTATGTGACTACAAAATAGCATCGTTTTTATGATGTGTTTACTTTCGCGGAATGGAAATGAAATGGGAACGATCCCTATTCCGATGTTTACTTGCACTTAGAATGAAAATTGACACGAGCCACATGGAAAAAATTAATTATGATTCTTGAATTTGGATGAATTTCATTCCGGACTTGGTTGAGGTATTGGGAAATGGAGAATGTAAATGTATGTTATTTTGTCCGAACTACCCCAAAAGTAGATCAGAACGATCAAAATCAAACCCTGAAATTGAGGCATGAGAGGTAGAGGGTGAAGAGCTTGACAACCTAAAGGGCGTGATGACAAAGGCGTAGATATCGTCAGCCAGATTTAGTGGGGACACAAAGTCGATGCCAAATAAGCCGAGGAGGTAAATGGCAAAGGCGAAAATGGTGAAGATGGAAGCAATCTCGACAAGCATTACAATGTGAAGCAACATGGAGGTGTAGATCTTATCGCTCCTTGAGGTATTGGCCTTCATCGTTTTCGGCGGGAGTGTGATTAGGGCGGAGGTGTTGTGATTTTGACATTTAGTTTGATTTGGAGTTTTTTGCATATTACAGATCTGAAAGTATGATGAACAATGCAAATTTTAATGTGATTAAAATAGATATGCACAATTAATGTGAATAAAATATATATGGACGATTAATAATTTTATTTATGTAGAAGGATCTTTTGGTAATCAAACTCCATTGATTCTCATTTCAGAAAATGGTTCGCACGGTTAGTAAACGCTGAAATGGAATGATTGATTCTGATTCCTGCTCATTCCAATTTATGTCCATTTTGATTCCTGCCGATTCCAATTTTGATTTAGTAAGTTTACCCTTAGAAGAATGAAAAATCTGATTATAGTCTCACTTCTCTCTTTTCAAGAAAAATGGTCACTTAACCCCTAAAACTTTAATTTCAGTCACTTACATTGCTTTATCTCCGTTAACTTTTCTTATATGGGTATTTTTAGTAGGGTTGGGCATAGTCCTCGACAGTCCGGGATTGGGAATGTCTCGATCCTAGTCCCAGTTGTGCAAAACAGGACAAGAACAGTTTGGGACAAGCGGTAGTCTCGTTTGGTCCACCTCCATTCGGATTCGGGACAGTCCGGGACTAAAATTGGGATACAGATTTGCAGAAAACGCAGAAATTACTGTGCAAACTTGTAGAATTTCTACTCCAGAATTCTGCTGCAGATTTGCAGCAAAAAAAAAAAAGAAAGACATTCTAACCTAAATTTAGCAAAACCAACCACTTCATATTCATATCAAAACAACCCAGATCAGTAATTCACAATACAAACGCCACAAGATTCAAACTTTAACCAAATTTCAATTCACACAAATTAACCCATATCAGAATATTCAAACTTTTTACCATTGTTGCAGTCTGATATGTGATTCAAGCTTAAACAATCTATAACTTAACAACACTCATATTTTGACAGTGGAAAACTAAAAAAAAAATGCACATTGAACGAATTCAATTCATATCCAAACTAAATTCAACCCAAAATCGAAACTGATCCTTCAAAATCAATCTCTGGGCGATCCAAAGTAAATTCACCATGCAATTAAAATCCAATTTCTTACCCTGATCGATTCGAAGCTCAATTAGATTGGTAGAGTTCTAAGCTGGAATTTGGGGTTTTAAGGTTTCACTGAATTTTGAAGATTGATTGGATTTAGGGAAGAGAGAATGATGTTTGAGTGCAGTCGGAGGTGGTGGTGAGTGTCGTCAGAGGAGACTCGATGATCGATTTGATTAGGGGAGAATATGGGTGATTTGCTCGAGTTTGAGCGGTTGGGGAGAAGAAGAAAGAATTGAGTGCGGTGCCCCTGGAAGAGAGAACATACCAAAGAAAAAAGGGCTTTGGACTTTTACATTGGGCTAGGCCTAAAAAAAGGGGCTAGAAAACCTTACTTATACAAATTGGGACAAACAGGACGGGCGGGACATTTTGTGCCTAATTCGGTCCTGTCCTGTTTTCAACCGGTCTGGGAAAAAAACTACTTATTCAAACGGTATGGTGTATTTTCAGAACGGGACAGAGATGGTCCGAAATAGTCTAACAGACAGGTTTTGCCCGGCCCAAATTTTTAGATAATTTTCCATTATCACATTGACGATTTTGGGCTCGGTGGTATTGAGTTCGACGACAATGGGCTCTGCCCTATTACTCAATTGAGAATTGTTTGATTATTTTTGGGGTTTTATCTAAAATAGGCCAACCGGCCTAAATCTATTCTAAAATCTACGGGCAGGGAAATTTGTTCTGAAACTAAGCAAAAGGATTGCCTAATTGCAAAGGAGAAGTCCCTTCACAATTTGATTTTTACAGAGAAGAAACGGCGGAGGAGAAGCCCACCATTCGACAAACCTCTTTCCGTTCTCGCCGCCGTTGCTAATTTTCCAGCCACTTTCTCCATTCGAAACCACCTGGAATAGCTTCCCAACATCCCTGAGTACACTCCCACGAAGTTTCAACCCCAAATCCCAAGTGGTTTTTGCCGCCAGCGAACGAAAACTTTTTTCTCTATTTTTTGCCATAAACCGTCCGACAAACCTCCCTCCGTTCTCTCTTTTCTGGCCATAGATTGACGACGACCTAAACTACAAAAAGTTTCCTCTCAACCTCAAGAATATATCCCCAAAATTTCAAAGCCAAAGACAGCGTGGAACGCCGCCGGTGAAACCAAACGTAAAACTGAGCCGCCGAAGTTCTCGCCGCCGTCGCTAATTTTCCGGCCACTTTCTCCGTTCGGAAAACCTGGACTAGCTTCCCAACATCCACGAGCACACTCCCACGAAGTTTCAACCCCAAAAGCGGTTTGCCGCCGGCGAACGAAAACGTTTTGATCTTTTTTTGCCAAAAACCATCCGACAAACCTCCATCCGTTCTACATTTTCCGGTTAACGATTGACGACAACCCCAACTACAAAAAGTTCCCTCTCGACCTCAAGAATATATCCCCAAAGTTTCAACCCCAAATTCCCAGCGGTTTGCCACCAGCAAACGAAAACGTCTTCGGTGGAGTTCGGAGAAGAAGCAAAGGGACTATGAGGGACTATGAGGCACTATGGGTGCACTATGAGGGACTATGAATGCGCGATGAATTACAACGATTCTGTATTCGAAAGATTATGAGGTACTATCGGTGCACTATGAGGGACTATAAGGCACTATGGGTGCACTATGAGGCACTATGGCCACACTATAACCCCAAGGATTTAATTGCAAAACTACTGTAGCATTTTGCCTACTGAAGAACAGCCCGCTGCCTCTTACCTATTTTGCAATAGATTTAGGCCGGTTGACCTATTTTAGATAAAAACCCATTAGTTTTCTTGAACTCCAAGAAATTAGGTTGGCCTGGAAGGAAATAAGATAGCCCCGATCGTCGAGAGTTAGCCCACCCGGCCCAATTGAAATCTCTAAAGAGGCACAAAGACGAGTACTCTGGACTATGGGCGAAGCTTGGGCATAAGGATAAGAAGATAGGGAAGGTAGTCGAGAGCACTCATAAATTGAGGGAATACTAGGAAAATACTGAAGGCAAATCGTGATGCAATGAAGGAAATTCAGCAGGTAAACTACTGAATGGTCTTCCCTAATTTGTTTCACCTTGCTAGTTACCCAATTGACATGGTTTTCTAATGGCTTCCACGAATTGTGGAGCCAAGTTTGGGTTTGGCTGTGCTCAAGCACAGGCGTATTTTTCATTTTTAATTTATTAATATGTATTTCATGAGTTAAATTTTGTCAAAAGAAAAATTAATCCAGTCCTAAATTCCATTGAATGGTCCCACTTTGTGCATATTATGATGTTTATTGATTTTCCATGTGCACGCACATGTAACTATGTTTGTTGATTCTTCTGTCCCAAAGCCTCGTACCCTCCTCTGTCTCCACCTTTAAAATTCTGACACTTGTTCAATTGCTTAACCCCAGTTCACTCTCTAACCAGAGGTTAATTAAAGGGCAAATTACAATTTAGTACCCTGTGGTTTGAGTTAAATTTCAAAATGATACCTATGCTTTTCTTTTTTGCATTTTCGTACCCTATACTTTCAAAAAATTGCAAATGTGTTCCACCGTTAGAAATATTGTTAAGTGTCTGTTAAGTTGCTGAGGTGGCTTATGTGGGGCCCACCAACGCCAGTTTTGGAGACTAAATATGATTGTTTTTGTTGTTTTTCTTTCCATTTCTTAACAATCAACGGAGGCTTCTCACAAGAAAAAGAAAACGGAGGTGGAACTGGGCGCCGACGAATGAGGAAGACCAAGAGCACCACCGCCGACGGCGCCGGCGAATCCGGCGAAAACAGAGACGGCGGCGAAGAAACCGAAAGTTAGACCCGAACCCGATCCTATTACAATTAGACTCTGCAATTAATTAACCCAAACACCAAAGAGTACTATCCTTTTTCCGATCCAAATTCCATCCGGACCTTCTTCTTCATTATAATTCCACCAAACAAAGATGCACCAAGACACCATCAGGTACTTAGACGCAGCCACCCAACAGGAATTGAAGCTCCAACCCCATGAAACCAAATTTGTATACTCCATAAAAGATACCCAGAGCAAATACCCAACCAATTACAGATTAAATATAAGCAAAAAGACACAGAGTTTAAAGCTTTATCTCTCCATCTGCCTTCACAGAGTAACCCAACAAACCCTTGAGAAACTTCCCATAAATAAACAGAGTTACCACCCCGAAAGGCAACCAAGGTAGAGCAAATTCGGACCCATTTTCGAAACTACAACTGCTGAAAAGGAATACCGTAGCTAGATTAACATGCAGGAAACGGAAGTTGATTAGATGCAGAGATGAGATGAGATTAAGAAGGAAATTGGAAGGATGAAAATTAATTAGGAATGAGTCTAGGTGAAAGGAAGATTGGCGGTGGAGAATTGGAATATAGAAAGGTAAAAGTGGAAGAGGTTGATCCTCGCCGACGCCGTCGTCAATGCTCGTAGTGGTGGTCGTGAGCTCTTTGGCGGATGCTGCTATGTTTACAACAAGTTCTCGATTACAACACAGAGGAAGAATAAGATTTGACCATGGATTTGGGGAACTGTGGTGTGTTGTGGCGGCTGCGGTGGTAGGGATGAATGGATGAGTTGTCGGACTTATTGAAGAAGAAGGTCCGGATGGAATTTGAATGATTAAATGCTGGAAAATTGAATAAAAATCACATGTTTTCACCGGGATTCGCCGGCGCCGTCGGCGGTGGTGCTCTTGGTCTTCCTCATTCGTCGGCGCCAAGTTCCGCCTCCGTTTTCATTTTTTGTGAGAAGCCTCCGTTGTTTGTTAAGAAAAACAACAAAAACAATCATATTTAGTCTCCAAAACTGCCATTGGTGGGCCCCACATAAGCCACCTCAGCAACTTAACAGACACTTAACAATATTTCTAACGGTGGAACACATTTGCAATTTTTTGAAAGTAAGGGTACGAAAATGCAAAAAAGAAAAATATATGTATCATTTTGAAACTTGTAATTTGCCCTTAATTAAAACTAAAATTTGTGAACTGCCAAGAGAAGTAATGGAAAACCACGACCTACCCCCACCGCCCATCCTCCTCCAGCGACAATCTGCTCCGTCATCACCGGCTGCCATTCTTCCAACTAATATTCACTATAGGAGTTTGTAGTTGATTGAATGAGAAAACCCAACTTCAATTGATTTCAGGATGGTTATTACAATACCCAAAGTCCTCCGAAAACTGAAGGTTGTGGAGTTTAATTTTCCCTGCAAAGATTCAATTTCAAATATTCGTTATAAGAAAAGTTTGAAGCCTTATTGCAGGTTTAGATCTTGGTTGGGTTTGTTAATGGATGATGGATCCATCAACATGACAGGAGAGAAGAGGGGATAGAGAGCATGGAGGCTGGCTACCGTGAGGGTGAGTAGGGAGGCGTTATCGTCGTGGGTTGGGTCGACCTACCGGACTTTAGCTGTGGTGGTGGCCGTCGGGTTTTAATCTCCACCTATTTGGCTTTTTTTTTTTAAACTAATATGTGTCAGAATTTAATAGGTGGGGATAGAGGGGGACAAAGGGTTTTGGGACAGATGATCCGTTGTTGTATAGAAGAAGTGAAAAATATATGTCAAAATTATCCATCTTTTTTTTTATATAATTAATGATGATTATATTGCTTCTCTATGAATAAACATGTTTGATAAAAATTACATATATAACATATAGGACGTCCGAATGTATATAGGGGTATTGCATGACCGAAAAATTTTAGCAGCTCTATGAGATTTTTTAATCCCCCCTTAAATTCCTCTCATTTCTTTTCAAAGATTAAAATTAATCAGACTGTAAATATCGTTATCTGTTTGAGTTATTGAGTAGCCATTTGAACTTAACAGAATCACGTGCCTTGTTTTCCACAGTCCATAAAAGATCGTTGACCCCCTACTGCCACCAAAATCATCTGCAGCCAACGACCGCCACCAGGTCGTCGCCGCTAGACCGCGACTATTTCTTGTCCAAAGTCTAGATGTCATGTCGATCGGTCAAGGATTAACATGGGGTCCAAAAGTCCATGCCGAAATTCGATACCATAGAATTTGACCCAGGCAGTTTGAATAAATAATACTGTGAAAAAACTGTACAGGTCTTGTTGAAAATTCAACCCAATTTCTGTTGAATGAGTGAGTGCATTCGACCCCACTGCCTGTTGGAAACATTACAAGAAAATTATCAACTGTCGATCAGTTTTTTCAAGTAACGTGCGTACAAAACAAGCAAGAGATTACAAGTAACATGAATTAACTGTAAAAGTCTGTTGGAGAGAAGAAAAATGTAGACATTGGACGAAAGATATGATACTTCAAATAAAAGCCACGTGGAAATTTTGCCAGGCCAACAACTGTCTATTTATTTTACAATTTTGTAATCTCAACGACTTTCGCTCGCTCGTATGATTTCATACAATTAATTTGCATGCATGAACCTTCATAATGTATTCTGTTTTCCAATAATATCTAAGAAGTCGCTGCCTTATAAAATGTTTGAAAACGATGCTGACCAAACACAAAATTCATTTAGAAAGCTTTGTCAACGTGTATATATAATTGACTTCGCCAATGCATAAACTAGTAAGCAAAAGTGATGCGAGTTCGTGTTTTCTTTGTTTGTTTGGGAACGCTACTAACAAAAGCGATGTTGTGTAATTACAAACATGCTATTTGAAAGAAGAAAAAAAATTACAAACATGCTATATCTATTCGACGTGGATACTGATCATTTTGGTGGACTTTTTCTATTTGATAGAAGGGATATCTTCCAAATATACATCTAATTTTGTGTGTATATTTGAACTGTGATGTATAAAGCAGACTATATTTGGGTTGGACAAATCTTTGAGTCGGAGGTCCTTCTCAATTCATCATTTTCATGTCATTTTACATTGATCGAAAATGTTCATTTTAAAATTTATCTAGTAAAAATTATTTTCTTAAAAAAAAAAATCCAATCTGAAATCATTTGGTTAGTTAACTTTGTAAAACATATGATTGATACGAGTACATGACCAAACAAATAGTCTATATGGTTGATACAATTAAATGACCAAATAATGTCAAATTTGTTTAATTTCGATGAATTGATCTTTACAAAATAAGTTATAAAAATAATCAATCATGATATATATAACTTAAGACAAAAAAAATGAGTAGGCAAGCTTCTTGACTAGAAACTGTTAGTTGGCCGATGTCGACCATTCTCAACCTGACACGTGATATCCAAAAATCCTTTCATTCGCAATAGTTTTGAATATCATATACATCAATACAATTGATAAACTATATCTGTGAAAGTTGTCATGCACCAACCTTTCCCCCCTCCCAAAAACCAAAGAAGAAATAGGTATACATTTCCAAACTAAATAATTGCTACATTTAATTGCTCCATGCAAAAACAAAATATTATTGACTTTTTCAATGTAAAGCCAATTTCCTAGACTCAAGGAAATTCTTCCTCTTGGGCTCACAAGACGTGACATATTCTAGAAAGCTGGAATAATCGGTGTCCTTGTAGCGCCTTGGGTTTGATTCGTTGACCAGTTTTGGCGACGGTCCAACCGGGCGCATGAATGGTAGAGAGTGTAAAGAGGCCACCGAAATCCGACCTTTTAATGAGTTCACCAACACTCTATGTAGAACGCTCTTATATTTTCCGTTGCTAAATATCTACATGAACAAAAAAGAACCGAGTTAATACACGTTGAAGAATAATAATCTCGTGTAAGAAATACTAAATGTACATCATATTTACATATTACATTGCTGACTAAACTCTTATCGAAAGTAAAATTTAAGGTGGTTTGAACTGACTTCTAATTAGACATGTTCAAAACGACCCCGTTTGAGAGGGATTATGGGAGCACTTTTGCATATGCGCGCTTATAGCAAAATTGTTTTTATTCAAAACATGTTGAAATTCAAGTGATTCAGAGAAAAAGCATTAGGAAAATGTTTCATATAGCTTGTTCTTCTAAAGAAAGCGTTTTTATGACACAAAAATACTTCTAAGTTTTTCTGCTAAATTTTATCAGAAGCGCTAATCATTGGTCGTTAAAAATCACTTTCAACTATTCCCGAAACACCCTCAAACATACCTAATCAAACTTTAAAAACATAAAATCACTATGACGTATGTAGTTCAAAACATGGTTCATGCACTAACACATAACTTTCAAGTGGTAAAAAAGATGAGCTAATTGTTTATATCAAACTCACCTCAAGGTGATCACCAACGTTGACCACAAAAGAATTAGGGATCGGTTCAACGGTGACCCATTGATCTTGAGATTGGACTTGGAGCCCTGCAACTTCATCTTGGAGAAGAAGAGTGAGGAATCCATAGTCCGAATGTGGAGGCATCCCTAGGGTTAAATCGGGCTGAGGACACGGCGGGTAGCAATTGACCACCATTAGCTGGCTCCCATCTTCGAACTCTTTTAGCACCGCGTCTTCTTCCGTCGTGTAGCCGTTGGACCCCACAATTCCCAAGCTCTCCAAGATGGCACCCATCAGCATTATAAACAAGTGTTTGGTCTCTTTTGCGTAGGTAGCCGCCAATTCCCTGTGCAAAATATTACCGATTAATATTTATTTCAAAAAAACACACATGATGCAGAATTATAATAACATGATGTAAAAGTGATTGATTGTGAGATCGCATTAAGCACGCCTAATTAAGCAACTTGGGTTAGTGGAGCATCTCACTTTAATGATTGGTTATTTAAGAATTAGTCTAGCTAGAACTTATTTAAGAATTAGTCTAGCTAGAACATGTCTGGCCTCTCACGAGCAAGGACAGCTCCTAATTGTAGGGGGTCTTATAATATTATATATGCGCAAATGCTTACGAGTAAGGACAACCTCTCAAAATATGATAAAAGTGATCGACAAAGTAGTCAGTAAATATAGTACTGGGAAGTTAATATTTGAGCTGAGCTCCAATTACCTCATGTCCACAGGTGAAGAAGGCCAATGAGGAAGAACTTCAGGCAAAGGATGACACAAAAGCTTCAAGAAGTCCCTCCAACAAAACACCTCATCTTTGTTCTGGTTAAAGCTCGTTCCGTATCTGACCGGGGAGCGCATATCGGACGACATGTACTTGACTCTCTCCTCAAAAGGGAGCTCGAAAAATCGCGTCCCAACGTCGATCATGTCGCTTATAACTTCGCTCGAAATGCCATGGTTCACTAGCTGCAACATCCACCACAAAAAGTCACCAATTAGTTCAAACCTCAAAAATGATAATTATCACAAATAAATTAATTTCGCTTTAAAATTATAAAACCCACCTGGAAGAAGCCGTACTGTTCACAAGCATTAGTTAGGGACTCAAGAACTTGAGCTCTATTCGGACCTTGCAACTCCTTGAAGTCAATGATTGGCAACTTCAGATGTTTTTTACACACATTTGGTTCCTTGAAACTCGGATTCGGATTCGAATTCGGTCTTTCCAAAATAGGCAATATGTACTTGCTTGGTACTTTGCTTATTCCACTCTCGTACAATTTCTTCACTCCGTTTTGGTACTCCTTTTCCCTATTATTCTCCGCCGCCTTCGACACCGCCATTGCCGGAGACATTCTGATGTTAACTAAACTTACACACAACTATCTCTTTCCAAAAAGAGAATGATGATATGATAATAAACAAGGAAAGTAATTAAGCCAAGTGTAGGAGTGGGAATAAAGAAGCAAAGTTTTTGAGGATATATATAGGGGAAATTAAACATGTACAGTAGCAAGTTTTTGAGAAAACTGGTTATGGTTTTTTCTAAATCCGGGACTGGTTCCATGGATACAAAGAAACCGTTGACAAAATAGAAAAATAAAAATAAAATGGAGTCAGAAGACACGAGGTTTGTAGGGACATCGGTGGAATTGTCCTCTTTCGGGGTTGTTTCCACTGTTCGTCGGCTCTCTTTCTGAAAATGAATATAAAATGGCTGACTTTTGGGATGGAGCTCATCATCAAATAGAAGTTCATTGTTATAGCTAGCAAGCTAAGCGTCACTTCCGATCTTTGGGTTGTGAGGGGATATTATTAATGTATCTATTTGTTTTTGTACTTAGTTTGGTATGAAACAATAGGTTTATTGGGTTAGTGGGGGAATCACATTTCACGAGGTTCCTTGATGACTCGACTCGAATAACCTGTTAAGACAGAAAAGTAGAGCTTCCAAGGTGAGAAGGTTACATGTGTCGTGCTGGTTAAGAAGAGACTGTGCAAATGACTATGCAAGCTAAACAGTATTTTACTTATAAATACTTTAATTTTGTGAAATATGTAAACAACTCGTTTGATAATTAATTATACAATTTGTATATTTTACAAAATTAGATAATTAAAAAAATCTCAGATGTGATTGATTTTTTTTTAAGAGATGAACATTACAATATTACGAATAAAGTAAACGGTTATAATCATCACATGTATCAGTGGGAAGTCGGAAAGTCGAAACAAAAGGGGCTGCTATAGGCCAAAATTCTGCTCCAATCTCGATTGATTTGAACCTTACTAGTCTTCAATAATAGGTCAATTTACCCGTATCAGGCTCATGTACATGAACCCTACTAGTCTCATGTATTAAAGATGCAGTACCTAGGTTCGACACAAGTTAACTCATGGTAAGTTAATCATAGTGGGTCGTCTTGTCCTTTTCACGTTTAATAATACTGTTCGTAATCATTTAGTCCAACGATACTCAGTGTCTTGCCAGAAATTTCGATGTTATATTTAGCAACAATTATTGGATGAAAGAGAAATTTCTTAATTTGGTAGTATTAATATGGTTAACTTTTAAAGTTTTACACAAAGTAATCTACCGAAGGAAATTTAACAAGGGACGTCCTGGTTAGTTATTGCTTCAATCACTATGAATGGAACTGTCCGATAATAATATATAGTAGTCGGTCGATAGTGATGAGAGGTATAGCTAAAAGGTGAATATATGTGCATCCAATTTTCGAAGAATCCAAATGAAAGAGGACGATATTCTTCAGACCAATGGTTGTAAATCACTTGCAAAGGATTTCCCAAGTTGCAATCTACTTTAAAAATTTTTTGGCAATATTTGCGTTGAGTCCACCCAAACTTGTTATTATTGGTTGGTTCAAGCATATATAGCACTATCCGACGTCTCATGGACGTTAGATCTAGATATGACTTTGAGTCTTTGAGATTCTGCTTGTGTCGGGCCAATCCAATAGTGACAATAATGCACCTAGTTAACCCTATCGGTAATATTATGATGCGTTATATTGATATGAAAGTAACAGTACAGTTTACAAAAATCAAAACGCGATTTCATAGCCCATCACAACTATTTATCACAACTCAAATACATCTTCAAAGTGGTACTAGCCAACTAGACAGATTAGGAAAAAAAAATCCCTTACAAAGGGTAACCCCCCCAGCATGCCTTACTCAATTTTTGGTTGGCCATCGTGCCCATCTCCTCAGTCTCTGTCCCACGTGGCCGTTTGGGTTTAACAAAGTGTTACATTTTCAAATAGTCATTTTTCACCAGTGTTTATCAAACATTAAGGAGATTGTCGATTCTTCCATGTTAGATATGTAAGTTTTCCAATCACTTTTAGATTTTATCTTTTAGTAAATGAGAGTCAATTCTAAGATTATCAAGTGAGAAACAATCAACAACTGCCTTGTCATCAAAGAAAACCATCTTTATACAGTTAGGAACCCATTCGAGAAAGTGGAAGCCAAGAATCATTATCGATCGAAACTAAGCTTTCCCAATGTGGAAGTCAATGTAAATCTACACAAACTTACATAAAATAAGATCTTGAATATCGGATTAAAATATTCATGTGTGGTAAGAGTAAATAGTTGCATGAAAACCTCCCAGCCAGTCCCGATCAACCACGTTGACATTTTCGTGTGGGGGATCCCTCCCGGCTGAGTCATGATTGGTCCATTTTCTTTTGTCACGTCCGGTCTGCATGATGCAACTCTCATCTCATGTAATGCCTTACACGTGCCACGTGACAGAATATGGTGCATAAAGCTGTTAGCACCTATGAAGCACGGAAATGGAAACGGCGAAACAATACCATGTGAAACAACGATTTTTCAAATCTTAAAAAAGATCGATATGAAATGTTAAGGAAATATTTATTAAAAATTATTTAAGTTTATATAAATCAGTATTCTAAACTAGCATAGCATAAAAAAAATTAAAATTCAAATAAAATACTACAAGTTAAAGTTCAAATTTGAAGAAAATGTGAATGCCAAGATATGAAATTAGTTAATAATTTACAAAATTTTGCCAAAATTTTTCTCCATATGGAGTTTTGTAATGTTCTTTCATATACGTGTTTCGAGAACTTTCATCTGTGTTTCACTCCTAAAACGTTAGGTGGTCGAAGTTTCAGTGCTTCATAGGTTAGCACAATATTATTGGCTTCATTAGGGTACCAATTAATCTTAATCTCTCTCCTCAATGCAAGCACGTACTGCTGAACACCTTGCCCGACAACCGAAAAAGAATAATAAAAAATTGGACTAATGACACTCCTAAGTAGCAAGCTTATCCATAAATACAGCTGTTAAGCTCAAACTCATACTTAATATAATCAAAATAATGCTTTTCAAAACGTGGACTCTTATTTATAGCCCAACTAATCCCAACTTATGAAGACTCTGCTTGCCATGGTTAGGAGGCAGATATTCATACTGTTTTTTGTTGTATTTAGCACTTTCCTTGTTGGATTTATTAGTTAGGTTAGGTGAACCAACAAGTTCTTGTACCTTGTAGGTTAGAATATATATACTAGGTTATATTGATTGCGCTAGCATTATGGTACTATAATTAAATGCTATGTATTGTCGAAAACTCATCAGTCTTGTCCCTTGGACGCGAAAACTCATCAGTTTTGCCCCCTTTTTTGTAATATACAAACGGGGGTGGGGAGTTTTAAACTCGGGGCCCCTTCTAATATTGTGAAGAGAATTGTAAAAAAATGTTGCTAAACCAATTGGTTACGTGTTTGTCAATTTTGTCCTTTAAGCTTTCTCAATGTCATCCCTACATTACAAAAATATACCATAAGGCATGGGCGGAATATTGTTTCTGAAATGAAAAATTCCTTGCAGAAACATTTTCCGCAAGGATTTTCGTCGCCCCCAACCAAGAGACTACGCAACGACCTAGCAAGTCCTTGCTGATTATTTTGCGCAATGACTGGAGGTCCTTGCTTATTATTTTTACATAATCTACGACTACAAGTCGTTGCGTATTAGTATAAGCAATAATTTACATGTCATTGCCAAATATGATAACTAAGGGCTTAATTGTTGCCTATTACCTACTTTGATACTACAGAGAGTAATGATCAGTTGATATGTATTGTAATGATTTATGATTAATTAACTTGTAAGTAGTATGTGATTATGGTTCAGTTCGACCATCATATTACTATGTCTAAAATCAGAAGCATGGCTAAAGGAGTGCGACATGTCATGACAAAGATCTATGATCAGCTATTCACAATATGTCGAAACTAAGAGTTTTTTAACCATATGGTGAAAGATATTTACGTTAGTTAATTAATTGAAAGTTAGGCATTAGTACTATATATTATTGTTTCATCAAGTTGTTCTCAACGCCCCACTTAATAGTCCTTAAACTAATCTTATGTTCAATAAAAAAACAAGTTAGCCCTTAATTATTACTATGCAGCACGAGTGACCTACGGCTGTACGGCCCACACCTTTCTCCATAAGTCAATTGACCCAAACCCCACCATGCAAAAAGGCCGGCAGGCAACGTCCCTTGTGTGAGGGTAGGGGTGACCCGCCAAGCCAAGCTGGATTGTGCTCCTAATTTTTTAAATTATGCTTTTAATTTTGTCAATTTGATCCATATTCGTTGCATGGTTTGGATCCACGTCACGTACTAAATATTGTATGTCTAAATTCGTACTGGTTTTCCTCGTTTCATTAACTCTTTCGTCGGGTTTTAATTTTGGACGACATATTTTAATTGAGCAAATTCAGATAATTTTTTAATTTTGCGGTAGCTCCGTTTCAAATCTAGAGCCCGTGCTCAATAGTATATTCTTGTCAACTCAAAACTACATACATTGCCCCCTCCTCATTCACAAGATGCAAAATGTCAACAATATCTTACAATTCAAGGGGCAAAATTACTAATGCTATATCTATCCTAAGTTCCCAACCACTAATGAGAGATTATTAAAACAGGCAAACAAAATGGGGCCACTAATGCGATTACACTTCATTAATTAACACTAAAATTGATTGGATGCAGCTGTATTAGCAGTGCATGCACAGTAGTTAACAAGAAAACAAAGACCCTAGTCAATTGCACGCGAAAGTCTCTATCAATAAAAGACTTTATGGTACAGTACATACATATCGAAGAACATATATATCTAATAGATGGCTGATATTTTATTGAGTCCTTACCAGAGGAGCTTCGGTTAAATCATACCAAATAGCCAGAAAGTATACCAACTATACATAGCGAAACAAAAATTAAAGACGAGGGAAACGAAGAAGACACCGCAACCAGTGCTAAAAGCGTCAACCCAAGTCAAACCAGAACAAAACCTTAAAGACACGGAGAGGGCAAGGAAACTTTGTATGGCCCAAATACAGTAAAACCTCTATATAATCATATTGTCGGGACCGATTTAGTTTTATGACTATGAGGAGGTTATTCCTTCAAAAGGTTTAACTAATATTAATCTTTAACTTTATCATTCTTTAACGAAGCTTGCATTTATCTAAAGTACTATAAGAATAGTTAAACATCTCAATTTCAATGTTAACGAATTTGTAGTCATCCCCCCTAGATTCCCAGGTTAATAATAGCCAACCATGCAGACACAACATAGCCAGGAATTATTTTCTATGAGGTACTCTTACAAAGTCAAAAAAAAAAAAAAAAACTTATACTATGTAGGAAATTTACCAAAACATCATAATTTTGTACAAAACTTACAAGGAGATTAAAAACATAATATTAAAGTGTCTCATACTAATACATCTTCAATACATTTAGATAGTACTCCTCAACGACGTTTCATCTCATAATAACAAACATAGTTGCCTCATTTTAACTAATTTTCACAACATAAGCCCAAATCAGACATGGAGAGAAATCAATCAAATAATGAAATTAATTAAGTGAATGAACATAACACTAAACCTATAAAGAAAAGAAGAAGAGAAAGATTTCAAACCTCAAAGGATTAATCAATTGATATGATTGAATACTTGATTCAATTTCGAGTTGGGGTTTGTGAACGGAGCAAGAAAGAAAGTGAAAATGAGTGGATTATATTTTAGCTGTTGTGAGATGGGTGGATGACCCACTTCATTAATGTTGCGTAGAGAAATCAACTTCAGCATAGTGTAGTGGGTGAAGACTATCGGCTTCATATTCTATAAAAGGAGATGAGTCAGATTACTTTGCCAATCGCTTCGCTCTTCTTCTCCTCTCATCTCTATAATTCTCATCCCGTGTAATTTTAGAAAGAATAAGAGCCTCAGAAAATATATTCAACTATTTATCTTAAACTGTTTAGTTTATAATATGCTATCAAGATGACTGCCTATATCCTATATTTTCCATAATTTAAAAAATGCTAGGAACAAAAACCGTGCTTTCAGGAATATTGTTTCTATCACCATTATATACCTTTTCACACCTCCTCCCTTTGATGTTGAACAAATGCCATAGTTAGTGTTTTCCCTTATGCTATTAACTGCAATCTTTTCGACTGACTCTTTGGTGTATAAGCTGTGACTGTCTTATTAGTACTACTCATTATTGATTGGCCCTGCCTGTGAAATGAGTATTACTAATCTGTGATTGTCTTGTTAATACTGCTCATTACTTATTGGCACTACTTGTGAAATGAGCATTACTAAACGGTAAGCAAATTATGCACTTTCAAACTATTGTCTTTGTGGGTGATGGTGCGGTATTTTTGCCCTCTCCATATTTATATTCATTATAATTATTTATTGTTGGTAATATTCATTACTAAATGGCTCTGCCTGTGAAATAAAAATTACTAAAATTAACAATGCGTTTATTTATTTAAAGATATTAATGTTTGAGTAATCTAATACAGTAAAACCTCTATATAATCATAATGTTGAGATCATATGATTTTTATGACTATAAAGAGGTTATTCTTTAAGAGAGGTATAATTAAAGAATTATTATTTATCGCTTAATTTTTTTTAAGGTTTTTCTTATCTAACATATATTATATGGATATTTTTCCCTATTGTGGGAGTAAATCTAGATTATATTACTTGATATCAATTAATATTAATTTTTTTCACTTTTCTTCCTATAAAAGCAGTCATGCCACCCAAGCGAACTCTGTGCCTAAGAAACAATGGATAAATATTTAACTTCATCTTAAATTTGTATTGTAATATTAAGTACTATGTTTTTGGTTTTATTATAATTATGACTATATGAAGGCAAATTTCTAAGAATGAGATTTCAAAAATACATGAAATATGATAATGTGGAGGTTATTCCAAAATATAACTGGTCCCGAGTTGGGACCAAGAAATTTTATGATTATATGGAGGTTATTCTATTATAGAGTATGCTTATATAGAGGTTTTACTGTATATGTGAAGTTCTAGTGTTATACGTACTTCTCCCCACAAGTTATAATAAGGCCTAGTTTGGTAGGGCTTAACTTATTTTTAAAGTTGATTCGAAAATAAGCTGTTTATACTTTAAGAATAAGCTGCTATAAAGAAAAGTAGTGAGGTGTTTGGTAAACTAATTTTGTGAAAGTTTTTAAGTATGAAAAAGTGTTGGAAAGAAGCTTCAAAAAAAAGCTTCAAAAGTGAAGCTTCTTAACTTCCTTTGTTTTTGGAGCTTCTAAAAAAAGCCACTTCTAAAAAAAGCTAATCAAAAGTTAGTTACCAAACACATTTTTCCAATTTGGCTTAAAGTTTAAGTAGCTTTTTTCAACTTTAAGTCATACCAAACATAGCTTAAGTCTCATTTTCTTGTGGTATAGAAAATGTCAAACTTGGCAAAGCTTGAGTTCCATATCCTTGATCTGGCAGGAATTATTTACCTATAATACGTTGGGCCTTATGTAGTATTCTAATTCCTTCTACATCAATGGAAATTGAAAATTGAAGGCGATTCTATTTCTTATTTAAGCTGTGTGTAGGGTCTATCATTCAAGACATTTAGCACTTTTGTCACGGCCCACAAACAAAGGGTGCAAAAATATGAAAGAAACATTTGGTTCTCTGAAATTGTAAATATTGGGCCATAAACCAGGGTTATCATTTAGAGGCTCATTTCTTTCAATTCCATATCCACTCATCAATTTTACTATTTATCGGTCCTTAAGAACTGGATTCTACCAAACTTTTATTCTACACGTTAGATCAAAAATTTAATTATCATCTAATACTGGAGAACAAAAATTTGTAGAGTGAGGTCCTTAAGAACCAATGGAGAGAAAATTTAGTCCATTTATATACTATGCAGGAACACTCATTCCCACTTATTTTTGTGTATGAAGAACAGGGATTTTTTATACAGAACGCATTGAATCTGCAGAATAATTGCCAGATACGAGTGCAGGTTGAACACAGCACAGCAGTTTGCTGTCTGCGGCATAGCTTAGATATCTCAGCAACCGACACTAGCATCAGACAACTATCCGGTAGCAATACCCATCCTGCATTGGCGATCAACTTCTCACTAGTCACAAGGAAGATCATACTTTTTCCTTGTAACTTTTTGTCCTTAATCACTCTAATCATCATTGTGAATCTCAATTTCTGGAAGCGATTCTGTGATTTGCATGTTCGTTCTAATTACTTACTGCAACTATTTGCTGTCATATACAACCCAAAATTCAATACTGTATTAAGTGTAAACGAACCTTAATTTGATCTCACTCCATCTCATTGATTTGCATCATATCCCACATGTATATTGGATTGGCAGAATAAAAACTGCAAGATGCACATGGGCAAGTCTTAAGCATCATTTGCCACCTGCTAGTTCCATAATTATTGGAAAAATGTTGAAAAGGACCAAATACCAATAATGCATCACTCATCATGGAGTCATGACAGATGATTTTCTTTTTCTTAAACAAACGGTATTGGAGAAGACCAGGGCAGCAAACTCGGAATATCAGGTACAAAAAAGACTAATGAGTAATGCTAACATGTTGAAATAATATTGATTTGAAGTATCGCAATGTAACTATATCACATGTAATTATTACAAAGACATTTCAGATTCTGAAGTGCCCCCAAATGTGTCAAGGAATCTACTAACAAACTGAAAATGAAAACGTTACCAACAGGGCGCTTAGTTTGCGGGAGGCAAGAGGGGGTCTTGTGCAGGCAGAGGGTTCTGTTTTCTTGTCAAACTTGACAGAATCCAATAGAGCAAACCAGCAGAGAAAAAGCTGAAAAACCAGGCATTGTTGTAGATGATCAAATAGATATTGGAAATCGACGAAAGAACCCCAACTTTTTGCAAGAACCCTGGAACAACAGGCAAAATCCCAACAACTAGAGCTGCCATTGCAGCCAAATTATAACCCCCTGAATAGTAATAATCCCCAGAAGGATTCAATGAGTACAAATCCTGGATCCTTAAGTTTGCTTGGCGGACAAGGTAGTAATCTGCAAGAATTATGCCTCCGATTGGACCCAACAACGCCGAGTACCCAACAAGCCACGTGTACACAAAGCTCTCACTTGACTTGAGAAGCCTCCATGGTTGAAATGCAATGCCAAGTAAAGCTGTGAAAATTGCCCCACTTCTGAAGGTGAACTTTGAAGGGCTGAGATTGACAAGTGCATTTGCAGGTGCCACCACATTGGCTGCAATATTGGTTGTGAGAGTGGCAAGGGAAACACCAACAATGGCTAGAATTATAGTTCCGAAGCCTCCAATTTCCCCGAGAAGTTGGATTGGATTCGAAATAACACGCCCGAAAATCACCTCTGTGGAGCAGGTCACAGCAAGGCCAACAAATGTGAACGCGCCCATGAAGATAGGGAGCCCAGCTTGACCAATGATTTGATCAGTCTGGCTCTTGGCATACCGGGTGAAATCCGGTATGTTAAGAGCCACAGTAGCCCAAAAACTTATATTCGCAGTTAGAGAAGGGAAAAAAAGTGACCAAAATTGTTTTGTGGTGAGGCTAGATGTCAAAGAAAGCATGTGACTAAAGCCACCAGCTTTGACATAAGCCCAAATTAGAAGGCAAGAAGTTAATGTGATCAGAATTGGAGCTGAATACTTTTCAAGCTCTCTGATTCCATCCATTCCTTTCCAAACAATAGCTAATTGTACAGTCCAAAACACAATAAAACACAAAAATTCTAGTGGAGATGTGCCTAACCATGGTAGTGTTTGAGACAAAGATGACTGTTTGACTGAATTTGGTAATAAAATGAAGATTGCTTCACCACCAATCCATGTCTCAATCCCATACCAACCACAACCAACCAGGGCTCTAAGCAGAGTGGGGATATGAGCACCACCAATGCCGAATGAAGAGCGCGCCAAAACCGGAAAAGAGATGCCGTATTTCGTGCCCGGATGACCAGTTAGGACTAATGGGACTAGTAGAATTATGTTGGCTGCAACAACTGTGGCAATTCCTTGCCACCAGGCCATGCCAAGATCAACAAGACTACCAGCCAAGTAATAAGTTGGCACCCCCACAACTAGTCCCACCCAAAGACTAGCCAATTCCCACTTGGAAAAGGTTCTTTGCGCTTGTGTTGTGGGCTTGAGATCGTCGTTGGTAAGCGAGGGATCGGGTTTGAATTCATCGAATTGGGGACTATGGTTGGATCGAACTGATGCCATGGTGGTGAAAATGGGGGTTCTAAGTGAGAGTTTGTGGAAATAGGATTGTCCATTGGTGGTGTTGTTGAATGTGGTAGTTATGGTCGTTTTTGTTGGATATGATCTTGTTTTTGCAGAGGGGAAAGAGGTGGAGGGCTGGGGATGGAGATGGAAGCTGAGACATTTGGACACCATGATTCAGTGGGATTCCAGATGGAGTGGAATCTATGGTATCTGTTGGAGATAGATGATGAGTGGTGCTTATTCGTTTATGACTTTTCTTTGTCTTGGATCGTGAGCTAATGACAGGTCGACTCTACTAATCTAATGCACTTTGTCTTCTTAATCAACATTCCAATAAGATTAAAGAAACTACCGAACTTTCTTTGATGATGCCTAGGCGATCAGAACATTAATAAAAAGAGAGCTGCCATCATATTTTTTTTACAGACATCCTCCAATTTTTGCTGAAGTAAAATTATTTTTATACCCACATGTAAATTTACATTAAATGACCTATAATAAATAGAATTAAAGAAATGGCCGTCGCAGCCAACCTTTCTATTGCAACCTCCTTCCATTAGACGACCGCTGTGATGAGAATTTGTAATTTTGTTGGATATGTTATAGGTCTTTATTAAATAAATGACATGAGGGTATATTTGAAATTTCAATATCTAATTTGGATGTCCAAAGATGGTTGAAAATATTTTAAATGGGTGTGCGAAAAAAGGTGGGTGTCCAGAGAAGAAAATAGAGTGTACATAGCATCTCTCTAACATTATTGCCATAGATTTACCTCCAAGTCTACCTGGACTAATTTTAACAAGTGGGAACTATAGTACTCCGAAAAAGTTTATTACTTAGGGTGTATCGGAGTAGATTATCCATAGTATAGCACAATCATATCTTAGGTTGTAACTCCTAACACATTTTCCTTTTGCCGAGGAGCTTCTTATATGCCTGAAGTGAACTTACGAGTCAAAAAATTGGGAGGTAATGAATACAACGTTGAAGAACATTGCAGATCACCACAAAATATGATAGTCTAATTTGCTTGATTATAATCTAAAAAATAATGCTTGATTAACATGGAAACACTTATACTTACATTTGGGCTTCATTTGAGTGTGGTACAAACTTAGGTCAAGGGCCTTAGGCCCTTTGTTGTGAAAATCTTATGGCCTACAGCCTAAAGCCCATGTTTCATAGTATTTTCATCTTAATAAAACCTAGATGCTTACTTAACGTTTTTTAAATCCATAATCATCCACCAGAAGTCTGCGAGTTGTCGAATTGAACTGACGTAGTCTTTCTCGCTTTGCGTTTTATTACCAAGTTCGTCAACAACTCCATTAGAATGGATTATGTAATTCTTATGCAATTTATTTAATTTTATATTACGTAAAAGTCATGTCATTAATTTTGATAGAGATTTAAAAGATTTTTTAAAATGATAGGGAAAACAAGACACTAAACATTGAGGACTTCTTGAAACAACATGAAATCGGACCATGCTTTCATGGAACACAAAAAATAACAAAACCTACTTCAAATTTGCACGATGAGTTAGAGGTAAAACTTTCAGAATGAGGTTGAAACACAAATAATAATATTTTTTATATGGATTTTCAAATATGTCTAAGCCATGCCTTGCAGCATAAAACATGGATCGGGCAAAACCAAATATTCCAAATAGACAGAGACCAAAGTTCACACACATCTCCAACTCTTGTGTGGGAAAATGGTCAGCCTCCACCATGATCCTGACAACCACCACAAAAAAAGCCACCGATAGCGGAGGCTCCACCGCACCAAGTCAAATTCTCATTGCTTCATTGGAGAATCTGCCTCCCCATTCTCCACCTACTTATCACCAATGACGCCCTTACCTGTCCCTTTGAACAATCCAACTGTCCGAACCAACATAAAATATTTGCCCAATTTCAAACAATATAGGTGCCCTGCCTAGACTTTTCCAAAAGATCAACATCAAAATAATTCTATACAAATTATTAAAAATTAGCAATGTTTTCACCAAATTTTACACTTGGCTGAAACCGTACCACAAAACAGGTGCCCTCCACCAATGTCCACATTAGTACAGCTATACGTGTTACCCACTTGAAACACTCAACGGTTCAAATGATCATATCCCAATTTTGTTGGAATCAATTTTGGAGATCAAATGGTGCTCTGCACACTCTTTGCTCCTGTATATATTCCCAACCAAGTTTCAGAACTGTCACTCATTTGCAAAATACAAGAAACCAAATTCAAAATAAGGCTTGCAGGACCAAACGACATTAGCTCCTCAGTAAAGATCACAAACGCAAACATCCATCAACAGGTGCATTAGAAGATAAAGGATTAAGCGAGATCAGTTCTACAGAACGCAAGCGTCCATTTACGAAAGGCCCAAAACAAATTGGCAAGGACCCCAACTGGAACAAGAGATGGAGAATGTTGGGTCACAAGTTGGGGGAGGAGCTTCTTCTTCAGCTCAAGGGTCATACTTCACACCCCTTTTGATTTCCATGGCAGGAATTCTCTGCACAACCCTGTTGATCGTGGCATACCATTTAATAGTGGTGAGGCTCTGCATCAGGAGGAGGCAGAGGCAGATCTTGAGGCAATTGCAATTAGGCCTCTCAACAAACCCAACCACTTCAAATGGGGTTGATGAGAAAGTTCTAAATTCGATCCCAATTCTCTCATACTCCCCCAAAAATGGTGATCTTTTTTGTGCAGATCAAAGTGAATGTGTGATTTGCTTGGGAGAATTGCAAGATGGAGACTTGGTGAAATTGCTGCCGAGTTGCAAACATGTTTTCCACAATCTATGCATTGACAAGTGGTTTTTGGGGCATACAAATTGCCCTATTTGTAGATCACTAATTTCTGCACCTATAGCACCTGTGGGATCATCACCGGTCGAAACTCATGAAATTAGAGATGGTGAACAACAAACCGGTACGAATTACTCCGAACAACCTCATGATCAAGAAATGGGTGTACTTAGCAATGAAAATATTGTTTCTAGTACTACTAGTTCTACCCAACTGCCAAAACCAAATGGATTGCTTAGGCATTGTGTGTCACTAGTGGTGTTGCCTACAGAGGGGAATAACAATGTTAAGGAGCAAAGTATACTGAAGGGTTTGGAAAGGTCTTTGTCTTTGGATGAATGCCATGTTGTTATTAACATACAGGGAGAGAATGATGAGAAACCTTCTTCTTCTTCTTCTTCTTCTTCTTCTTCTTCTTCTTCTTCTTCTTCTTCGTGTTCTTCGAAACCTGTTCTTACGCAGTGTGGATCATTCAAGGCTCGATCAATAAGGCAGCTTGATCGAATGTCTTCGGTTTTGTCAAGATCTCTTTCCCAGTTTGGGATTGCCCAGAGTAGCATCACAGCTAATGGAAATGGAATTCTTCCTTGTTAGAAATTTTTATTGTTTGTGTTTTTTTCAGGATGTATACTAGTATAAAAGTCCCTATGGGAGTAATTGCTAACAGCCTTAATATATAGGCATACAAAATCCTAACTCAACTAAAGAAGCATACAGGGAAGGGCCTTAGCAAGCAAAGGAGCATCAAAGTAACTAGGACATATTAAAGAAAAAGGGAACGAAAATAGAAAGTAGAAACTCAAAGTACTGTACAACTAGGAAATAATAGACCAGGCATATTTCACAGGTTCAACAACGATTTTAGTCTTGCCACTGAAGGGCTCCACGGCGGGCTCCATGCGTTCGTGGTGTTAGCTTTCCTCGGCTAACTTTCTTCCCTCGTGTGAAATCAGGTCGAGTAGCAATTTGGTTTTTAACTTTGTTTGAGTAAATTTTTAAGTTTGCAGTTTTAACTTTGTTCGAGGAAATTTTGAGTTACAAATCTTATGGACGATTCAAGTACTCTGTAGTGAACATTCATAACACCATATTACAGATTATAACATTTAACAAACTCAATAAGATTTGAATTTCTCACTGCGATTTAGTGACCTTCATTCTTCCTAATCGCACTAGAAGGCTTATGATTCATTGCAAGATCACTCAATCTTAGGACAATTTTCATGGCATCGCCATCAGATAAAACTATTGCATCATTCCATCCTTACGTTTTGTCCATTCGGTCTTAAGCGCTCCCCAGTGGTCTAGTCCCTTTTCACTCCATGGCCTACAATCAAACTCTGCTTCTTGAGATCGAACCAAATTCAAGTGCCAGAAGAGAAGAAGAGAAGTAAAAAACAAACAAGTGAAGATGTGTTTGCTTTGATTCCAACCTTGTTCTATGCCAGCAAATGGGACTTATGTTGAGCGGATTGAAATAGATACTTGCGCCTCAAGTAACTTCTTGATCAAACGATTGTGCTAGCTCTAGACATGAAACAATCTGAATAAATCCATAAGAGTTTCCACATGGAAAATATTCTAGGTCCACCACTGCCCCATTAAACGACATCAGGGATCACTACATTCAACAACTACAGAGAGTATCCGAAAGTCCACTGGAAATGTCATGCCCCAAACCTAGGGCACGATGATTTGACGAGTCCGGGATGCGATTAAACGAAATTTAAACAAATAAAATGAAAGCCCGCTCGAAAACTAATAATAAGTTCATCAATGGAAAATAGGTCGAAACATTTACAAAGTTACACAAAAATAAGGGAAATTTTCTATTTTCTCCTCTTCTCCATCTCTATTTCAAAACCTGCGGTACAAAAGGTATAGGGGTGAGCCTGTCAGAGCTCAGTAGGGGAAAACCGTCACCAGACATAAACAGATAATTAAAACCAATACAACACATAAAACAGTTAGGCTACGATGATGATCCATAAATGCGATGCTGACCTTCCTCGATTCTCACCATCCATATAATAGAGCAAGTCATCCTAGCATGTCCCATACCATACTTAGACAACCGAATGTAAACTCATAACGTAAACCCCTTCTTTTGTTAGTTTTCTTATTTAACTTTTCCTCAGTTCGAAAATCCAGAAGGCACAATGTCCATGCCTTCGACCCTCCTACCCTCTAAAAGTTAAATTCAAATTCAACAAAAGATAAATCAACTAATCTAACAAATTTTTCCCTTTCATCACTCTATCATTAACTCCATCCAAGGATTAGTTTAAACTTAGATGACTAGATGAAGCATACCCGCTCTGTTATGAACGGGTTTCCATGGTTTTCTTCGGAACTACTCTGGTAATGGATGAACGTGGGAGCATGGTGAGGAGAGCTTTGTTTGGTTTTAGGATTTATGGGTTTGTTTTCTGCTTGATTTCTCTTTCAATTATGGCGGCTGATTAGAACAAAGGTTCGGATTTAGAAGCCCTCCATTGAAAAAGATTGAAACTTTGAATAATGAAGGGTATATGTGGAAAATATTGATCAAGCTTGTGTGTTCAAAGAACTTTCAAGAATTTAGATGAGTGTAGAAAATAGGTAAAGTGTCTAGAGAAATATTCTGAGTGTACATAATAGCTCTCAAAATATAAAATACAAAGCCCAAGCCCATTCCTCCCCAACTCTACTCCCTCACTCTCGAATCAAAAACCCTACATTTTTGTTCTCTCTCTACCGCCACCCGCGAGACCTAAACATTTCTCTCTCTCTCTCTCTCTCTCTCTCTCTCTCTCTCTCTCTCTCTCTCTCTCTCTCTCTCTCTCTCTCTCTCTCTCTCTCTCTCGCCGCTTTCCTTTTCTATTCTGCTGGCGAGACCATGGCTTTGCTACCATTCCCTCGCATTCCTGTAAGAATTCCTTCGTCCATACGACTGCTAAACAATGTAGAAAAATGCCAGCTTTATGCCAACACCAAGGACAATCAAGCGATGGTGACCACCTTTGTGGATAATGCCAGGACATAGTTTGTTGTCGCTTCCTCTGAAAAGAAGCTGGCCATCAGGACTTACCTGGAAACTTGCTTGTAGAAAGAGTGTAACGTGGCTTTGGAGGCCCTAGTGGATCTGATTAAACCTCTGATGCTCAATGAGAACAAAACTATGGTAATTTTTTCAGACTTCCTTAATTTTTCCTTTTTTCTACTTTTTTTGGGGTAAATTACTATAATTTAATATTAAAGTAATTTTTCTCCCCGTAAGCCAGACTTGATTTGATGGCTGATTACCAACCTGCTCAGGGTGACGATGGTACTTTTTTGAGACTTTTTTTTTTGTTTTGTTTCCTTTTTTCTACTTTTTTTATGGTAAATTACTATGATTTCATATTAAAGTAATTTTTTCCCTATATGTCAGGCTTGATTTGGTGGCTGATTACCTACCTGCTCTAGGTTGGACGAAGATCTTCTGTTGTAAACTCCATCTTCCATTCTTCTTACAAGCATATAACCCTAATAATACTATAAAAGCTACCAAAAATATAGAGAGCTACTATGTACACTAAAAACTTTTCTTTGATTCATAAAAAAAAAAAAAAAAAAAAACTTTTCTTTGGACACTCTTCATTTATTTATTTGTCAGTTTTCCTATTTCATCATTCTTCTTTTTCCTGCTTATCCCCTTCCTCGTCCTTTGCAACTAAGAATCTATGGAGATCTTTCTTTGTTTGTAAATTGTGAAGAAAAACTAAAAATTGGATACGTTTCAAGCAAGGGAGCTGTTGGGTTGAGATTTGGGACTTCGTTCGAAGTCGAAAAACTTTTCAATATTTATCACTTGATTGAATTGGAATAAATTTTGGGATCTCAAATCGTTAGATTAGGGCACAGTGAGGTCGATGGTTTGAGGTTTGGTTTTGAAATCGAAGACATGGTTGCTAGAATCCAAGTAAACTGAAATTTCGAAGGAGATAAAGGTAGGATATTCCAAGAGAATAGCATTTTCAAAATTGGTTGAAGCCTTAATAAACTTAAATTTTATTTGTTCTCGTTTGTTGATAAAGAGGAAACAAAAAAAAGATTTCAAGATGGTTTGAGATGAAGAGAATTCTTGTTTTTTTTTTTTTTCAAACGATATATTTCATTAAAGACAGACAGAAACGTTCACGTCCGCAGCAAGAGAATTAAAAAGCCATGGGGGACAATCATCCCAAACAAAGGAACCCCCGTGGTCCACAACTCATCTCAATACTCAAATTTTTCTTCAAGGATAGCCAAGCACGATTCTTTGTTTCCCCTAGGATCAATTCCAAAGTTTGTATCTTCTCTAATCCATTTGACTCCAACCACTCTTCTAACAAGTTCGACATTAGAGTCACTTAAAAAACTTTTCTAACAATATAGTTTAAGGAAAAAAAATTAGAAGAAATTAAATATTTAAGGGGAAACGATTGATCAGTGAAGAAAAAAAATTGTTCAAGAAGGATCAATGGACAATGACAAACTCGTATCAAGGAGGAAAGAGGAGGAGGCACACAGAAACAATTAAAATGATTATTGTTTTGATGATATTAAAATATAATTATGAACTAATAAATATCTAAAAAAAGTCAGATTCAACCCTTGATTGAATCGCCATCTAATGGATGAAAAGAGTGTCAAAGTGTAAGTCAAAATAGTGTGTCTCATGAACCGGACCCTTACTTTTATAGTCATGGATTAAATTACATTCAAGTATATGATTTCTTTTAGCAAGAAGTTTCTTTATCCACTGTTTATATCTAAACCCACCCATTCAATCACTTTCTTTCATCCGTCGATTGGCCATCACCAAGGGGACCAAGAAATGGTTCATCAAATTCAATCCTTGGACTTGGTTTGAAAAATACAGATGAAAATTGAAAAAGCATTAGTGCAAATAAAAAAGAAAGGTTGAAGATACCAAAATCATACATGTCGATGGCAGAATTAGTTTTCCCATTTTCCTTCAATTGAGGAACCCAACTTCAAAATTCAACCTTGAGATGCGAGAACGAAAATCTAGAACTGAACTACCATTGAAAGGAGTAACAACAATCAAAAGATATTTAATTTGCCAACAAGGAAACAAAAATACCAAGGATTAATTAAAACTTAGATGACTAGATGAAGAATACCCGCTCTATTATGAATGGGTTTCCATGGTATTCTTTGGAACTACTCTGGTAATGGATGAACATGGGAGCATGATGAGGAGAGCTTTGTTTGGTTTTAGGATTTATGGGTTTGTTTTCTGCTTGATTTCTCTATCAATTATGGCGGTTGATTAGAACAAAGGTTCTGATTTAGAAGTCCTCCATCGAAAAAGATTTGAAACTTTGAATAATGAAGGGTATATGTGGAAAATATTGATCAAGCTTGCGTGTTCAATGAACTTTCAAGAATTTAGATGAGTGTACAAAATAGTTAAAGTGTCCAGAGAAATATTCTGAGTGTACATAATAGCTCTCAAAATATAAAATACACAGCCCAAGCCCATTCCTCCCCAACTCTACTTCCTCACTCTCTAATCAGAAACCCTATACCATTTTTGTTCTCTCTCCTACGCCACTCGCGAAACCCCAAACATTTCTCTCTCTCTCTCTCTCTCTCTCTCTCTCTCTCTCTCTCTCGTCAGCTTTATGCGAACACCAAGGACAATCAAGCAATGGTGACCACCTTTTGGATAATGCCAGGACATAGTTTAATGTCGCTTCCTCTAAAAAGAAGCTGACCACCTTTTTTTGGTAAATTACTATGATTTCATATTAAAGTAATTTTTTTTCCCTGTATGTTAGGCTTGATTTGGTGGCTGATTACCTTCCGGCTCCAGGTTGGACGAAGATCTTCTATTGCAAACTCCATCTTCCTTTCTTCTTACAAGCTTATAACTCTAATAATACTATAAAAGCTACCAAATCCCTTCCCAAGTATATACATACCAACTTTGCAAAATGCGATAGCAACAGAATATAGCAAACCAAAGAATCCAAAAGAATATTACCAACAAATCGCCATCCTCCGCATAACAGTAGAGGATGGTGATTAAAGCCTCCTTATTTCTTGACATAATTGTCGAGGATTTATAATCCTCCACATAACAGTAGAGGATGGTGATTAGAGCCTCCTTATCTTCTTGACATAACTACCAAGCATTTATACTACTGCCGACAAAACAATAGTATAAATCCTCGAAAATTATGCCAACAAATAAGGAGGCTTTAATCACCATCCTCTACTGTTATGCGGAGGATGGCGATTTGTTGGTAATATTCTTTTGGATTCTTTGGTATGCTATATTATGTCACTATTACATTTTGCAAAGTTTGTATGTGTATGCTTGGGAAGGGATTTGGTTGCTTTTATACTATTGTTAGGGCTATATGCGTGTAAGTTGAAGTTGGGCTTCAAACTCATCCTTTGGTTTGCTATATTTTGTTGCTACCGCGTCTATTGGAAAGTTGATATGTATTATTAGCATATTTGAATATAAGGAAACACTGGTTCATCAAATATAACATGCCCGGAAATGTAGATTTTACCTGAAGCTATGTCATAACAAAGATAGCACCTATAATCATGTGTATAACCAACAAACATGTCTTGGGAAGGGATTTGGTACCTTTTATACTATTGTTGGGGCTATATGCTTGAATTTCAGTTGACATGCCTACTTTTTAATTTGGTATAGCTACCATGCCCATATGATTATTAATCTTTGCATCATAGACTCATGTAATCAGAGACTCATGTATTATTTGTTTGCAATGCTGAATGGTGGTGCCAAGAGATGGAGCATCAGCACTGAGGCATAGAGAGGGGTAGAGTAGCTAACAACAGATGAACATGACATTCATCACAATGAGTCTATGTAGTTCTATGCAGTTTTCAGAATTCCGAATTGGTTAACTTCTAAATAAGCTAATTGTAGCTTCTAAGATTGAAGTACAATTTATGATTATGATGTTGTTTAGTTTCTATTTTGATTTCTTCCATCTCTATTTATTCCACCTTTTACAGCTGTCAATATAAAAAATAGAGATTATTGAGTATTAGACAATGCTAGGAAATTGTTCGATATTGCTTCCTCTGGAAAGAAGCTGGCAATCAGAACTTATCTGGGAACCTGCTTGCAGAAAGAGGGTAATGTGGTTTTAGAGGCCTTGGTGGATCTGATTAAACCTCTGATGCTTGGCAAGTATGTCAAGCTTGATTTGATGGATGATTCCCAACATACTCCCAATGGGACAAAGATTTTCTGTTGCAAACTCCATCTTCCATTCTTCTTACAAGCATATAGCCCTAATAATAGTATATATAAAATAAAAAAAAAACCTATGTTCTAAAAATCGGCGCCTAGGACTGCCTAGGCGGTCCCTCTCCTCCCCGATTTTGGGCAAAATCGGCTAAAAAACGGCTAGGCGGGCTAGGCGGTCTAGGCGGCAACTAGGCGGGCAACTAGGCGGCGCTAGGTGGGGGCTAGGCAGGATTACTTTTTTTGTTTTTTTGGATGAAATTTTTTTATTCAACTTTGAAGTTATAACTTTATTATTTTCATTGTAGTACTCATAGACTTGACTCATGTTTTCAATCTATGATAATTTATTATATTTATCATTCAATTTTGCATGTTTATGCTTGCCAATACAGCTATATAAATATAGTTTTTTATTTTAAGTAGTCACCGATTAATCCCCCACTAATCCTCGATTAATCCTCTAGGCGCTAGGCCCCTCCTTACCACCTAGCATCCACCTAGTGCCTTTTATAACCTTGATAAAAACTATCAAATCCCTTCCCTACAATATGCATACCAACTTTGCAAAATGCGATAGCAACAGACTATAGCAAACCAAAGAATCCAAAAGGATCTTACCAACAAATCACCATCCTCTACTATTATGTGGAGGATGACGATTTGTCGGTAAGATCCTTTTGGATTCTTTCGTATGCTATATTATGTCGCTATTGCATTTTACAAAGTTGGTATGTATATGCTTGGGAAGGGATTTGGTACCTTTTATACTATTGCTAGGGTTATTTCTTGTAAGTTGAATTTATACTTCAAACTCATCCTCTGGTTTGCTATATTATGTGGCTATCGCTTTTGTTGGATAGTTGGTATGTATTATTACTATGATTTCATATTAAAATAATTTTGTCCCCGTATGTCAAGCTTGATTTGATGGTTGATTACCAACCTGCTCCGGGTGGGACGAAGATCTTCTGTTGTAAACTTCATCTTTCATTCTTCTTACAAGTATATAACCCTAATAATACTATAAAAGCTACCAAATCCCTTCCCAAGCATATACATACCAACTTTGCAAAATGCAATAGAAACATAATATAGCAAACCAAAGAATCCAAAAGTATCTTACTGACAAATCGTCATCCTCCACATAATAGTAGAGGATGGTGATTACAGCCTCCTTACTTCTTGATGTAACCGTCGAGCATTTATACTATTGTTATGTGGTTTTGTCAGCAGTAATATAAATGCTCGGCAGTTATGTCAAGAAGATAAGGAGGCTCTAATCACCATCCTCTACTGTTATGTGGAGAATGGCGATTTGTTGGTAAGATCCTTTTGGATTCTTTGATATGCTATATTATGTCGCTATTGCATTTTGCAAAGTTGGTATGTATATGCTTGGGAAGGGATTTGGTAGCTTTTATACTATTGTTAGGGTTATTTCTTGTAAGTTGTAGTTGTGCTTCAAACTCATCCTTTGGTTTGCTATATTCTGTTGCTGCCTCTTCTGTTAGAAAGTTGGTATGTATTATTAGCTATGTTGACTATAAGGAAACACAATTTCATAAAATATTAAATATGCCCGGAAATGTAGGTTTTGTCTGAAGCTATGTCATAACAAAGATAACCCTTATAATCATGTGTAGAATCAACAAACATGTATGCTTGGGAAGGGATTTGGTACCTTTTATACTATTGTTAGGGCTATATGCTTGTAAGGTGTAGTTGGGCTTCAGACACATTTTCTTCCCACAACCTGATGGCGCTGTCTGATCATTTCCATCTCTTTCCTTCACATTCGAGAAACAAAAAGGTCCTCGAAACCCTAATTTCTTTCGAATTGGAGGACTAATTTCATGGATTTTGCTTCGGTGTTGTGTTTCTTATGAATATTTTCATGATTCTTCACTTAATTGCTTCACGGGAAGACTTAAAGAGAGTCAATGAAGTTTTTTTCATAGAAATAAAACTATAGTTAAGATCGGCGTCCAGATTTCTTAGCAAGTTCGGAATTTGAGATTTGAAATTGTAGTTTGCATTTTGTAATTGTGATCGTTTCTATTGAAATTGTGTAAAGATATCGGTATGCGTTTCTTATTCTATTCTATAATAATGTTTGAATTTGAAATTCCAAGAATATAGCTATGTGAAAGAGTAACCAAATGATGAAAAGATGACTATAAATCTCATTGCTCATTTTGTAGTTTTAAATTCTAAAAAAATGCTTTTGACATGCCTGTTTTTTTAAATTTGGTATAGCTACCATGCCCATATGATTATTAATCTTTGCATCATAGATTCATGCAATCATAGACTCATGTATGATTTGTTTGCAGTGCTGAATGGTGGCGCCAAGAGATGGAGCATCAGAACTCAAGCAGGGAGAGGGTTAGAGTAGCTAACAACACATGAATAGGACATTCATCACCATGAGTCTATGTAGTTCTATGCAGTTTTCAGAATTCCAGACTGATTAACTTCTAAATAGACTAACTGTAGCCTCTAAGTTTTAAGTAACAATTTATGATTATGATGTAGTTTAGTTTCTGTTTTGATTTCTTCATGTCATTTTTATTTCTTCCGTCTTTATTTATTCCACCTTTTGCAGCTATCGATATAGAACATAGAGATTATCGAGTATTAGACAATCGCCCATTTGTTCCCAGTTGAAAGGCCAATCATTATTTTGTGTGGAGTTGTGTAAACAAGTGGGGTCATTGATGATGGATCGTAACTCTCAGCTGGGTTTTTAGAGCTTTGATCCACCTTGGGTAAGAAAGAACGATGGGGAATTGTGTGGGCTCCCAGTTTTTTAAAAAAAGTAATTATTGAATATTAAAGTTTGAGAAACTGCTGAATAAAAAGAGTACAAGGAAAGCAAGTAAACATGCAGAACATAGAGATTATTGAGACATTGGAAGGTTTGGACAGAATCATAGTAGAAATCAAGGAATTACAACATGATCCGAAAAAGTCAAGGCATTTTACTTATAATTAGCATGTGATCAACCACATGGATTTAATTTGTTTCCATATCTAGATCCTCCAAGTTTTCAGCACTAGCCTTGTCTGACGGAAGTCCCATTTGCTGGCATAGAACAATGTTGGAATCAAATCAAACACATCTTCACTTGTTTGTTTTTTACTTCTCTTCTTCTCTTCGGGCACTCGTATTTGATTCGATCTCAAGAAGCAGAGTTTGATTGTGGGCCATGGAGTGAAAAGGGGCCAGACCACTGGGGAGCGCTAGAGATGGCAAAAATCTCCACGGATATGGGTACCCGTGGGTATTCGCCCCTAATAGAGTGGGTATGGAGGAGCTAAACGGGGATGGAGGCGGGTATGGAGATTTTTAAAAATCCTCATGATGGGTATGGGGCGAGTATGGTATTACTAGTCCCTAAACCGAACCCGACCCAATTATATATATTATTAATATATATATATATATATATATATATATATATATATATATATATATATAATATAATTATATAGCTTTTAGAAAAACTCAAAATCATCCCAACTTAAATGAAGGTTTTAGGGGTTCCATTTTGAAACTATAACCCTAACAATATAAAAAAAATTGCAAACATGTTTGTGAGTCCTTTTTACGGGTCTCGCTACTCCATTTTTTTTTTAAATATCCAAATATGAAGATGAATAAAAATATTTAATAGATTATGATTATTTTATGGAATTTTATTATTAACATTGTCCATATTTTTCTATACGGAGTGGGTATGGAGGCGGGTATGGAAATAGTAGCCTCCATGGAGACGGATATGGGGATACCCGATAAAAACTTAATGGGTATGAATGCGGGTATGGAAGTGAAAACTACAAATGGGAATGGGTATGGAGATAGTACTCCCCTGACCCGACCCGACCCATTGACATCCCTAGAGAGCGCTTAAGACCGAATGGACAAAATGTAAGGATAGAATGATGCAATCACCAATAGTTTTGTCGGACGGCGGTATCATGAAAATTGTCCTAAGATTGAGTGATCTTGCAATCAATCATAAGCCTTCTAATGAGATTAGGAAGAATGAAGGTCACTATATCCGATGAGAAAATGAAATATGGTGTTATGAATGTTCACAGCAAAGTACTTGAATCGTCCGTGAGATTTGAACTCAAAATTTCCTCAAACAAAGTCAAAAACTAAATTGCTACTCCGCCTAATAGTCATTGGCCTAATTTCAATGCAACATTTTGATTTGTTACAAACAAAAAATACTGGTGCTACTTTTTATTGTTACAAACTCTGTGGTTGGTGATATCATTCTTGATTCTAGGGATTCTAGGGTTGGGCATACCGACCCGAAAACCCAGTCAAACTGACCCGTTGGGTCGGGTTGGGTTGGGAAAGTTGACCAAAATAAGTCAAATGGGTTCTAAATCCAACCCGACCCAAGAAACTCGGGTTGGGATCGGGTTCCAAAATCTGAGACCCGTGGGTACCCATGGTACCCGAATATTACATAAATATTAAAAAATTTTAAAATATACCCATAAAAGTACAAAAATTGCAAAACCACCCCAACCCTAATTCCCTTTTTTCTTCGTTATTTTCTGGGAAGCCGCCGCTTCCTCACCCACAAGCACTCCTTCGAGCTCGCGATCGCCGGTTCCTACCAAACAAAAACACAACCTGCCAAACACAAACAAAAGTCCAAACCAAATCATCCCTGCCAAACATAAACACAAGTCCAAATCCAATCGAACACGGATCTAGAGATTTCCAAAAATCGAAAACTGAAATCGGATCGAAATAGAAATCGAACCTTGAAATCGGATCTAGAGGCTCCAGGGACAACAACGACGAGCAAGAGGACGGTGCTTCGCCTCATCGCAGCCGGAACTGATCCGGGCTCACCTACATCAGATTCGAGCAAGAGGACGACGGTTTTGCAATCTCCCAAGTCCTCGGACGACTTTCGCCCACGGCCGTCACAGATGTTGGAGAGCTCGGAGCAGCTGATGTGTTGGAGAGCTCGGGGGTGATGGTCTTTGATTTGGGGATGAAGGTGAAAGTGAAGAAGAGGAGAAAATGTGGCGAGATCTGGGGTGTTTTTATTTGGGGGAGTCCACTCGGGTTTATACCCGAACCCGAACCCTCCCGACCCGAATAATCGGGTACCTGAACACTCAGAGTACCCACGAAATCGGTTCGGGTTTTTTTTCTCATTTTTCCTCTCCCGATTCATTCAGGTCGGGTTTCGGGTCTAGGGTTCATCCTAACCGACCCGACCCGAGCCCACTCCTACTTGATTCTGTACTATACTTTCATGAATGCAAATGGAAATGGGAGGGTGATGCTGGATCAAGCAAATTCAACGGCACAGATTCAACAGCACAGATTACTCCCTCAAAGCGTGCCATTGGCACATACCATCCGAGCATTTGATCAACAGCAGAAGGCCTTTCTCTCCCTCAGCTACTGTGTCTTAAAATTCCAAAATGTTTATTCAATGTTTTCTAATCAGTCTATTCATTATAAGTATGACTTGGAATTTGCACATGGTCAACCGAAGCACGAACAACGATGTAGCTGTAGTTGCATTTTTATACCAGATTGGCCTCCCCAGCCCTTTTCTCTCAAAGGTAAAATCCTAATTGCTTATGTAAAATGAATTGTAGGTCATCAATGTTAGTGTTAATTCCAACTGTTCCCGTTTTTCCAGATGAACAATACAAAGGAGGTAATCTTGGGAGTGATTGATCCAAGGGAGGTGAAATGGAATAGCTTAGAGTTCTTCTTGTCACATACATGGGATCACTCACAACAACCCCTCCTTGTCGGTTACATCCTATTACCTGAGAACCACTTGACTTGCTCAAAAAAGTTGTTGATGATGTAAGTAGAACCTTTGTTGAAACAACTAAAATTAATGGGACAGAAACATATTACGAACACGAATGAAAAAGGCAATAAATGTTCTAGAAATGGCAATACAAAGCCCACCTAAAAGACATGAAAAAGACTAATGATGTAATACACCCATATACATGAAAAAAGAAAAGAAAAAAAAAGGGAAGATTATATCCACATCCATTTTTTATCTCAACACACCCAATTTTCTCAAAACACCCATCACTTATTTTAGTTAGCTTAAATTTTCTCCTTACACCCACTTTATGTTCCAAAAAAGCCCCTAATCAAATATTGAATTTTTCTCCTTGCACCCATCACTACTCTAACCTGTACAAATTAATTTAACAATGCAAATTAACAAAAATATTCATAAGATACCCCCTCATCACCAAAAGGTGGCATGCACAACTATCATGTTTGAATCCATGCCAATGATTTTAAATCAAACTGATGAGATTCTTTCGTGCGCACGGCATACCGAATGCAAGCAACCATTATATATCATGGCTAAAAACTTCAAAATTTAGAACTTCACTCGCAACCCTGACACCAAAATTTGCATCAGATGGAAACCCTAAAGCCCTAAAACTTGTGATAAAATTTTGCATTATAAACCTTAAATCTTGAAAAGAAACTTTCAACTTTCATACCTCAATTGAAGGATCCGAAACTTCAATTTCACCTTCAATTCGTCAAGAGATTCTTAATTTCTGTCTAAGTAAGCTTGTCGATTGTGTAGAATTGAATAATCATGTTGTGCTGTAACCTTTTTTCTGGAATACGTTGTTTGAGAATTGGAAGGGTTTTGTTTGATAAGTTGGGTGTGGTGAGAAATATTTTATTTTATTTTATTTTATATCTTTTAGGGTTTAAGTGTAATTTTACAAAAGAATAAAAAAGTAATTGCATAATTCATATAAATGATGGGTGTGGGGAGAGAATATAAATTCCCAAAAAAAAGTGCAACCAGTACTAATACTCCTTCTCCGCCTACCACTACTTAATCATCAGCATCACTCTCCTCCGACTCGTATTCATCTTCAACGTCCTCTGAGTCGGAATCAGCATCATAGTAGTTAGCCATTTGATTAGCTCATGGACACTTATACATGTGAATGCAGAAAATGTGATCCTTTAACAAAATCCATTGATAAACCGCATCAAAGAGATGAAAGTAAAGTTTGATAGGAAAAACTCTACATTTTCCACCTTCAACTTGAATGGATATTATGGTCCATGAAGCACCGAAACTCCGAGCATCTGGCGTTTCGTCTTTCGGAAACATTTCGGTAACGTTTTGGGACCTAAATAAACACGGCCGAAATTTCTCAAAGCACATATAGGAGAGAAAACATTATAGAAATAGTCCGAAACTCCACGTGGAGAAAAATTTTAGCAAAATTTTTTGGATTATTAACTAATTTCATACCTTAGCATTCACATTCCCTTTAAATTTGAATTTGAACTTGTAGTATTTCATTTGGATTTCAATTTTTTCTATGCTATGGAAGTTTAGAATATTGATTTATATAAATTTAAGTAGTTTTTAATTAACATATCGTATCAATCTTTTTTGAAATTTGAGGAATCGTCATTTTGTATCGTATCATTTCACCGTTTCCGTTTCCGTTTCCATGCTTCATAGATTATGGTACTCTAATGGGTCACAATTGGCAAAGTTCTTTTGCTTGCAGTCTAAGTTTTCCATTGGACCTAGCAGTTCAGTTGAATGGGGCTTTTTAGGTGTAGCTGGTGAAGGTGTTGCAATTGATCCATGGGCATAACAAGAGAAACAATGGAACCAAAAAGAGAAACTTCTTCAATAATTTAATAATTATGCTACAATTCCATTTTCCAGGGTATATGATATTTTGCATTGACAATTTTTAGTCAGTAATAATCAATACACCAAAATGATTTGCAGAAGAGTAGCAAAATTATTGAGGGGCTGATCCAACTTCAATCATGATCGACCTCTAGAAAAGTTTAATACTAATTTATATGAGAATTGGTATAGTATACCTACCTTATTAGTTTAAATTGATGAAGAGGCCACCATGTGATCCCTAGCAAGCAGTACCTATCATCCATATCTTCTCTACCTACATGTTGCATTCTCCTTCCTTTGCACAATCTTAGACGGTGCCATAATCATACCACATTGGTCTCTATCTTCTGCTTCATTGCAACAATTTGCCTACACAATCTCATTTGACACTTTCTATGATCCCGTGGTATTGTTATTCTTAAATGAGAAACACCCCACATGGGCAATTTGCTGATCATTGAGAAGTGCGCTAAAATTAGAGTATTCAACCCAAAAATTAATTAGTTATATAGACAAAAATGTATTGAGATTCACTACAAGAAAATTACACAAAGGGATTAGGCACTGATTTCCGTTGCTAAATGCATTTAGGCATGGATTAGCAATTCATTATCCGAAAGATTTGAAAAAAGTCAACCTAGCTATTTTCTCATGTGAAATGAAGACTCGATTTTAGTGTAACTTAAACACATGAGCACCACATATTAGATGATATAGAAATATTTGTGTGTGTATGACTCAACGTGTGAATACTTTTTCAGTGATAGCCTTTCTGAATTAGAACATTCCGACCCACAAACAAGTCACTAGTAAAAATTTGGCTTTTAGTAACCCTTTTTTAGTAACCATTGTTGGAATGGTTACTAAAGGAAAGAAGTCAAACTTCAAAGTAATGGTGAGGACTTTTTACGGCATAACATATGTGTTCGCCGTCAAAAGATTATAAAGCACGCACGAAATTTTTAGCTCCCCCATTTTTTCCCTCTCTCAAAATCAAAATACACTCTGTTTGTTCAGATAATGCCGTGATTTGGGCTCTTCAACTACCTCGTCGATAATGGCTTCAGTAATTTCTTCTCTCTCTTTGTTCAGATATCCTGTGTTTGATTTCATTTTTTTAATTGATTTTGGATTTTTGGAGTGGTTTCTATGCTTATTCGTGCTATTTTTGGTGAATTTTAGATTTGGATTTAGGCTAGATTCTAAAACACAGAGGTACATGGCTTATTCACTTGCATTTTATCAGATTCTGTATGGCTTATTCACTTGGTTTAATACTTTTATGCTAATTGAGAATTGATTGAAATGTTATGGTAGTTCTAAAATATTCATTGCCATTTTTGTTAATATGTGTGATTTGATGAGCTTGTGAAGGTCGCCGGTGCAGTTGAGCTGTTGTGTGGAGTTGTTTTGAGGAGCCCTAAAGGTATTCCCTCTTTCCTTTTAGAGAGCCATTGGAGTTATGTGTGAAATGATCTAGAATCTTTAGTTGTTGTTTCCTTTTGTGCTAGTGTAGATTTACTGTCTATGGTGCTACTGATAGCTTAGTTAAAGAATTTGAATTCGGCGTTTTTTGGGAATCTGGCATTTGCAGTTTATGTTCCATTTAGATTAATAATGCTACTGTTTTGTGTGTTGATGATGATGTTTGAAATGTTTGTACTCTTTCCTTACTTAGCCGGTTTTGGGTTGCATTGGAATATTGGATGACTGAAGCTGGTGAGCATCTTATGTTCATTGTGTTTGCTGAATTGGAATTGGAAATTGGTTGCAGCAGTGTGGAGATTACTTATTTGTGTTTGCTGAATTGGTTGCTGCTTGAGTTGTATTAAATCTTATGTTCTTTGCGTGTGGAAATAGCTTTTAGTGAGTATATTTGATTGATTTAGTTAGTTTCTTTCTACTAGAGCCTATTAAGTTATGGTAGTGTCTCAGTTTGGTGATTTTCCTGTCTCAGTTTTAATTTCACAGAAGCTCTGCTAGTGTCTTACTGCTAGTTTCTTACTTTGAACTTTAGAGTCCTACTGAAATTTTATGAAGATAAACCTATGTGAATGCTTAGATTTGGTTATGATATGTTGAACGTCCGACTTTTTCAATACATGCCAAGAGCAGCAGAGTGCAGGAAAGTGCTAGAAAGCTGCATCTGTTAACCTTTGTGGCATTTTCAGAACTTGAATCATGGATTGAATATGCTGTATTTCGTTGTTGGATCGTTTTGAGATTTGTAATATTTTTGGTAGTGTTCACAACTCATGAGTAAACATACCATGTACAAGACTGAGAATTGGTACCATGCAGATCTCGATTTTGAAACTTTCCAGTTGCTTCAGGTTTGTATTTTCTCTTTCCTTTTGATGAGGTGCCCAAGTAGTTTGATGATGCTTGAAATACAATGGGACTTTACTCCATTGTGGTCCTTTGTAATTTCCTATGAACAAACTAGGCTGCTCCTTTTATGTACTGATTATCGTTTGTTAAGGTTCATTCTATTTTGTAGTTAACGGCTGTTAAAGTTCTTCATTATATGTTAAATCTTTATATATCTTCTCTTCCATCATTTACAATGTGTTTAAACAAGTTAATTGTTACATCTGATGCTTCTTGCAGGAAGAAAAAGGTGAAAGCTTCTTCTCCTTTGCAAGAGATGTATAAATCTGGGCATGCATTTAAACATGCGTGCACCTTTGTTCCTACCTTCAGTCTATGGTTAGGAAGAATCAGTAAAAAGTTTTTATAGGGAATTCTCAAACTGTTATAGCAGACTGAAGGTTGTAATACATGAACAATGTATATTTTTGTTTGTGGCAATGTAAAGGCTCAATAGCAATTTGCAGAATCACCGTTTTCTTTCATTATAGGCCTCTCAGTTTTATTTGAAAAAAAAAAAATCAATAATGGTAAATAATGAAAAATAAAAAAATGTCATTCTAAAATAAAAAGCAAAATTATTAATTGAAAATAAAAATCAAAATGAAAATCCAATTGGTATATAAAAATATGTGAATAGTATTATTTCAAATAAGATAAATCATTAATTTAAATAATATCAATATCTCACAATTATACTAAAAAATGACATTATTTTACTCAAATTAGAGTAGTCTTGGTCAACAAAATTAGTAACCAATGGTGAAAAATATTGGTGACTAAGTGCAATAGTAACCCCTCTCTAAGTAACTAACATCTTATTGGTTACTACATGGTTACTAAAGAGTGTTAATAACCAATATTGGTTACTAAGAGCATCTCCACCGGGCAGGCGAGCGCTCGGGCGAGGGCGCGGAAAAGCCTGCGCTCGGCACTGTTCACGCCACACCGGCGATTTTGCGCGAAGGCGAGAGGAGGGCGAGAGCTCGGCGGGCGGAGGTGAAGGCGGGCGTCGCCAAGCGCCCGCGCCTGCAGGCGGTGCGTGGGTGTGGGCCCCAGCTGACGTCAAAACGCACTGTTCTTTTTTTTAAGTCTGGCGCGTGTAATTCACGCGCGCGTGGGGGCGTGTTGGCTAGGATTCCGTGTTCGAAAGGGGAGTCCGAACACTATTTGTGGGCTGAAATGATTGTTCGGCAACCACTGCCGAACACTAAGAAACAATTTTTTTTCCTTTTTTTTATATAAAATCAACATTTTCTTTTCTATAAAAAATCACAATTTTTTTTCTCTCAAATTTTTGAAGTATGTAATATTAAATTTGAAGCACAAATATTCAATTTAACATATGATAATTCTACATGTTTTTTATGATAATTATTAGTATGTAATTTTCAATTTTGTGTGAAGAAGTATTCAATTTTGATGTTTTCTATACAAAATCACAATTTTTTTATATCAAAATTTTCAAGTATGTAATATTAAATTATAAGCACAAAAATAATTTAACATATGATAATTCTACATGTTTTTTATGATAATTATTTGTATATAAAATTTATTTGACAACAAAAAGGAATATTTAATAATGTTGGTGATAATTCTTATCCATGTTTTTGAAAAAAAAAAAAAATTAAAAATTGTGATTGCCTGCGCCTGCGCCTACGTGGATGTGGGATGTTTTTTTGACGGAAGGCGCAGGCAATCACTATTCATCGCCTGCAGGCAAGAAGAAAGCAATTGCCCACTTCGTGTCTGCGCCTGCGCCTGCATGGCTGGAAATGCTTTAAAGGGGGAGTTAGTCACCAATAAGAGTGGTTACTAGTGGGTTGCCCCACATTTCTACTAGTGAGTGGGAATGTGTAATTGACCAAGATCTTTCGGATGCTAGGGAATACTTCATCTTTTCCAAATGCACTCTCACCACGAGACAAACCTTTTAAGGTAATAATGACAAATGTATGCAAGTCACTGGAAAGTTATATACGTGAAGTACATTCGAATTAAACAGGGTTGTCCTTTCTACTGCCTTACATCTTCATCGGGAGTTTACAAGTGCTATCAATGCTCTTAATCCGCCTCTTCCCCATAATGCTGAGCCTCACATTAAATGGAAGCCCCCAGATGCAGGCTTCGCGAAAACTCAATTTTGCCTGCTCGGTTACTACTTCAAATGGCGCTGCTGGTTTTGTCATGAGAAATAAGTTTGGTGCTCCACTTCTTGCTGGTGCTAGAAATGTGGGCAATGTCTTCGTTCCGGTTGCTGAAGCTTTAGCGCTTAGATGCCTTAGTGCATGCTCGTAGATTGGAGTATGAACACTTGAATGTTGAAGGTGATTCCAAACTAATCATTGATTGCATTCTTTGTAGGTGGCCGGTTCCTTGGTAGATCAAAAAACTTATTACTGAGAGGTCCACTAAAGATCAGAAATTGTTGATTTCGACAAAAGACCCACACCAAAATAGGGTTCCTCTGCAAGGTTCGTCCACGGAGGGGGTCATTGTCATCTCATATTTCCTGCTACATTTGGAAGTTGGCTGGGTACTTTGAAGAAATTTCTTGGACTCAGAACATCTACCCGAAGGTAAATTTTACTGTAAATTCCATTGCAAATTGTGGTCACTACTCAACGGATTATTTGACAATCTGGTATAATATTGTTCTTACCATAGCTAGAAATGCTCTTTTATATGACTGTATAAACCTCGAATGCCCTCAGGGTACCTCTTTCTAATGAAGTTTATTTTTCATTAAGAAAAACTATTAAGATCTTTGAGTTTACGCCCGTTTTATGCTCACTCTTCCATTAAGCCATTATTTTTACTTTTGGTCAAGAGGCCAGTATACAAGTACATGTAGGATCTTTGGTCACATCGTCGGAAATGAAAAAGGGCCAAAAGGAAAATGTGGAATTCACCGAGCTCTTCAAACTTGGCAATCACCATAGAAAAGTTGATTAGCCCCATTATTTGTATTAAACAATACAAAAGCTGTTGTTTCTTTATGTAAACGGCCCATGTGGTGAGTGGGCCCATGAAAACTATAAATCGGATTCCACAAAGACCTGCTTTCAATTTCTTAATTGACATGTACACCTTGCAACTATCAATAACAACTTATGCATTATTGCATCCTTCACAAATGTTGAGAGAAATTCTTGTTGTTTTGGGACCCCAAAACCCAAAAGGAAGAACAACTACTTTCTTTACTTTCTATACCCCCCAATACACAATATACCCAATTTCTTTTTTACTTCTGACACCCACATTTGTACCCTTCACATTCTTGAACAAAAGACAGCCAAAAAAGAACTAGGGTTTTGTTTTTCTCCAGAGATTTTGAAATGCAGCAAATGCTGGGTTGGAAAAACAATTTGGTGAAACTTGAAGGGCTTTTTCATCAAGTTTTATTTTAGGTCCCAAATGGTGCCCTATGCGGAATGCCTTTCCTTCTTCTTGTGGTGGAAGACGGAGGCGGCGGCGGCGGCGTAGTGGGTGGGTATATGTCTTGTTGTGAGCCTTCACGCAAGTCTCCTTCCTCCCTCATTCTTCCATTCGCCTCCTCATTCTTTGCCTCCATTGTGAAATTTGCATTCCCATTCCTCTTTATTCCTTCAAGCTTCACCACCAAAACACAAAAACCCAATTCAAAAATGTATAAAAGATTGTATCTTTAACACCCAGAAAAGCCACATTGTTCAATTTCATATCAGACCCAATTCAAAAATTACAGAAAGATGGTAACTTTGATACCCACAGAACCACATTGCCTACATTGAAACCAAACCCAGCAAAACAAAACTTCAAAAAAGATGGCAACTTAACAACCAGAGAACCCACATTGTCCAAATTCATACCAGACCCAAAATCCAAATTGAACAAATCATTGTCAATGGTGGGTAAAACGATGTGATGGGTACTGACATATCAATGTGAAGCAAAAGCAAGCAAACTCGGGGGTTGATTTTGAACTCTGAAAAATAAAGAAAATGAGGAATATTTAAGCTAACCTTACAGCCGAGTGAACAGAATCGAAATGTGTCGAGGAGGCTTCTGCTGCAGATTTCACAAATGTGGGCGACCCCTTTGCTCCCAGCTCTGGGCTGAGGCCTCTCATTCAAGAACATTACTTTGGAGCTGTTAATCACATACGTTTGAACCCCACTGATGTCTAGTGCTTTCTGCACCTCCGAAACTCTCACCACATCATGGTATGAAGATCTCCTTATCTAGTAAAAAAACACAACCCCAAAACCAAGAAAAACCCAAATTTCAAAATCCAAAAGTACAGCCTTGACAAGACAATGCTAGAAGAAATTGGGGGTTTTGACCCCAAAATGAATTTGGGGGTTGTTGTTTACCTGAATGACTTGGTGGTCCTTGTGGCGGGAGGAGCGGCAGTAGAAGCAGAAGGCGTCGCCTCCGCAGTCCAAGCAGAACATGTTGCATTCACTCCTGGCGGCGTCGCCGTGAGTCCGGCAGACAGTGAAGAAGGAGGTGGTGAGCAGCTCCTGCAGCCACGGCGGCACCAACATTGTCCTCTCCTGTTGAAAAAAATCACTCAAAATCTCAACCAAAAAAAAAACCCACAAGTTCAAAATGACCAGAATGAGGATTTGAGTGCTCAAAAATGCAGAGAGCCCCTAAAAAAAAAGTTGCACATTTTTCTAGAGAGAGAAAGAGAGAGACCCACATTACCATTTTGAATTTTGTTGAGTGTGGAGAAATGGGTTCCTGGAGAAATGTGACAATTTCGCCAAAGATTGGGGCTTTTTAGGGCAAAGTTGAGAAATTTTTGCAGATGAAATTTTGTAGAGGAGAGAGAGAAAGCGGTGGGGGAGGAGAGAGAGAGAGAGAGAGAGAAAGAGAAGCAGAGCAGGGAAGGCCTAAACGACCTGCAACTTAGACTTCAACAACACAACAACGCTTTGAACTAGGGGACAAAGACACATAAAACTAATGTGGCGACGCTTTGGAGTGGATGGACGGCTGAGATCGGGCGTGGTGGCTGAAGTGGAGGCAGGGCCGTCGGATGGGGCTGGACAAGGATGGGTAGGTTTGGCGCTTACGCTACTTTGGATCTTCTTTGCGTCTCTAATGTAGGCTCGAGGTCACCCACTTGGCTACGCATAAGCCAATTAGTTGGTCATCAAGGATGATAATGGCCTTGTTTAAGCTCCACGTGGCTGGATTAACATGTGGCGAGACAGGGACGGTCGGATTGCGAGAGGAATCAAGGATTAATTGGCGAGGATTATGAGGGTAAATTGTGAAAACGATGGGTTTAGCATTTTGGAAGTGTTTTACAATAAGCTACCAACATAATTATGCTCCTTTCAAATGTCTTTCTTCTAAAAATGTTCAATATTTTGTCAATCGATAGAAGAAATGTCTTCATTTCGAATCTCGTACTCGACAGCCAATAATACTTGGAAGATATATACAAGTGGAAATGTTTTGATAATCTAATATTAGAAGGAAATACATGGGTGAGTTGTAATAATCAGATTGAAATTGAAAAATGTACTCTTGATAAGTCAGTGTGAGGTTGCCGAAGAATTTTGTCCATGGCATTTTGACTATGTGATAAACAAGAAAAGTTCTTACAGTGTTGCTGACGTTTAGGTCGGTCAGGAATAGCTCTTTATATGCATAATTTTAGGCAGCATGTCATGTCGGAAGAGATTTAATATTAGGTGATTAGACCAAAGAATGAGCAATTTCAATTGTTGTTTAGATTTCTAAGAAAAACTGTATATGTTGTTCATATCAAAATGCAATTATGCACTGTGCCGGCAAGATGGATTCCAGCATTGCCACGAAATTCATTTTAATGGCCTCGCCATATTAGATTAGGAGCCAGTCACATATGAAAGAAAGATAATAAGATAAGACCATTTTCGGATTGGTGAAATGCCAAAATACAAGCTGTAACATCGCTTGGTGTAAATGAAAAAAAAAAATTGACTTTTACTATAATGATGTCGATTTTTCAATTAATGTACTATTTACTGATGCTTATGGACAATGTAACATTAACACGCACATGTACTATTTATAACAACATCTTAACAAATCCTTGCCCAATCATTTGGTCATGAATCATGATAGATTTACATTAAGGTTCCTAATCCATCTTAGATCAATTCTTAATGGCACGTATCAAGAAAACTATTCATAGTATGGAAAGTGATCATCTCGGATCCCCTATCTATGAAAATCCATATATTGAAATTCATTAATCTACATGGAGGAGGTTAGTAATATAACATAGTTGCCACTAGGGGTGGGCATCCAAACTGAAAAATCACAAACTAAACCAAATCAACCGTTTGGTGTGGTGTAGTTTGGTTTAAATATATTTTTTACGACATGTGGCTTGCAAAACCGAACCGCACCACTTATAATGGTGCGACTTGTGGTTCTCAATTACTCAAAACCGCGGTTCACCGCACCGCACAACAAAATTAATATATATTAAATAATTAACATGTGTCATTTTTCAGGATTCTCAAGCCTCTGCATTTGTTTATCCACGTATTTGCCACATTTGATGAGGTGTCATGCTTGTAGTGGCTCATCTCAACCATCCTCCTAATACAACCACCTCACCTATTCACTATTCACCTCTACAAACATGACACCTCACCAAATGCGGCAAATGAGTGAATAAGCAAATGCAGAGGCTCAGAATTCCATTTTTCATTAGTTATTATTGTGCTATCATGCATCACTCAAAAGTGATAAAAATCCCAACTCTAAATAATATATGTCATCTTTAAAATAATAATATTATATGATGAATTTTGATCTTGAAATCAATTTTGATCTACTTATATTAAGTATGCATTTATAAAATTTAAAAAATGCATACGAAATCAAATCAAACCGCATCAAACCGCTAATTGCGATTAATCGCACCACTTGAAGTTGCTAGTATATGGTTTGACTTTGGTTTGAGATTATGTTAACCACATAGAAAGATGTGGTTTGCGATTTTACCCCAAAATCGCACCAAACAATACCATACCCAGCCCTAGTTACCATCCATGAGTATGATCTCTAGATAAAAGAATGTCCGGAAATTGTTGCTACATAAGCCAATGGCGATCGAGAGTAGGACCCCGGTTTATACTGTCCAAATTGGTCCAATATCCAAAAATTGCGGGATGGTTGAATTCAAGTACAACCGAATCCAATACCAACCACAAGATAGCATTTTGTAAATATTTCAATTCTTTAGTGTCATATCACTAAAACTATTCAGTCTCATCAACTCACGTGGTGCGGATTTTACATGAGGTGGTGTTAAATTAAAATACACTTATTTTTCATATGGAGAAAAAAAAATTTAATTTATCATACATATAATAACAAGTGAATTCACTCTCTCCATTATTGAGATTTTCTAAAATAAAACCTCATATTTCGACTTGACAGGTGTTTAAATGAGGACGATATCATTATTGAATTCACGTCTTTTCAATTCATTACTGCGCCACTGTGAAATTCAACGAATGGATTTCGTTTAATAAGTGATAGTGAGAAAAAAGAAGTAGAGAAAATGGTTGAGTGTGTGGTGGATACACGTATAGCCCAAAATTGAGAGGTCATGACAAAATCACTTACGCTTATCTCTATGTTGCCTTCTTAGTTGGCTTCTTAGCTCTTAAGAAAACTCTTTCATGTAATACTAAATACTATATGCAACTTCACTTCTATTAAAGAGAAGCTTTTTCAAGGTTGGGGACAAAATGCGAAAGAAAAGACCAAATTAAGAGGTGTTTTTTTTTTCACCCTTCATGAAAAGCATATTTCCCGTGAAAGAAGAAAGGGGATATAGATTAGAAAGAAAAGCATAATGATGTGTGAAACCGATGTTGCATACTCTGCGCTTAAAAGCCTTCATTTGCCAACAAAAAGACTTGAAAAAGGGCCTCCGCGTATATGATGTGCTAAACTTGTAAAGACACTCAAACCCACTCATAAGTTTGTCATCTATAATAATACAATTTATCTTGAGATTCTTCTTTTCGATCTCTTTATATGCACTGAGCTTTCATTATATATTAGCTTAAATCAGTCCATGTGTTAATTAGTTGATATTGTTTGATAACACTTAATTTTCCGAATTACTAAATTACAATGCTTAAACTATTTATATCATCTGCAAGAACTGATTATTCGTTTGGTTCATGGAATCGAGGGTTGGGAATGAGAATAAAAATTCATTCTCATGTTTGGTAAGGAAATGCATGGGAATATAGGGGGAATAAGGGGGATTTAGAATTCCCATGAATGAGGGAATCATATTCTCACCCACGCCCATGGGAATATGTTTTCTTTCCTAGGAATCAAAATTTTTTGGACGAAAATATCCTCATAAAAATCTAAAAATTACACATATTATCATTTAGACACTCTTCAATTTAAAATAATTACAAGGGTATTAGTGAAAATATTAACAAATAATGATTCCCATTACTTGATGCACTAAACATGGGAATGGAAAATATTGTTGTTTCCCAAGCATGATTCCTTGATCTATCCAAACGTGAGAAATGAATCCCGAATTCCATTCCCTCAGGAATATGCATAGGAATCCTATGATTATGTAAACCAAATGGGCCCGAAGAACTTAAGTTGGATAAATACATAAAATCATGTCACTTAATCAACTTTTATGATAATGTAACTTCTAAATATCTAGTTCTTTTAGCCGGTGACAATGATAAGGTAAGTTAGTCTTATTTTTACATGACATTTGAGTTGAAGTTGGAAACGATTCCAAACTGGATCCTTCTGCTTGTAGGTTGTCTATAAAAAAAAATGAAAGTAAACTGAATTTGGGGCCTCAAAATCCGATCAAAAAATATTTTTCCTCATGGGACACGTTCAATGAGTTTCGCGTATCGAAGGGTAGAAGCCCAGAAGGTGCTTTTGTGTAGGAACTAATCAAGACTTTGAGAACGTGACCATCTCTCTCTAATTAGTCACATATTCTATATTGCTTCAATCCTTGATCAATTAAGGATATCCTTAAAAGAAACAAAAACTTAAACAAAATTAGGTTTATGAACAATTAATTAATCATTTCCGAACTCAAGCAAAAAACAAAAACATAATTATTGCCGGAAAAAAAGCAAGAATTTTTTAAAGAAAGTAAGCATTTCGAAAAGTGATTCGTTATAGAACAAACTAGCTTAGTTAAGAGTGTTATAACTTTGGATTGAATGAGATTGGACTATCTGTTTTGTTGGGGTAGCATCAAATTGGGATATGAGCTTATATAGCAGTACTTACTTTCGTAGGACACCCTTTTATTAGAATTCGTTAACATTTTTACCAAACACTTAAAAATATTTTTAACCATTTTAAAAGCGTTGCAGCACTAATTTCGAGTTGTTAGTGCGTGTAATTGGTGGTATATACCGGTGTAATGGCACAACTTTGGCCATCTATATATCATCGAGATTTGTAAAGTTGCACGATATAGTGGATGTTATATTCACAAGATGTATGTATATAGTAAAGTTTTGAAGTATGTGGGTAAGGTGTTTCCGAAGGAATATATATTGTACTTTTGTATCGTTTGATTGGTGGAGAATGTCAGTTGCTGATGTGACACATACATGCCATCATCTAATGGTCCAAAATGTTTCGTACTATTATTGTGTTTTTTCTCTTTTCTTATCCAAAATTTATTAGCTGTTTGTTGAGCTAACTTTTTCTTTAATTAGAAAACAAAGGTGTGCTTAATCACAGCCATGTATATAGCTTTTCTTGCATACATATTCATCTTTAATTCTCTGCACAGCACTTAGGGTGTCCATTGCATTGATTTGAAGAAAGGGAAATGTTCATTATTATACCGAATTGCATCTACGTATGTGAATAACTGATCATAACATTACTTAACATTAAATTCTCAATATATAAATCCAATGAGCCAATTATATGATACTTTTCTCGTAACCATACACATGAGAAAAGTCCTTTTCATCTTCCAAATCCAATTTGAACCTATTCATGCATACAATATTGTCTAACATTTTAACCACCAACAGGATTAGCCAACCTACTCTCTCCATTGTCGCTAACCAGCCAAGCAGTTTTGGCATAATAATGCAGTTTACCTTCCAATCGTATTTCAAATCTCATTATACCTTGAAAGATACTGCATTATTGCTTCTTTACAACCAACCAAGAATGAGAATCTCCTTTTCTCTTCTCTATATTTTATTAGCATGACGCAAGTAGAAAGAAACTTCACGTAGGCACCTTTTAAAAGAGTACCAAAGAAGAAACTCGAAATCCTTGGGTGCACAATGCATTCATTCCCATGTTTGATGATTCTTATTGGATGTACGATCACATTGGAGTGGAGAAAATGACATTAATTATTGAGGCTTGATTGAGGGCGGGGCATTAGCTCTTGTCCACTCAAAGAGCGAAACGCAACTAAAGAGTCGTAGACTTGGAAAACCAAGTTAATCATGCAAAACAAGACTGTCAAACGAAAGACATGGAGGAAAAAACAACAAAGTTCATCACCAAGAAATTTCAATCTTCACAAGCTAATGCAATTCTATAGCGCCAGAAAGACGTGGAAAGCGTAATTTACACTCGAAAGAGAATTCGATTAAGCTAATATAATTCAACATTGTCACTCGGCTGCCCAACATAAGCCCCACTATCCTTGGGCTCCAACAAAGCCCATAACTATGAATAGTTTTGAAAAGGAAGCTTCTCTTCTCTATGCATCATCGCCTGCGATCTCCGTCTTCGTCACACGCGTTGTCGCCCAATACAAGCAAGCCACGCGTTTTGCGACGGAGCCGTGACCGTTGATATTTGCTCACATCATAACCGGAGACTTAAGCTCTCGTCGTCTCTGCTCTGCTCCTCCTCAACTCCTTCGAATTCTCTTCTCTCTTTTTGCTCCGTCGACTTCATCTCCTCGTCGGTTTCGATTCATCGGTATTGATCGGACGGTCCAGAAGCCATGTCCATGTTCAAATTCTGGTAGGTTTCCGTTCTCGATGTTTGGCTAGGGTTTTGAATTTCGATTTCGTTAATTTTGCATCTGATTGCATATGTCGGTGTAAAAGCTTCCAAATTTACCCACCGAATTGATGAATTATCGGTAATTGAATCCATTTTTGTGGAATTGTGGTGATTGAATTGATGGATTTTGATTTTGATTGGGCAGGGGATCTCAAGAAGAGCAAGCTCCGCCGCGGACGGAGGCTGTGGCCCCGTCACATTCGTGGTACCCGCCATCGGTAAGTTCTCCGACGTCTTCGCGGCCCGGAACTCCGGGAAGCGCCTCCTCCGGCAGCTTGAGCTACCAAAGGCCAGCGGCGGCGTCTCCGTCGCACGTTTCGCCTGCCGAAGCTGCCGGTGTTATTGCTGCTTTGAAGGACAAAAGGTAATGGTGTTGCTGTTTTGGTAACTGATCAACATTAAACCAAGTGTTCGTAGATGTTTAGTTTATCAGGTGGTTGTTATTTAGTATGTGTTGCTTCATGTGGTTTAGATTGTATGCTAATACCTGGAGATCTTTGTGTAGTTCTGTCGTTGATCTAGCGTTACGTCTCGATTGTTTCGGATAGTTGTAAGTTTTATTTGAAATGACTCACTTAGAAACAAAGCGCAGAACATTTTGATATATGTTGAAGATTTTTGCAAAGGAGTTATTAACTCAGTACAAGAGAAAAGAAATTTTACTCATTTTAGCGGTACGCTTAGAAGTTAGGTTTTACATATCAGTCTGTTATTCTTTCACACAGTTACTTTTTTTAATCATAGTCTTTGGAAGGTCATATTTCTGAAATGGCATTTTCTTTACCCTTCGTTTGGAGGAAGGGAATAAACACGGAATTTGAACAGAAGTTTGAATTTCTAAATTGACGTGTATCAAGTTCCTTATTTGGATTCATAAACGTGGAAAATTTAGAAATTCTATGAGGGGAAAACAAGGAAATTGAAAATCATAATGTCCAAGTTGAATTTCCATCTAAATAGTAGTCAATTGCGAATTTCCACTCTATCCAATTCCGCCACTGAACGTTAAATTCTATCTTTATGAGCCAAGAAAGAAATTTCACAATTTATAAATATTCAGTTCTGTCAATCTAAATTCTGTAAAGTTCAAATTTTTTAGTAATCTTCAATTTCCTGATCCAAACGGAGGGTCAGTGAATTTCATTTTCTTAGTCTATATTTGACGTTTTCTGGATAGTTTGTACTGTTGAGACCTGAATTATTTTATGATCCATGCTTGAAGTACATTGTATCCGCTGTCTTTGTCTCATTGTCTTGAATTCTGCATAAAAACTTTCTTGGATCATATATAGTTCCTATCTTTGTGCAATAACCAGTAACTAATAATCATCTTTTGTCTATGAATGTTTCAGTGCTGAGGAGCTACGGAAGCTTTTGAATGACAAAAATGCATATCAGCAATTTTTCATTTCGCTAGATCAGGTCAAAATTCAAAATAATGTAAGTTTTTGAATTTCGGCCCCTGTACTCTTGTTTAAAGTTCAAAGTCTGTTGCGCATATATACCGACATGGAACTGAGTGGAATTAAGACTTGTCTTTTCATTTAGCAAATGGTCGATATTCTCTATGATGTCATGTTTATCTGGTGCCAAACCTTATTTATAACATACCATTTGTAGTTGGTATCTGAATTGTTAGGTAAAGTTGCTATGGTTTTTTAAGTTTTGGGACACATCTTAACTCTCTTGTTGTCACATCAGTTAAGGGAGGAGCTTCGGAGGGAAACTCTACAGTTATCCAGTGAGTTACTCATGTCATATTCAAATTTATTTGTCCCTTTTGAAATATGCATGGTAAACAGTGTAAAAATAATTTTATCTAACAGGTCAAAACTTGGAACAAGAACCACGCATGGTGGAACTTAGGAACCAGGTAAAATATCTATGATTATTGGGTTTCTCTTTCTCATACAACTTGCAAAGAAGTCGTATTGATCATAGAACTCTTTCTTCTGGTTTTCTATGTCACAGTGCAGAATAATTAGAACGACTGAGTTGGCTGCCGCTCAGGAGAGGCTAAATGAGCTTGAGAGGAAGAAAGATGAAACTTTGAGGCTGTGTTCCCCACCTTCTCTTCTTCACAGGCTGCAGGGTATGTTGTGAGGATAATTTGAAATAAAGGCTGTAGTTTGACATTCTGTCATGCCAAAATATGATGTTCTTTGTTCTTTATGCATGAATCACAATCGACTTTTCTGATGTATGTAAAACTATTGTTCATTGTTACAGAAGCGATGAATAACACCGAAGAGGAATCTGAAAAGCTGCACCAGCGGCTACTTGATAAGGAGGTCGATCTTGCCGAGTTTGTGCAGAAATACAAGAAGCTCCGTACTACTTACCACAAGCGAGCGCTTGTGCATCTTGCTGCAAAAACATCTTCAATTGGATAAACTCCTCATAATCAAAACATGTAAACTTTTTACTAGGAACTTATTAGACACAGTTGGAAGCAGTACTTGGGATCGTTGCTTCTTGTACCAGTTGGCAATATATTTGTTTAATCAAATCAGTGAATATTAAGGTTTTGATAGTACCTGTTGTGTATAAATATTGTGGTCTCCATTTTGATATGAAAGCTTTCAAACTTGGTCGACTCAGAGACTATCAACTGTATACTCATTTCAAATTTGCAAATTATTATATAAAAGGGAGCTGTTATTAGCAGTCGCCATACTATAATCGTTTTGCCATTATCATATGACCATTTTGGAGTACATATAGTGATTCCTTGTACAAATAGAGGATCAAAGCCAACAACTAAGCATATAAAACTTAGAACATTTCATCTCTTACAACATCTTCTGTTCTATGCTACTCATCTATCATCTCAATCTGCTCAAACTAAACCAAATGAAATGTGGCAAACTTGTATCATTCTTCCACTTTCAAGCGATCCAGCTCCTTCTCCCACTTGAGTCCAAACATTTGGCGCCCAAACGGAACCATGAGATTATACCGGAAAACCTTGTCATTAATCCGTCTAATCTCCGATTTCAAACCCTCCGAAGCCTCAATCCATGTCGATCGATCCCCATTTCCGTTATTCGCCGCCCACGCCTTCTTCAATGCCACCCTCCATTCAGCCACATTGCCCCTTATTTCCTTGTTGAGCTCAACCCACTGAGGAGCACACCCATTTTTCGAAAGAATTCGATACAATGTGTCCTCAGCTGGATCGGCATGAGGGTTTGCACTCAAATTCAGAGGCTTCCCTTTTCCAGGCAAATTCTCAAACTGCCCTTCTTCCATTGAATGCCAAATCCTTTGCTCCACCACGTTGATTATATCCGTCTCCGACCTGCCCACACAACCCGAAATTTCGGTTCGAAATTCGACGAAATTAACTCATTTTTCTTACATTACAACAATCAGTAAACTAAACCAGTTAAAACGTGACATTGAATTCTAACAAAATACTCAAGATACGAAAAATTCAAGCAAACCCCAAAATAGAAAAAGGATAATAAAAGTTGGGACTGGAGGTGGAGAGGACCTGATGTTGTTGCGCTGGCCGCGGAGCTCCGGTGGCAGTTTACTGTCGTTGACGGCGTCGATCACCGACGATAGGCGGTCTACGACCGGTTTCTTCTTCTCCGGCTTCTCATCAGAGTTACCAGATGAGGAAGACGATGCCGACCGTCTCGGTTGGGACCCGCCACGGCCGCTACCGATCACCGCTGATCTCCATATCAGAGACGACGACGTTTCGATCGATCGTCGCGCGAGGCGGGTCGCCATGGCTGGAGACCGACGCCGACGACTCTTTGAGTGTTCGACTGCAGAGGAACTCCTTTGGTTTTGGTAGCTTTGAGCTTTTGTGTTCTGCGGCGGCTTCGGTGAGCGGATGGCCGTTTGCCACGTGCCAATAGAGGAAGCGTGGCGGGTAAATTTAGTAGCCAGGTGTTAAGATCCCATTGGGTTTTGTTTTGGCTGTGTGGACTGAAATTGGGCTGTCTGAATTTGGAATTTTGATTGGGCTGTTGTTCCAGCAGCTAACTTGCCAACAAAACAGATAGTAAACAACGATTTCTAATTTTAGTAATACAAACTAAGGGCTCGTATGGTACATGCATTTTTAATATAAAAAACACGAAACACAGGTTAGGTGGTTTTCACTTGAGTAAAAAACACATCTTTTGATTAATTTAAAAGAATAATTTTGTGTGCATAACTCATTCTGATTAATTCAAAATTGCTTTTGACATTGAAAAACCATGTAGCAAACACGTACTAAGACAAAGACAAATACAAACTAAGAATGGTCACTCCAGTAACATAAATCAGTACTTTCTAATGTTTTGTTTTTGAATATAATTGAATTGTTGATCCAATCAATTTGTACATCAAGAAACATCAACAAAGTATGTATGTAAAAGTGGTTAATTGATAACGATTGTAGTATACAACTGAAGTATCACCATCCAAAACCTAATATCTAATGAGAAAAATACTGTAGCTGGAGCTAGATTAACATCCTATTCAGGGGCTATCAGGGGCTATCTGCTGAAAAACTGGAAGTCTTCGAGTCTTCACCGGAGAGGGTTCAGTTGGACCGTAGAGGATCTTGTTTATGAATGCATTGATCTTCGCGTTCTCTTCTTCGGACTCCGGATTGACAATGTCATCCATCCATGGAGAACAGGTTGAACTTGGAGGAAGCGGATTTGGAGGAGGCGGTAACGGTGTCTCCATGGTTGAATTTGGAGGAGGTGGTTTGCTTTTCGTATTTGTTGATGAGCCTTGTCGCTGCACGTACTTGCTACTCTTGTTTTGCTTCTTCATGTCTGGTCTACTTAGTTAAAAGAAACAATGAGGTAAATCAATAAACTCGTATCTATTTATACTGATGTACGGTGCGAACTGTTACAATCCTTATAAGAATAGGAATTCTAAACCGATTAGGAAAATGTGAAGATCATAATAAATCTAAATCCCACTAAAATAAGGTAACATAATAACTCCTTTAACTCTTAATCTAGTAAAAAAAGAGTTCTTAATTAATTAGAGTAAAAATTGAACCAAACAGCTTGAATTGGTTAAGTTTAGCCCATTTGAACAATTTATATATGGTTGTTTGCCCACCTAATTAGGTTGCCACATTTGATTCCACCCAATCACAATTTGAAACGAAAACTTCCCAAAGAAGAAAATTGCTCCATAGCATAAGAAATAAAAAGTACATATATAGAAACATATTGTGACATCAACTAGTAATGGTGTCCATAGCCATGGGCATCTTCAGAGTGATCACTAGTGTCAGGTTTCTCACACCTCGGAGGAGTGTAATAAAAGGGACCAAGAGTGTACTTGACCAAATCTCTGTACACCAAACTAGGTCGGCTGAGCTTCACCCCGGTTTTCCCTCCGGCGAAATTGGTTGCAACATTGCACGTGCCGTCCGGAGAAGACACTAGCCTCACCGAGCACAGCTTGTCTTTGAGCTCTTTGCCGTTGATGTACTTGTTGATGATCAGGTCGAACTGGCCCTTCTCGTCAGTCAGATCGCTTCCGTAGTACACAACTCTGCTCCTCTCGTCCATACACGTTACTGACACCTTGCCACCTATGCAAATTCATCAATTATTCATCAATTATGAGAGATGAAGAGACAAGGTATGCTAATGCTATGTGTGATTGTTTACTGTTATGTTCTGTTTGGTTTGCTTTAAAAGGGATTGCGAATAGACAATCAAACATGAGAAACTGTATATATTTGTCTGTAAGGAAAATGAGAAAAATGGAAGTATATCAATCTCACGAGTTTCATTTTCCCTTCCCTTAGGAAAGTAGACAATATTTCTCATTCTCTAAAAGATCGTTCATAAGTAGCCCAATCTACATGAAGTTTAGAATCAATAATAGTTTGAATTCGCAAGCGCGTAAGCAAATGACAACGATTATAAGATTCTAGAGTAGAAAAAGAAATTTGGGAGCTAGTTAGAGTGATTATTTGGGTGTTTACCTTTGATGGGTCTGGCTCCATGGACCCATTCATTCCAACCCTGGGTGCAATCTTGGCAGAGTACTTTCCCACCTACATGTATGGTTTTGATTTTGGGCTCTCCATAACTTGAAGCTTCAGCTAGATTGATACAACCAACTACAATCAATATTGCTGCAAAAATCAGTTTCGCCATAGCTCCAAATTCTCCAAATTGAGGTGGAAAAATGATGCCAACTATATATAGAACAAAGAATATTGTGTATAAATTGGGGATGGAGTGGAGGAGCACTACTTAGGACGTGCAGTCCATTTGGAATTGTAGAATATTAACTTAGGTACACGGCACACCATATATGCAACAATTTTTAATAGCTGAAGAATAGGAGGGCCATCACCTCAACGTTTTGAACCATCTTTCCATTAGTTAGTAGGACTACCCTTCCCGTGAACTGAGAAATAATTTATGGGCTTATTTACATACAAGGAATAAGAATGGAAAGAGAATGAATCATTTTCATTATTTGTTTCCCATGTTTACTTAAGGTGTTTACTTAAGCACTTCATTTGTGAACTCGACCACAAATTTGGAAATTTTCCCATTCCAAATGAGGAATTTAATACCAAATTGTGACTAGGGTATTTCATTCTCATTCTTTATCCCAATTCCCCCTCTGCATTCCCCATTCTTTTTGATAATGTAAACATATCTCATATGTGTTTCCACATGAGTCTAATTCTACTCCTACAAGAAATAGGAATTACCAAATAATGTTGCTTAAAACGCAAGCAACACAAATAATTACTACCTATATATTCGACTATTCCCCTCCCAAGTTAAACAAGGTAAACACCTAAATCAAATTCTTAAACCCCCGCGCAGCTCTCCATCTATTCACCATAAGCTCCAAGAAAATCACAAAACTCCTTAATTAGTCAACTTTTTTTACCCCAATTTTTAATCATGAAACTGTTGAAAGAAAGCAATCTCGTCGTGAATCAGTCAGGAACGGTCAAGATCGTCCCGGAGGAGCCCGGCGACTTGTGGATCGTCTACAACCTCATCGCCCCCGGCGACGTCGTGACCGCCACCACCACCCGGAAAGTCACCACTGGCGCCGGCAAGGCCTCCAACTCCCGCGTCAGATTGAACCTCGAGATCTTGATCACCGCCGTCGATTACCAGAAAGACTCGTCGACGGTCCGGGTCCAGGGAAAGAACCGGACGGCGACCCAGCACGTTCAGCTCGGATCTTTCCACACGATCCAGATCGAGGTGAATAAAGAATTCGAGATATGGAAGCAGATTTGGGATCGCGCCGCCGTGGAGCGGTTGCGGGAGGGCTGCGATCGGACTTCCGGGGCGGATCTCGCGGTGGTTCTGTTCCAACCGAACGAGGTGGCCCGCCTGTTCTTGGTTGGGCCCAGGGCCCAGACGATGTGCGCGAAGGTCGATTCGGGTCCGGATAAGCGGTTTTTCGAATCCGTGTTTGGGGCGTTTGTGAAGAATGTGGATTTGGGGGTTGTACGGTGTGTCGTTTTGGGGAGTCAAGGGAAAGAGAAGGAGGAGTTTCGTCGTTTTTTGATTGGGGAGGCGCAGAGGCTGAAGTTGAAGGCTATCGAGAATAACAAGTCCAGGATAGTGCTGGTGAACAATGCCTGCTTGCAAGAAGTTTTGCATGACAGAGCGGTGAGGAACTTGATCGAGGACACCAAGGTGGCCATGGAGATCAAGGCTCATAAGGAGTTTTCCGATTTGGTACTGAGCAATTCGGATAGAATGTGCTACGGTGCCAAGAACGTGGAGATGGCGCACGAGCTGATGGCGATAGAGACGCTGCTGATTACGAATGACTTGTTCGAGAGTGAAGAGATTGAGACGAGGCATAAGTATGCTGGGTTTGTGAAGTCAGTGAAAGAAGCCGGAGGGAATGCCTTTGTGCTTTCAGCAGAGCTCACCGGCGATGTACTGACTAAAACCGGCATTGCAGCAATTCTGAGGTTTCCTATACCTGATCTCGAGAACTTGGTTTTGTAGCATAAAAGCATTCATTTTTTTCTTTCAAACAATTGATATACATTCATTTCCTTAAAAAGTTCATTCACCGAAAAATAAGTGGCAAAGCACAAAACTCGTTGAATCAACTAGGATATCAAGCGCCAAAATCAGCTTCATACAAACATGGATATCAAGCACCAAAATTACTTCACAGCAACCCTGCCTCTTTAAGAGCACTTTCAAAATCTTCTTCGGTGTCCTTTATCTGTCAAAGTCAACGAGGCAGCAATTAGAAATCTTATGACATTAAAAAAGTTCATGAACTTTTGTGTTAAAAAGATGGATAATGAGCCAAGACTCAATTTTCATGAACCAACTGAAGATAATGAGGCATTTTTATTATTAGAAAAAGTAACACCAGGTACCCCAAAAGATGAATAATCCAGAAACAATAAAGAAAAGCTTCTCCACCAGAACAGGCATAAAGGAGAGAACCATTAAACCAAAAGAACTGAAGGAGCAATCATCCAGAGAGGATTACATTCACAAAGGCAGTAACGATTCAGAAAAGGCAGAACAAGACACAGCGATTAGAGAAAATTGTTCTGAATGCATTAAAGTGATATACCTCTTTTACAGGGGAGTTAAAATACTGCTCAATTTTTGACATGACAACCTCTTCCCAATCTTGGCAAATCAAATTGAAAATAGCCCCTGCAAATATCAAATCCATCCAATCAACAAAATGAAATGCAACTCCAAATACCAAAGGTGAAATGCATAGAAGTTTTAACTAAGAACCACCCAACCCTGTAGGGACTAGACAGCAAGCTGCTCTAACAAGAGTCAATCGAGTTCTTCAAATGTTCAAAGGTGAACAACATTTGAGTGAGATCCTATAAGATAAGAACTGGCACCACCAGCTTGATTGATGAACTATAGATATGAATATTAGACCATCATAAGAGTGGTGTCACTCATAGGTGATAGTGACAGTTGCTAGAATGGGTTAGTTGAACCAGAGGCCTGGGTGTTAGTGGTGGAAAGTAAATATAGGGTCCACGACAATTAGGGATAAGCAGATTTGTTATCGGAATCCAGTTGGAGTGCATACATGTCCGAGGTGGTCAAATATTATGTGCATATGTACAGCACACATGACCCCAGACCAGTTCAAAGGAGATGTACCTAAAAATTTGCTAGTGAGCCTGCATACTGTTCAAAGAATGCTAAAAGCAGCATGTTTCCAAATAAATACAGTCTCAGCAAAGACACATATGCAAATGAACACCAAAAAAAAAAAAAAGAATCTGGAATGAGATACTCACCCTTGCGACCGAAACGCCCTGCCCTTCCAATTCTATGCAAGTAGACCTCATAATCTGGCTCTGGACCATCCGGTCTCCTTGTGTGGTCAGGGTCATACTTAATTGGAAGATCATAATTGACAACACAATTAACCTACACAAAGGTATCACAGTTCAGCATGCAAATCATGTCAGGCCTACAAGACAGAATATGGAAAATAACACAGGGAAAGTAAATGGAGGAGACTAGCACCTGCTGCTGGTCAAAGCCACGAGCAAGTACATCTGTCGATATAAGAACCTGGGTTAAACCATCTTTAAACTCTTTAACTATTTTGTCTCTTTCTTCAACACCGAGGGCACCTTGAATTGCAGTAACTGCATAACCATCTTCAACCAGTACATCAAACAACATTTTTGCACTCTGTTTTGTCTTGACAAATATTATTCTCTGCCCCAACTTCTCTCCCAGTTCAAATATTTTGCTTTTGATCACCTCAATCTTGGCCAATTCATCTGGACAGTACACCTTGTACTGCTTTACGGCCTGCAAAGATAGCTCTTCCTTCTTTACAAATAGTTTATTGCCGCCACCCTTGATAATTCTCGAAACAAAATTTGTGACTTGCTCATTGAACGTAGCAGAAAACAAAAGCACCTAGACAAGTTTGACACAAGAAAGTATTCAATAATCAATACATAGCAATTACTATATTTCAGATATTCTGCACGCATAACTAATCAGAGCTGAATGTGCACATTGTAACCATGGCATTCCTTTATTTCCACTGCCAACACTGTTGATGATTCATCCATAACATTCACAATATATAGAATCTTTGAAAATAACAATATTGAAATAGATAAAATAAGGATGAAACACTTTCATTCAAGTATCATTCCTAACTGGCTGAATTTTATTAAATTTAGCATCAAACTACTGCTGACATGTGAAAAGAGTGGAAACAAATTCCAACACTTAATTTACTGAACACTAAACAAGGGTATTTTCATCAATAAGATAATGCAAGAAGCTATGACAGAGAAAGCTTGGCAAAATTAAAGTTCAAATGTAATTGGACAAACCTGGCAGTGGGAGCTAAATCTCTCAATATCCTTCTTTATCCTTAAAGAATCATCCTTAAAGCCATCCTGAACAAAAACATTTGGAGACTTGCATTAAAATTAAGCATACATAGAAAGCGTAAACCACAACTTATGGGATAAGGAAAGCCAAAGGAAAGCATAAATTCTGCAACACAGTGGCTCAAACAACAAATGCTAAACCAATTTAGATCATCAAATATCAGAGGCCTATTCATATCATACTAGCTTAATGAAAAACAACACTTTATATATTATCTTTCCCTTAATTTTGTTGTCGTCCACCAACTGAGTTGACATTTTTTCACCATAAATTATATGCACAATATTCGATCCCATACGTTCAAGAACCACAGAAAAGCAAACAGGGTATAACCATTGTAAAATTGATCAAATTATACTAGCACAGAATTAGTACCTCAGCCAGCATGTGATCAGCTTCGTCAAATACAAGAATCTTCACACGACTCACACCAAGCTTCCTGTTCGAAATCCATCTCTTAATTGTGCCAGGAGTTCCAATCACAATTTGTGATGTTACCGGCGCCCGGGACTCAGACGCCCTAGAATTAGTCCTCTCTATTGGGATAGCACACTCCGAAGTTATCCCTGTGTACGTCCCCATCTTCTTAAGCACCTCCATATTCTACCAAATCAAACCACCACAGACAAATCAAATCCTCTACTCTTTAAAAACTCAACTACACTATCCAAATTCACCCTATATCTTCTACTTCAAATCAACACAAGAACAATAATTGAATCAACAATCTGAGCAAAAGCTAGATACTTTACCTGAATGGCCAGTTCTCTGGTGGGGCAAATGCAGAGCGCCTGAGGAGCTTTCACATTCGGGTCGACCCGGCTGAGCATTCCGAGTACGAAACAGGTGGTCTTTCCCGAGCCATTATGGGCCTGAGCTATGAGATCTTTGTAGGGTGGTGTCAAAATCATGGGCAATGTGATTGCTTGAATTTTGCTTGGCTTACTAAAGTGCATCTCCACATACAAACCCTTAATGATCTCAGGCGACAGATTCAGATCTTCGAAACTGCTCGCCGACGTGTACGGCGTGTCACCGTCCGTAACCTAAACCCAACCCATATTCGTAAATTTCACGACTTGATGATCTAAACCCTATTAGAACTAGCAGCAAAACCCTAATTGAACTTCAAAGTTCATAAATTTCAAGGACTTATTAAGCTCAAAACCCTAATCGAACTTGCATCTAAAACCCTAAATTGAACTTGAAGTTCGAAAATTTTGGGAGAAAGAGATCGTACCGCACTGATACTGGAGTCATCGGGATCGTCGAGGAACTTGTTCTCGATGACCTTCAGCTCCGAGACGGCGTCGGTGAGGTCGGTCGTCGACGGAGATTCGGATGTCTCGGGCTGCTCCGGTGGGTCGTCTTCTTCGTCGGCCCAGCGTTTAATCTCGGGTTTCTGCGGCGCCGGCGGAGTGCTGGTAGCTGAGTCGGCAGTGGACTGCTCCGCTGGTGGCGCCACCGTTTCGGCGGCGGCGGCGGCGGTGGTGGTGGCGGTGGCTTCAGTGGTTGACATATCGCGGTTGCAAGAGAGTTCGGGATCGATTCAAAGTTAAAGACAGAATTTGGGGATTGGGTAAGTGTAAAACTTGTGCGAGGTTTATATAGTCCTGGGTTTAAATGGGGTTAGCTTACGAGTGGCGCACGGTTTAGCGTGACAGTGGCGCACAGTTAAATTTCTACAAGTTTCTACATTATAAATTACCAACATAAAGTTGCCGCCATACTTAACATGCATAAATAAAACATGACCATTTGAACTGATTGTTTTTGTTTGACAACAAAGAAATTCATGGAAAAACGAAATCTTCAGGTTAATCCGAGTTTATAATGTTAACTGAAATGCCATTTTTTAATGGTAATAAGAATGGTGGCTTGCGAAATATACATATTATCGATAAAATTACCAGTTGAACTGGTTTCGATCAAAATGATTTCAACTGGTTTATTTTCTATATTTTTTGAAAAAATCTAGACATTCAAGGATTAAATTGATTAGGGAGTTCAAATTCAGTTCTTTCTAAATTTTTATTTTACTGCACTGCATTTTGCTATTATTATAAAGAAGTGAACATTTTATCACAAGGGGTTATGGATTAATGTGTTAGTTTTTATCAGCCAAAATGTGATTAGAACAAGTTTACTAGTAGTTTATTCATTCACCAATCGAACGATAAACATTACCTATTATTGAGATGGGCAACATGTTGATGTTGATTTGTATGTTATGGGCTTCTTTGGAGACTTGCAGCCCAAGTGAACTTAGTACTTTTGAATTTCTCAACGGCATTCTTCAAGACTGAAGTTGAGGCCTAGGCTTACATGATAGTTGTCTCTTTGATTGAAGATAGCGTTTTAAGCAAACAGTAATGAAATACAAGATAGAATCGATACGCTTGGTAACTACCTGGTTGCAGATTATGATTTTCGCTTGAACTGCTAGAGAAGAGATAGAGCTAAGGGGATGAATTTTAAATGTGGTGAGGGAGGGACGTGAAAAATAGATTACTAACCAAAAAGATACTAATTTTCCCAATACACAAATCGAATTGTATGGACTTATAGCAAATGATAAGGGAAATAATGAACTTAATGCAAACCACATTTGTAAAACAATGGGCGCACAAGTCCTACAATCAAGTGGTGAGATGGTATGTGAAAAGAAAACATAAATGATTTGTAAGTTAAAGCCGAGTGTTCAATTTTTTATCATCTTAACACAAAATATGATGGGTGGAACAGACTTCCGAAAAAGAAATTGCCCGAAAGCATTCAACAAAGAGGGTGTACACCAAAGTGCTTCAATAGCAAAAGCTACTAGCTGAACAAAGTCGCCTATTGGCAACTAACTATGTTCAAACACACTGGGCCATTCTATATTAGCTCTTTTGAAAAGCTAAAGTCCCCTAAGAAGGCAAAAGCACAAATCTTTCCCTTTCTCAAACCTATGTTGGTATTTCTTCAATTCAAATACAATCCTACCCACCAAAAGGTTTGAAACAACGAATATTTAAGTGTAATGCATGATGTGAGTTTAAGGTGGAGGGACGTGATTGCAATCATCATATATTCCTAGAATAATTTTTGGCTGCTGAAGCTAGAGTAGCTAAGGGCTGCTTTGATCAACTTTTTCACACTCTCGATTGACTCATATCATAATCGGAACGGTTCATTTGAATGATTATACATATAAAGTCATCCCTGCAAAAAAAAAAATCACTCAAATCTAAGATCGTTTGATTATCTAACTTTGTGAAATATGTAAACGGCTCGTTTGTGAAACATGTAAACGGCTCGTTTGAAGTCTAATTATATTGTTCATATGTATCATAAAGTTAGATAACCAAACTATCTCGGATTTGAGTGATTTTTTTTACAGGGATGATCTTATCTGTATGATCATTGAAATGAATAATTTAGATTATAATACGCGTCAACCGAAAGTGTGGAAAAGTTGATCAAAATAGCCCTTTAAAGCGGCCAAATATTATCCATATACATTTGCCACCCCGAAAATAGTACAAAGCCCTGTCTCTAGCAAGTTGATATTATATTATAATAAAGAAATTAATTATTAGCCTATTGGTATACATATTCAGGAATGCGGACATAATTAGGAATAGGATTATATTTTATGATAAAGCACATATGTCAAATGCCATGCATGAGTGATTTTAACGTGGGGCGATGCGATAGCTATCATCACCAAAGCCCCGTCCACATATCATCTTTTAAGAAAGGGGAAAGAAGGAAGCTTCCTTCTCAATTCATGATATATGCATGCATTTCAGAGTTTGGTCCACGGAATCGACATTTGAACTGTAAATCGACAAAGATACATACACACACATCAAATTATATGTAAACAAAGACTAATCTTGTAGCAAAGGATGTGTAGTAATCATGAAATTCATTTTAGTCAAAGTTTGTCTCTTAAAGAATTTGGTTGCTGGAAATTGCAGAACGACTTATTGAGTATGTTGTGCTTTGAGTACGCCACTAGGTATGCAGGTAATAATGCTAAGGCTGGGGATGAGGAAGAAATTGGGGGGAAAAACACAGTTACACACAGAGAACTCTTTATTAAGTCAATAAGGCGTGTTTATAAGGAGACTTCTTAAATGAAAGGGTTTTGGTATGAACGAATTTGAACATTGACTAAAAAGGGTTTCATATTTGATTTGTTGATGGAACTGTCGGGCTTCACATTTAGAATCGGTGTAGTACACACAAGTACTGATCAAGTTTTGTGAAAATATGTATAATTAGAAATACAAATAATCATATTTATGTGTCACGATACAATATATTAGAGAAAATTTGTGCACATAATGGACCAAATATGCATTGCTTTGGTGATATTTCAGTTAGCCCCCATAGGTTTCAATAATTCCAGTCACACCCCCTTCTTCAGTTAGTTTTGACAGAAACTAGTTTTAATCTTATTCTAATGAAAATTTTAACTGTAATTGACCCTTGTATATTCAATGAAAATTTTCCTCCAACCCCTAAAAAAAATTATTTGAAAAAAAAAGTTGACCGAGGTGTATGCCTCATATGCCTTTTAAACGCTTTTTGGGACATTTCACTTTTTTCATGCCCCTTGAGGAAAAAAAAAACCACTGCCTCGACGAGTATTTTAAAACAATGATTCCAACGTTAATATACACAGTATGTAACTTTTTTATTATTATTTATGGGAAAATTTCACTCAGACCCCCTGAGGTTTGGCCTAATTCTAGTCAGCCCCCACATGTTTGATTTATTCCAATCACACTCCAAAATTGTAACTTCTGTTAGTGTTGTTAGACAGCAGAAGCGCAAACTCGTCTTTTTCCAGCTATTTACACCTCTGACCTAAACCTTTCGTTGAGCAAACAATGCCCAAAGCCAACCAATTCCATTGAGCATCAGCCAAAACCCCATCATCCCTCAAATCCACCAAATCCGCCACCACCTCTGGTTTTGCCTCCGCCTTCCCCACAACCTCCGACACTAGCAGCGAAGAATCGGTCAAACAGCCTCTGCAGATGGCCCATTTTCGCGACGATCCTCTTTGGAGTCATCTCCCACAATGGCATCGTCCTCACCACAATTCGCTTCTCATCTCGCCCGTCGTTCACATCCCCACAAACCCTCCTCTTCTCTCCCGCTTCCATCGGCACCAAAATTGGCAAAGAAGCACCCCCAATCGTCGGTTCTTATCGCATTCACCAAATTTTGAACGTATATGAAGATGCGTAGACTTTCGTCGAGAATGGCCGACGAAATCAGCAGGTCCGCTGCTGCCTCCTCCGCCACCATTGGTACAGCCTACGAATCCGCGGCCACTGCTTCAACAATCTCAAAATCTAAATCCTTGTGGCCTTCTGTCGTTCGGTGGATTCCGACCTCCACTGATAAGATCATCACCACCGAGAAGCGCCTCCTCTCTTTATTCAAGTAATTCGCCTTTTGAAATCCCTAGCTCTTCATTTCATTGATAGCATACTTTTTTTGCTTAATCTTGTGAATTTTACTGGTAGCAGCCTAATTTGAAGTTGAATTATTAGCCTAATTTCTCAAATTTGTTGTTCGGTCAAGCTCTGACGTATCTGTTAATTTATTGGCTGGAGAATTGGACTTCGCCGCCAGTGCCGGAGGTTGTGGGGAAGGCGGAGGCGAAACCAAAGGTGGTGGCGAATTTGGTGCATTCGAGGGCTGATGCTCGAGGGAATCGGTTAGCGTTGGGCATTGTTTGCTCAACGAAAGGTTTAATTCATAGGCGTAAATAGCTGGAAAAAGATGAATTTACCCTTCTGTCGTTTAACAACACTAACGGAAGTTACAATTTTGGGGTGTGATTGGAATAAATCAAACCTATGGGGGCTGACTAGAATTAGGCCAAACCTCAGGGGGTCTGAGTGAAAATTTTCCTATTTTGTATTTATTTTGACACTTTTTCAGTGTCAAGAATGGTAGAAAAGATATTATTTTTCGTTGGAATAAGACAAAAAATTATTTCCGTTAAAACTAACTGACGGAGAGGGTGTGACTGGAATTATTGAAACCTGCGGGGGCTGACTGAAATATCACCAAACCTCAGGGGGTGTAAGTGAAATTTTCCCTACATACATATTTAGAGAGGATGAACTAATTGTTGGAAAATTTGGGATTATGGATGCTAATATTCCTGCAAACATCACACAAGATAATAATTAAAAAATAGTTCATTACAAATAACATAACAAGGATGAAATACTTAGCTTTGGGGACGAGTAAAACGGTCTTCACGCATCCTAGAATAGAACAAGATTTTGGTTGAGGCATGTCAAAGACATTGTCCTTAAGAGTAGATTTCGCCCCTCGGAGACAATGTCTCGGTGTAGCTAGGTTTGTATGGCGCCCTACCCTCCAGGATACAACAACCGGACCCTCGTAAGCGTACACTCGCAATACTTGGATCATGAACAACTCGATTCTTTCCTTTGGTACGAAAGAGACACTAAAGAATATCCCAAGGATTGAAAACATGCTTGACGGTATGGAGAACACCAAATGAGTATTTAGAGGGCAGAAGAAAGAGATGATTTTGATGGAGAAATCATAGAAAAAACATAGAGAGATCATCTAGACAAAAGCCACGGAATGGTCACTATATCAAGGCATGGACTCAAAACCATTTAGCTATATCTCAAACTTTTTTAGTATGTAGAATCTTCCAACAATGAAGGTTATCCCACATAAGACTTGTGGGAAACGGCAACCATTTAACAAGGTAGTAAAAACAAATGTTATGACTCATTCAAGGGGATTTAAGATGGTAATTATACTCTATATTATGGTGACACTTTAATTGGAAATCTTAAGTCACCAACAAGGTAGTAAAGGCAATATTAAATCCTCAAATGAATGTATTTTGAAATACCACAAAATTCCAACACTAATATAATATAGGTGTTTTTGGAGCATTTTGCTTCTAGTTATGTGGATTTCTTGAGGGGTTGATCATACAGAGGTGTATACTTGAAGGAGGACTATCACAAATGCAACTTGACAAGACTAACTTTCACAAACCTTTTGTCTTGAAAGTTGATGTTAACCATAATTATTGTTTAATTATGCGTGTGAACAAAATGCAACTTGAAGCAACTTGATAAAGGGTGATTTGTGAACTGTGTGTGAAGATGACTTCACGCAAGTCTTCACGCAAGTCCTATCTCTCTAACCCCACCATTCAAAGCTCCCAAATGGCCAAGTGTTTTGGTAGGTGTGCATTATTTTTGCTGGCTGAGGTTTTTCGATCCAGTTATAACTTTCCACATTTGCACCCACAAAAGAAAAAGGACCAAGAATCTTACCACAAATTCATATAGTTTCCCGGGTTTCTGTCACGAATGGTCTGCATCCAACATAAAACACTACACTATCGTTTTCAATTAACATATGATGACTGCATGCACCATTCAAATTTCAAACTAAAGAACGTGATTTTTCACAATAATAGATAGAGTTCTCCAATGCAAAATGAGTGTTGTGAGATTAATGTGAGTCGGAGTGTGGATAGCCTCTGCCTCATAAGCACCGGACCTACACTTACATTTTGCAACAATTTGGCAACTCTTATTACATGTCAGACTGCATCTCAATGAATACCTACTTTATTGGACCATTAAACTTTTTCAATAAGGTGTATATATATTTTTTCTGTCAAAGATTCGATAAGGTACATTAATTGTAATTATACTAAAGTTTGGACTCAATCACATAGTTTAATTGATTGCTGCCAACTAAAACTCACCACACAAATAGGAAGTGATCTCTACATTCCAAGTGATTGGCTTCAAATTTTTGGAGGTGCTGATGCATAAGCTAACCCGGATATATAGCAATTGATTGAAATTGTTTAGGATTGTTCATTTTTTATTTACCTACGTATTGGTATTTTTGTGGAAAAAATGGTACTTTTGTCTATGATTGTGTCTTCTGACAACCCCACAAGTACGGCTAACATTTCCTTGTCACCATAAATTAATCTACGTCCTCTTTCCCTAACCGCCACAGTCACACTCGCTTCCTTCCCGCGTGTTTTTCACCCGCTAACAGTACCGATTCCCGACTTCGCACCACAATCACACTCGCTTCCTCCCGCGTGTCCCCGCTAACAGCGATCCCGACTTCGCACCCGCCGCTAGACTTTGTTAGTCGTCGGTTGGTCAAGAAATGCGTGCGAGATACGTAGCTGCCCGTCCGTAGAAAGGACAACCCGGTCTGCCACCAGCAATATTAATCAGTCAAGTCATCACCTTTTTCTTATTTCCACCCGCTTTGTTTTACTTCTCACCTAAAAATCCCAATTTTAGTAAAACCAACTTCTCAAAAACTTCTCAAATGACCAAGACTACCCTAACTCATAGTAAACTGTAGTTGATACGTGCTAAAATTCTCCCTTACACATGTTTATTGTGTGTTGATTAGTTTATAAGTGAATGGATTATCATGAATTCAATCGAGAAGGTTTTTTTTTTTTTTCAAAATTAAAAATTTATAGAGTTGTTTTCAATTTAAGAATAAGAATTCAAGAGTCGAAATTTTTATAATATGTGCGCTTCACTTATTTGTCATATCTACTTAGATAAGGAAGACATTATTTTTGCACCCCACTTTTTTCCAATTCACACATGTATGAATTGAGTACACCCCTAAACAAATAACCATGTGAAGAGGAATAACAATAATGTTTAAAAATCATTTCCCTAATCCGTAATCAAATCTCAACGTTTTGTTTAATTTCGATTACCAATTAGTAAACAACCAGTAAAGTTAGTCAACTATAAATACATTTTGTATATTGAGATGTAAATTTTCTCTTCATCTGATGATTCAGTAGAAAATTTTACTATATTTAATTTTATAACCATTTGATCAAAATTGCCATCTTGATTCAATGAGTGTACAGTCAAGTCCAGTACAGAAAGACTATTACGATGATAGGGTACAATTGTCATTGCGGTATCTATACGCCGAATGATATCCAGTAAAACTGGTTTCAATTTCAATTTTGGTCCTACTTTTCTGATTCAGCAGCAAAAGCAAAAGCGAACCTCCTGTGTCTCTCGTCTCTGCTTCCGAGAGTTCCCTTCTCTCCATTCTCAATGCACAAAAGCAAGAAGCACCACCACCGCCACCACCTCAATCCTCGTCACTAAAGAACTTTCCCTCCTCTCCCAACTCAAAAACGCACCGTTTCGTTCCGCCGAAATGCGGCTTTTCAAAGTTCCGATCTTGGCCTCCGTCGCCGTCTTCCTACTCTCCCTCTCCGTCGTCTACTGCGGCGGCTTTCCGGCGACCTTTCTTTCTCTAGAACGCGCCTTTCCGCCGAGTCACCACCGAGTCCAGCTCCACCAGCTCCGAGCTCGCGACCGAGTCCGGCACGGACGGCTCTTGCAGGACGTCGTCGGCGGCGTCGTCGACTTCGCTGTCGACGGCACCTCCGATCCCTACCTCGTCGGGTAACTTTCTCACCTGGGGTTCTTTAAATGTTGCTGCTTTAAGCTTTTTAGTGTGTTGGAATTAATGGGTTCGGCTCAAATTGGTAACTTTTTCGTGTTTGAGTTGATTGTTTTTCATGTGGGTCTTTGCTAATCATTGTTGTTGTTCAATTGGGTAAGCATTTATTGCCGTTGTTTCTTTTTCTAGCTCTGTTTGGTTCCTGAGAAAATGAAAAATAGAAAGAAACCCACAGAAAAGTTTGAGTCTTTCTTGCTAATTCTGGCCTTTTACTGTTCGTGGACAAATGGGTTCTTCTTCATTACTGCTCAGGGGTTTGAGAATATGCAAATTTGGAGAAAACAAATGAGTTTTTGTTGTTTTTGTATAATATATGTTGGAAAAAGTTGACTGAGTTTGGCTTTTTGCTGCTTGCTTTTGGGCGTTCTTGTCAATCAGGGTCGATGGATCTTTTGTGTATGTATCTATCTCTTGTTTCTATTCTGTTACCTTCTGTTTTATCCTCTAGCTAAGATTGAGTATTATGGGCACTCTTTTTTGGTCCAGCATTGTATAATAATTTAACAGCTTTTTTTTTTCATCATTAATTCTTGCATATTTGGTTTTGTAGGCTTTATTTTACAAAAGTGAAATTGGGTTCTCCGCCGCGAGAATTCAATGTGCAGATTGATACCGGAAGTGACATCTTGTGGATTACCTGCAATTCCTGCAGTGATTGCCCTCAGTCTAGTGGACTTGGAGTAAGTTTCTGTTTTCTTTTCTTGCTGCCCTTCTAAGTTCGAAAAATCTGTTTGAGTAATCCATAATCTTAACGATTTTGCACATTACTGTTCCATGTTCTACAGATTCAACTCAATTTATATGATTCTGCCAGCTCGTCAACTGCAGGGCTGATTGCTTGTTCAGATCCAATATGCACTTCCTCATTTCAAACTTCATCAACCGAATGCTCGTCTGACAGTAACCAGTGTAGCTACACTTTTCAATATGGAGATGGAAGTGGGACGACTGGTTATTATGTAACAGATGCACTATATTTTGACATGATCCTGGGGAAGTCTTATATTGCCAACTCTTCAGCATTTGTTGTTTTTGGGTGAGTTGTTTTGACTTAAAACTGAAATGATGATTTCATAAAAATTGCATAATGGAAAGCAATCATTAACATTGTAGCTTTTCCGCATTTGGTATTAGATGCATACATTAATGTTCATATTGTTTCTGTTTATTGAAGAATATTGCTTTGGATGCTCGTGTTGGAAACAGGTGCAGTACCTATCAGTCTGGGGATTTGACTAAGACAGAAAAAGCAGTGGATGGAATATTTGGGTTCGGCCAAGGGTCTCTGTCTGTTATATCACAGTTGTCAAATCGAGGGATAACTCCCAAAGTGTTCTCACATTGTTTGAAGGGAGATGGCAATGGAGGGGGTATACTTGTTCTTGGTGAGATTTTGGAGCCAAGTATTGTTTATAGTCCCCTTGTCCCGTCACAGTATGTCTCTATCCTGTTGGAAGTTCTCTTATTCATTTCTGGTTGTACTCTTTACTCTGAAAATGTGTATGAAATGTTTATTTTAAATATACGAATATATTCCACTCATGAAGTGGAAATTCATTATTACTACAAATTTGGGGGCGACTATTTCTGCTTTCATCTTGCTATCTCTCAATTGATTCATTTACACGAACAATGTATTTGCTTCCACTGCCTTTTCTGTTTTAGTCAAGTCTCACGCCTTTTCTTCCTATTCATTTTCAGTTGTTGTTTCATGAGTTTTCATTTACAGTTTATGCAACTGATTCCTAATTTTACTCGTTTCAGGCCGCATTACAATTTGAATCTGCAGAGCATTGCTGTCAATGGCCAAATCTTGCCAATTGACTCAGCAGCCTTCACCACAGCAAATGGCCGAGGAACTATTGTTGACTCGGGGACAACTTTGACATATCTTGTGGCAGAAGCTTTTGATCCTTTTGTTAATTATGTATGTCTGTCTATTTGGTTTGACTTAATGTCTTACTCTAGTTCCAATCTAAGGAATTTTACTTTCACGCCGATGTGCAGTATCTGCGCCTTTTTTCTCTATGTAAATTCAGACTTCCTTATATTGCATGAAAAAATCAGTGCTGGGAGGCATCTGAAATCTAGTAAATTATCGTAAGTATATTTCTTATCCTGTTTTTTGTGTTCTGATGTGTAGATAACTTCGGCTGTTTCACAATCTGTCACTCCCATCATTGAAAAAGGAAGCCAGTGTTATCTAGTTTCCACCAGGTTTGTTCTATTTCCAAATTATTTTTAAATTCCTTTTGAAGAACAGTGATGGAGTCATGGAGGATGGGCATAATAACATGTTTATCTATCTATCGTTTCAGTTTGGCAGAGGTGTTTCCTCCAGTTAGTCTAAACTTTGCTGGTGGCGCATCAATGGTGTTGAAACCAGAAGAGTACCTGATGCATACTGGTTTTAACGTAAGTTGTTCCTCCAGCCCCTTCTGTAAAAATTCTTATTTAAAGTAATCATATTTGGCCTAGGATTATGGAAAAATTGTTTGGCGTGACTGTAATGGATAATTCTGTTGTACAGGAAGGTGCTTCTGTGTGGTGCATTGGTTTCCAGAGGGTTCAGGGAGGGGTGACAATTTTAGGAGGTTAGGTCTCTTCAAACTTTTTTGATGTATGGACATGTTTAAGCTTAATTGTGCTCGGGTTTATGCCAAGTAATGTATTTTATGGTGTGAAAGGTGGCCTTTGAAATAATACTTGATCATGCAAGCTAAGCTAAGCATATATGTATATCTTATACCCTTTCTCATTTCTCAACTGCAGATCTTGTTCTAAAAGACAAGATATTTGTGTATGATTTAGCTCGACAACGGATTGGATGGGCCAACTATGATTGTAAGTTAAATTATGATGCACAAACTCCTTTCATTCCCCTAAGACCTTCTGGACCAGTTTACCAGTACCTATGCCATGTTTCTAAAATTCTTCTTTTCAGGCTCAACGTCTGTAAATGTCTCTGTAACTTCTAGCAAAGACGAATATGTCAATGCAGGAGTTCTTAGTGAGAGCAGTTCATCAGAAGACATACTATTCAAGCTGCTGACAACAGGAGTCGTGGTTTTCTTAATGCACATATTAGTGTTTGTGGAGTTCTTTCTGTAGTATAAAAATCAGAGTATAAATTCACTTCACTATTCGAAGTGTATTGCGTTCGCTGATCTTTATTTCTAATGATCGGCTAGGCCTTCTGCTATTGTCTGTATTGCCAAGTGCGGGGGTCTCAGTATACACCGTTCTGCTCTGCAAGTGAATTCTGTCAATGAGGGCGTCATTGTTTCTTGAGAGTCGATGTTTTGCTTTCTTCTCGTGAATCTTTCTCCTTCAGTATTGCAGAATGGTAGATCTGGCTTTCTATTAGATTATAGAAGTTAGTATCAGTAGAATCAATTTGTGGCCAGTGGAGCAGAGCAAGTCAATTGTAGCTATTGCTCGTTTTCGCTAGGCCTATAGAAATTCAGTATGTCATTTTTGTTTACTCAATGATTTTGTAAGGGAAGTGGCATACCTTGTACAAAGTTGAAAGGAAACAGCTTGTAGTGTTAACAGATGTTTTGTCCGCAGAAATTATGTGCAAATGTTGCAGAAAACTGCAAAGACTTGTAGTTTTGAATCCTACTGTATAATGAAATTGATTCAGTTGAGTTGTACTTTTCGTGTACTTTTATTGTCTTCAAATGACACATGTTTCTAATCATATGAACCGCCAGCAAACGATTAATGAGGTACTTTTTGGTGATGCACACAAGTGTTATGATCCGCTCTGCTTCGTAGACAGGGTTCTTTCCTGCCCCATAATGCTCTTTAATGCTCTTTATATTCCTTGAGCTGCACCATTTGTAGGGTTTCCTTGTGAATATATATCTTAGTGCGGCTATATTACTCATTACGTGATTGTGATTTGTACAGATGTGAGTATTGTTTTATTCATAAATATTGTTGACTAGAGTTGGTACATATGTGATTACGATTTGTACAGATGTGAGTGTCGTTCTGTTTATAAATATTGTTGATTAGACCTGATACATACGATGAGTATTACCTATAAATGCCAAAATTTGTATAATTTGCATACTCATTAACTTCTTAAAGCTAGGTTAACTCTTAGCAACTTTCAGATTCATGAACTGGATAAATGATGCATGTATGAAAATTTCTCTAAAAACTAAAATAATATGCAAAGCAAGATTATTAATGTCCATTACAATTTAACAAGAAATAGGAGAAAATAAATGGGAACTGAAGATTATGTCCAAGAAAAAGGCCGTTTTTTGGGGTTGAAATTCTGGTTGGGAAAGATGCCGAGAATCCCTGTGAAGAATTGTGTTGTGTGAAGAACTTTGAAGTAGTCTTCAGGCTCTTGGACCCCCCATTATCACTTTCTAATTTACACGTGGCACAAGGGTGCCGCACATATGACCTATTTTTATGCTTCCTAGTTCCTAGTTCCTCGTCTTGATCCAAATCCAATTAGGATTTTGGGAGGAGCAAATTTAATTTAATTTAATTTAATTTAATTTAATTTTTTTTTTTTTTTTTTTTTTTTCTGTTTGTTGCTCTTTATTTTCTCTCAATTACAAGGAAAACATGATGCAACCTCACATTGGCAAACAAACCCCATATGATAACGCTATTTCGATTAGCACGTCTTGTTTTATTTAAAATACATTTTATTTTTGGACACTTATCTTGTTAAATTATATATAGTTCCGGTGATAATAAAGCACTGAAGATTTGCATTAATTAAATAAGCCGTTTAGATTGATTAAACAAACAGAACTTAAACATACTATTTACTTCTTAAATCGAACACTCTATTTGAAACGCAGATCAACAATCACTTTTATCTAAACGTGTTACTCACTCTTTTATACCTTTATAGCAAGTAATTAACCACGATTCTTAGCGAAAAGCTAACTTCCCCTATTTTTTTTGGTTACCAAATCAGAAAAGGAACATTCCATAAATTTAAAACTCAAGAACACAACAAACAAACCCCGACAACTCAGTTTTTGTTCGCATCCAACTAGAATTGCTGTGCGAAATTCATGACCCTTGCTGACTTGGCAACAAAGCCAAAATCACCACAACCCTCAAAACGGCACGCCCTTCCGCATGAAACGACAACTCACTTGACAGGCGACACTTGGAGGCGGTCCCACCGACCCCCACCATATTAAGTAAAAAGGCCAAACCTTTCCTCCATGCAGAAGAAACTCTCGAGTCCTTTCGCTCCAAAAATCCCCAAAAACGAAAAAATATTAAATAAAAAATAAAAAGGGGAGCTTTTTATTCAATTCAATCCAAACAATTAACGAATCGAAGCGAAACGCCGGTTCGATTGATTATATATTAATTCCGGAGGGCTTAATCCAAAAGGGTTGTGTTTATTTCTCCGAATTTTTTGGTGGAATTTTCGATCAATGGCGGTGAATATGACGACGACGATGCCGGTCGGAGCTCCGATAGCGTCGCTGTACGTCGGAGATTTGGACCCTTACGCCGTCGACGGGCATTTGAACGAGGCTTTCAAGGAGTTCAAATCCGTTAGCTCCGTTCGGGTCTGTAGGGACACCCACACCGGCCGGTCCCTCTGTTACGGCTACGTTAACTTTTCCAATACTGAAGACGGTAACTTTTTTTTTTCCTTCGGTAATTTTGTTGAATTGTGATTTTTGAGATTTTGTTTGGTTTGGGGGAATTTGAAATTTTTGTTCTTTGGTGGAGTTTTATTTTGGGAGAAAAGAGAAGAATTTTGGGTTTGGATTGAAATTTTGAGTTGAGGGTTTGTTTTGATTGGTTTGATTTGATGTTCTGTTTAGTTACTGAGACAATGCTTTGAAAAATACTGGATTATGATTGTGTGATGTTTTTGATGTAATTGATTGAGACTAATGAATGTTTTGTGTAATCTACCTTTTAACTGTTGAGTTGTTGTTTTGGTGGTTTACGATGTGTGTGTGTGTTTTCTTGATTATGTCTGTGATTGTCGTCTATTAGCGATTCGAGCTATTGAGGTGAAGAATAACTTTGAGATTCTTGGGAAACCGATAAGGGTCATGTGGTCTCATCGCGATCCGGATGCAAGGAGAAGTGGAATTGGGAATGTGTTTGTCAAGGTATGTGCTTTTGTATTGATAGCAATTCGTTGAGACAATGCTTCCGGTATTAGGTGATCTTTTCTCTCAATGTGAATGCTTATGGTAAAATTGAATTGTTTCTTTGTGTAGAACTTGGGGGAATCTATTGATAATGTAGGGCTTCAAGATATGTTTAAGAAGTTCGGAAATATCTTGTCTTGCAAAGTTGCCATGTTTGAGGATGGGAAGAGCAAAGGCTATGGCTTTGTTCAGTTTGAGTCTGAGGAATCTGCTATTACTGCTATTGAGAAGCTAAATGGCTCCGCTGTCGGAGAGAAGACGCTGTATGTCTAGTTCTGTTCTTGTTACATATGATTGTTGAAATATACACTTAGTCGGAGATACTGCTGATAATTTGTGATTTCATCTTGTTGGTTTTAGTTTTCCTTGTTGTCTCTGGACATTAACTTTACAATGATTGTAATTCATGTTGCAGGTATGTTGCGAAATTTGTTAGAAAGAGCGATCGAGTTTTGCCCAATCCTGATATGAAGTATACAAATTTGTATATGAAGAATTTGGATACAAATGTCAGGGACAATGCTGTGGAGGAAAAGTTCTCTGAGTTTGGGAAAATTGTCAGCTTTGCTATTGCTAAGGATGACGATGGGAACTCCAGAGGTTTTGGCTTTGTGAACTTTGAGAACCCAGGTGATGCTAGACGAGCAATGGAAGCAATGAATGGATTGCAACTTGGTAAGCTACGTGTATTTTTATGGCCTTAATTAGGTGGCAATATGAATGAATGTTCTAATCCAAAGATTTTTTGTTCGGCCTGTGGTATCTATTGAGTAGGCTCCAAGGTTCTGTATGTAGCAAGGGCACAAAAAAAGGCAGAGCGCGAACAAATATTGCGTCGGCAGTTTGAGGAAAAACGAAACGAGCAAATGTTGAAATTCAAGGTAGTTCAATTCACCATTTCTCTCTTAAGGTCTTTTACAATAGTGGCATCTAATAATTTAGTTGTGCTGTTTAATTTGTAGGGATCAAATGTCTACGTGAAGAACATTGATGATGATGTCACTGATGAAGAGCTGGTAGAACACTTCAGTCAATGTGGTACAATTACTTCTACAAAAATTATGCGAGATGAGAAAGGAATCAGCAAGGGGTTTGGTTTTGTTTGCTTCTCAAATCCTGAAGAGGGAAACAAAGCTGTTAATACTTTTCATGGTAATAACTCTAATGTATGGTTTATAAGCTGAGAAATCTTCGTAGGCTAACAATCTTCAGTTTCTATATATAATTTTATGTGGAAGAAATTAACCTGCAGAATTCTATGTTCTCTTTCTCATCTTATAATAACTGTTGCGTGTATGCGTGTTAATGAAAATGTTTTTCAGTTAATGGTTCTTCTTAAAGGGTTGAAGTTTTAAACTGGTGTATCTAATGCCTTTGTATGTCGGGCTTTTTTTGAGATGCTAATCAACTTCCCATTGATAACTCACAGGGTATATGTTTCATCGGAAGCCATTGTATGTGGCCATTGCTCAAAGAAAAGAAGAAAGACAAGCACATCTGCAGATTCAATATGCACATCGTATGGCAGTTGCCGGTCCTTCAACTATCATTCCTGGTGGATACCCTCCTTTCTACTATCCAGCTCCCTCTGGTGTTGTTCCACAAGTGTCTCCTCGACCGGGACTGATGTATCAACCTTTGGGATTGAGGCCAGGGTGGAGACCCAACGGCTTTGCTCCTGTGTCTGGACCAGCCTTTCAACCACCACCTGTTCCTGTTGTGAGTACTACTTTTCCTATTTCCAGTTATCGTAGCTCATCTGCATGAATATTTTTATGCCAAACTTCTTGCACGATCATGCAATTTTTTTTTTGAGGAAAAAGCCGAGAATCATCATGACCATTGGTTACCGCTACTTAAAATCTCTTCTACAGATGCCAAATACTCCAAGACAACATAGGCAAAACAGGGGCAGAATGAATGGGCATATAATTCCTCAGGGAGGTGCATACATGCCACATTTACAACAGCCCACTCAGTTGACACAGGCTACGAAAGATTCAAGCAATCAGCAGGTTTGCTTCTATTACTAACAAACCTTGTCACTCATTCTTTCGTTCTAGACATTTTCCAGCTACATGCTTGATGGCTAGGTAGTGCATATAATTAGGAAAACTTAAACACTTTTCATGGCTAAATAATCCGATATATATCCACCTTTTTACTACTTTGGATTTCTCTTTTTGTCTAGCTTTTTACTCAGATCTAGTAGGCTTTACGTATTAGGTTCATGGGTTCTGTTCTCCCAAATGGAAGGTTTTATTTATTTGAAAGCAAAACGAAAATAAGAGGATGGGAAGGAAATATGATTGTTTCTCTTTATGTATTCTTGATCTAACTATCCTTCCATGCATTGCAGTGGCCTGGACAGGCTAAGTATGTTCCTAATGGGCGCCAACGCGATATGAATAAAGGATCAGGTGTCTCTCCTAATGGCTCTAATTCTGTTGGAAGTGGGTCTCAAGGACCGGAGATGCTGAGTAGCATGCTTGCTGCTGCTAATCCTGAGAAGCAGAAGCAGATACTTGGCGAGCATCTCTACCCTCTCGTGCATAAACACAAGGTGACGCTTTCGCCTATGGTTTTAGCCTATCTGTATGGAACTCCCTACATTAGAATGCCTGGACACTAACATTTACATTGAAATTTTTACTTGCAGCCTGACCTTGCTGCAAAAATAACGGGGATGCTGCTGGAGATGGACAACTCAGAACTGCTGCTTTTATTGGAGTCACCCGAGTCTTTGGCTGCCAAAGTGGGAGAAGCTGTTCAGGTGCTCAAGATCTCCAAGACTAAAGTACCAAACAAAGATGCCATTCATCCTAGTTACCACATATCTGCTGAGGTTGCAGTTAACTGAGACGGGGCACCACAGTCAGGCATGATTAGAGGTTTTCTTGCAGCTCAAGCTCCAGGAGATAGAATTTTTGATACTTAATTTGAAACCTTTTTCTTTCTTCTCACCGAATATTATATTTGTTATAGAACATTAAATGTGTCCTTGCTCTTAGTAGTAATGATAGAAGTGAAAGTGATGAAGTTTTGGAATTTAATACATTTTGGGTTATTTTTGGAACCAAATGTTTTTGTTTGACAAACAGGATTTTGTGTTTACATCTGTTTTTTCTGTTGCATAATCTCATCGACTCTGATTACAAAATACTATCTACTGCCAAACGATATTAAAGGAGCTTGGAAAGTTCTAGTTGGAGATGCATACATTAGTCTCAAAAGGCCTCAGCTAAAAGCTAAACGGTTATATGTTGGTTCTTGACCACATAGTTGTAACTTTGAGACGTACCAAGGGAAAACTCTGCAACGTTGGTAGGGCAAAAACAATGTACACCGTAGGCCACATGAGGTTGAAGGCTTAAGCTCATTCAAAAGTTGAATAAATGTGTTAGTAGTAGGGTAGTTATTTGATTCGTTTATTTTCAAGTCGTGTTATCGTGTCGTGTTACGTATTAATCCTTTATAAGAATTAACATAGCACATAACTTTTCACCGTCAAATCAAAATCAATAATTTGAAAACGCAACAAGTAAGATAATCTGAACAGTTCTGCCGTATGCATTCCTCTATTGCTTCTTCATGAATATTCGGCAACTACCAGTTTTGAATTTTAGCGGTAATCCCAAACCTAAGCACCATTTCTCTCGAGGCACAACTTTCCCGCTTTTTTATTCAACACATAAAATAACAAATGGGCCAAAAGTGTGGGCTTGCCATTAAATTGGGCTCATGAAATATGAACCGACTTTGAAGACGTAAATATCCACAATTCTTTCCAGTACCTTCCGAAAAATCATTACCGCGAATATGGGCAGTCACGGGCGGAGCAGCAAAACTAAGGAGCCGTCGTCGAGTCGCCGGAAAAGAAGACACGACGATTCCGATTCCGATTCGTTAACCGATTCCGACGGCTCCGACAGCCGCGACTCGTCCCCGGAGCGTAGCGCTGCAAAGCGCAAGGACCGAAGCCGAAGCCGGAGCCGGAGCAGAAAGAGCAACAGCCGCCGGAGGGACCCTGATTCCGGCTCGGACGACAGCGACGAGAGCGCCGACCGCGACCGGAAAAAGAAGAAGTCTTCGAAGAACATTACGGAGGAGCAAATTGCTGAGTACCTGGCTAAGAAAGCGCAGAAGAAGGTATGCGATTGCGAAAGCTAGGGTTTTTGATTGGTTGATTGTGTTAAAAATTGAATTTTTACTGATTTTGATTTTGGCTTTTGATTGAACAGGCTGCTCGAGTGGCGAAGAAGATAAAATCCAATAGCGTTGCTGGGTATTCGAACGATTCCAATCCCTTTGGCGATTCCAATCTCAATGAGACGTGAGTTTATTCGCGAGATTTTGATTGTGTTGTTATTTTTTGATTAGTCTCGTATTATGAATCTCATGCTTAGCAATCTAGAGTAAGTTTCAACCAAGAATTTGATAGCTTACCAGATACAAATGTTAACTTTGGTTAATATCACAGGATGGGAAAACTTATTAAGTTTTTAATCGGAATGTTAGGACTATCGCTATAGTTGCTTAATCTTATTTGCATATCTCATTGACGATAATGTCGATATGGTGTGTGGAGGCTGAGAGACTGATAGATATGTATGTTAGGAGGTGCATTGTCGTTTGGAAGGTATGTTATTAAGTTTTTATTATGATGTTTGCAGATTTGTGTGGCGAAAGAAGATTGAGCGTGATGTTTCCCACGGTGTTCCGCTTGACGTATATTCAGTTAAGGCTGAGAAGCAAAGACAAAGAGAGAGAATGGTACATTATTCTAGCCTAAAATACTTATCCATTGTTTTTGTTTGTTGTATTCTCCTTCGTTGTGTTCAATGGTTTTACTGGTCTTAAACAAGGGTTTATCTCATATGAATTTTGGTTAAAATCAGTGAAACATTCAGAACCTAGAGAATACGTCTGATATAGCCTTTTTTCTGAGATTGACCAAACAACACTTTGGAGAGTTTGACTGACATTCGTGACTTAAGGCTTCAATCAAATCTCGTAAGTTACTTTCCAACAGAAACAAAATCTCATAGGTTAAAGTAAGTTTTTGTAGCACCATAGATGGATTATACTAGGAACTAACAAACTTAGCTGTGGAAGTCTATGCATATTGTACCAGAAGAGGCATGAAACTGATTAATAGTCTTCACTAGGGACTGAGAACTACCTTCCTGTATTTGCTCAGGGGGCTTAGTGGCCTCCTTTGAAATGATTAATAGTCTTCACTAGGGACTGAGAACTACCTTCCTGTATTTGCTCAGGGGGCTTAGTGGCCTCCTTTGAAAAATGGAGTAGGAGAAGGTATTTACTAACGCATAAGCAGTTTTCTAATAGAAACTTTTAGAATGATTAAAAGGTGGGGAAGGTAGTTAAGGGAATGTAATCTCCTGCCAAAGTTATCCTTTTTTTCTGGGATGACTACAATGTGCGTCTGCCTGCCAGATCCGTTTATGAGAATTGGGGGGCTTGGTGCAAAATTTCAACCAAGGCCCCTAACACTGATCTTCAAAAAAGCAAAAAATATTTTTTATGCACAATGAATAAAATTAAAATAGGCGTTAGGTTGAATCTACAAAGGGTATTACAAACAGAGTATTGATAGCAAAGAAGCAGAGTGCAATAGTAAAAAAAATAAAACCGTGAACATTTTATTGATATATACGTGACAATTCCCAACCAACATCAAAGTTTCGCTCGAAATTTTTTATCAAGTGTAATTTTTTTCAAAGGATATGTAAATATTAAAAAATTTATAATGAAAAACAGAAAGAAAGGAAAAACCTACTTGGGGTGCCCTTGAAGTGGGGGTCCGGTTCCATAGAACCGGTTGCAGTGCCCCAGTAACGGCATTGCTGCATGCCACATTTCTTGTGGAAGGAGAGTCTCAGAGTGGGAAGTATGGCAAGTTGTCTTATGATATGACTCTAGTTATTTGATACCATGTCACCAAAGATTATAGTCATCAATAAGAAGATAATAGTAAGAACAAGAACATAAATAAGAAAAGACTCTAGGAAAATGATTTAGCCGGTAATCAAAATGTGGTAAGATCAGTTTGTGATGCTAGGAAAGATTAACTAGATGGGTTGGAATTTGAAAATGACTTTGGAGTTGTTATAATTACTAAACATAGTTCATATGATTTGTTATTATTGTTATTATCTATTTTATCCAATGACTGCATCTACACATGTCAATCCGCATGTGGTTCCAACATAAATGAATGTCGGGTCTATGACTAAAGCACAAGGTTTTGTACTTACTATTATAATTGACTTTTTGGAATCTAATATTTATGCATCTCGATTCATCCTGCAGGCAGAGATTGAAAAGGTCAAGAAAAGAAGGGAAGAAAGGGCACTTGAAAAAGCCCAACATGAGGAAGAAATGGTAAGTTTACAATCTGGTGTGGCAATCGTTTTTCCATAGAAGTTCTTTGCAAAGAAAATAAGTTTATTACACCGTTGGGAATGACATTTTTAATCTTACAATTTCTTCTGGCCTAGATTAGTGTGTAGAATTGCTATTTTGTTAAGCAACTTTCAATTTTTTGTTCCTGCAGGCACTGCTAGCTAGAGAACGTGCTCGGGCTGAGTTCCAAGACTGGGAGAAAAAAGAAGAGGAGGTATGATGCTGGGTTCTATCAATGGACATTCTAGTTTCTGGCCTAGTTTCATGTTGAACTTACATTTTCCTGTTCTGGTGCTCTTGTTTAGTTGACTGTGTTAGAATCTTGGTTCACCTAGAAATCTGATAAATCAACGTGTTCTATGTACAGTTCCACTTTGATCAAAGCAAAATCAGGTCAGAGATCAGGTTGCGTGAAGGGCGCATTAAGCCAATTGATGTGTTGACCAAGCATCTCAATGGCTCAGATGAGTTTTATATTGAGAAAGACGAGCCATACATGGTTTTCCAGGTAAAAATTCCTAATGAGACTTGGTAATTTTATCTATTCAGCACAAGCACTAAGGTTATTTGCTTTTTTAGTTTCATTGTATGGAAATCATTAGGCACCTTCTTCAATAAGTGGGAGAGAAACAGAGAGTTAACTTATCATGGAACTTAGATCTATGTGCATGTGGATGTGCGTGGAGGCATGAAGTGCCTTTTTCTGATATACTCACATTTGCAATTGACATGTCCGGTACAGGGCTTAACTGTAAAGGAAATTGAAGAGCTTCGAGATGACATCAAGATGCATCTTGATTTGGACAGGGCAACACCAACACATATAGAGTTCTGGGAGGTATTATTTCGCATTTTCCTTCTATGGTCTTCTACCTTTGAAATGTTGTCACAGATACTTTACCCACTGATATGAGTGCTCCAGGTTACTCAAAGTTATGGTAACAAGTCAATGTGTTCTGTTTATGCCTTTGGTTTGGTTACTTTAATATCTTATTATAAAGATGTGGGGAGCCTTAGACTTAGCAGTGTTGATGCTCCCTTTTCAAATTTTTTTTAAGAAACAACTTGTGGCCTTGGAATGATCTTGGAGTTAGTAGTTCACTTGATGAATGAATCAGGGAATCACAGGCATCTAAGTGGTTGAAAATGGCCCAGCTCCACACAATTGTTTTGCTTGCACTTTATATGATGTTGTCTACAGTAATTATGGAGAACTCTAGATCTGTTGCGAGACTTATCCTGATATGAACAATTTCACAGGCACTTTTGGTGGTTAGTGATTGGGAGTTAGCTGAAGCTCGGAAAAAAGATGCATTGGCTCGAGCTAAGGTTCGTGGGGAGGAACCTCCTGCTGAGTTGCTTGCAGAACAAAGAGGCATGCATTCTAGCATAGAAACAGATGTCAAGAAGCTTTTGGAAGGAAAGACCTATAGTGAATTGGAGGCATTACAGTCCAAAATTGAGTCTCAGATGCGCTCTGGAACAGCCAAAGTTGTTGAGTATTGGGAAGCTGTTCTCTCACGCCTCCATATATACAAGGCCAAGGTACCTAGCATCAGATTCTTTAATGTCTATGAGCTTTATTTGCATAAAATTAGGCCTTACAATGAATACTGAAATACAGGCTTGTTTGAAAGAAATCCATGCTAAAGTGTTGCGCAAGCATTTGCAAACCCTTCAGCGACAGGTGGATCGTGAAGAGAACCTGGATGGGGTTCGCGATTCCGAACCTGAAGAGGAGGAGAACGAACCTGATGCTAATGGTATGCACACGTTTCACCCCTCTTGGGTATGGTTTTGTTGGCAAAATGGTTTGCTAATATGTTGTACCTTTAGATGCCCAAACGTATTCTCCGGAAACCATGGAGGAGGAGGTTCATGTGCCTGAGGAAGAGGTTGGGTCATTTTCACCAGAACTGTTGCATGAAGATGAGAATGAGGATGTGCTCGACCCTGACGAGGACAGGGCTATACTTGTAAGCTCTTTTCTTGTTGGTTATTTAATAATATGTGAGCATGCAAGTTTTAAGTCCGTTGGTTTAACTGGATTATTCCTTTACTGTGTTAACAGGAACGGAAGCGTATGGCTGTGGAACAACAACAGAGACGGGTTAAAGAAGCCATGGCATCAAAGCCACCTCCACCAGAAGATAACTTTGAGATGAAGGCCATGAAAGCCATGGGGGCCATGGATGAAGGAGATGCAGTGTTTGGTTCAAATTCTGAAGTGAGCCTTGACTCACAGGTACTTCATCTTGTCCATTCTTTACCTTGTTCATTTCAGTTGCACTTCTTTTCTCAGTGATACTTGAAACAAAAATGAAATCTGTTTGGGCCCATCACTAGCATCTTTCTGCATAATCTGATAAATAAATGTGGCTATAGGTGTATTGGTGGCATGACAAGTATCGACCAAGAAAGCCGAAGTATTTCAACCGTGTTCACACTGGATATGAATGGAACAAATACAACCAGACTCATTATGATCACGACAATCCGCCTCCGAAGATTGTCCAAGGTTACAAATTCAACATCTTTTACCCAGACCTTGTTGACAAGACAAAGGCCCCACATTACACAATCGACAAGGATGGAAATAGCAGCGAGACATGCATCATAAGATTCCACGCAGGACCACCTTACGAAGACATTGTAAGTTCTCTTGATCTGGTAGTTTTGAATTCTGGTGATGATTCTGTTTAGGATAAGTTACTCATCACACTTCTAATTGCATCACAGGCATTCCGGATTGTAAACAAAGAATGGGAGTACTCTCATAAGAAGGGGTTTAAATGCACGTTTGAACGCGGAATTCTGCATGTCTACTTCAACTTCAAAAGATACCGCTACCGCAGATAGGCTGGTAATATGCTACTTATCCGTCCAAAACTAAAAATGAAAGCGAAACCATTTCCATCTGTCTGTACCAGTGATTATGTATTTACTTTTAAAAATGAAATATAAGATTCGGAATTTCAATTGACTTATAGATCTCGATACTGCCAAATGAGCATGTACATTATGCTGGAAACTGCTCATTCAACAAAGTTCAGAACTTAGTGAAAAGAAAAGAGGAAAAAAAAAAGTTTTGATTCCATAAGTTTTTGTGTTGTGATATCGTGCTTATATATTTCATATATTACTGTCTTATCCAATTTGAGCAGAATAGTTAGGGTACAATTGCAATCTTTTGGAACTCCTGTATCCAATTTGTTCTTGTTGAGGGGTGAAAATAACGCACTAATTGTTTATGGTCGGGTTTTGTGGTTGGTTTGTTTTTTTTTTTTTTTTTTTTTGTTGGTTTTGTTTTGTTTTATATTTTAAAGTGTGCTTTTCTCCACCGTACCGCAAAAGTAATAAATAGTTTAATTTATATTAAATAATTAACACATGTCATCTTTTCATTAATTATTATTGTGCTACCATGCATCCTTCACAAGTAATCAAACCCTCAAGCCTAATTAATATATGTAATTTTTAAAATAATAATATTTTTATGATGAATTTTGATCTTGAAATAAATTTTAATCTACTTATATTAAGTATGCATTCATAAAATTTAGAAAATGCACACGAAGTCAAACCAAACCGCACCAAACCGCTAATTGCGGTTCACCGCACCACTTGAAGTTGCTAATATGTGGTTTGACTTTAGTTTGAGATTATGTTAAACCGTATAGGATGGTGTGGTTTACGGTTTTACCCCAAAACCGCACCAAACCGCACCACGCCCAGCCCTAGTCGAAAGTGTGCTCTCCCTTTGCCACCAAAGTAATTATAAATTGTTATCCTTCTCCAGAAGTTGGCTTCTTCTGATCTTGCTACTAGTGATACTTACTGCATATAGTATTGAATGTATTGACTTTCCCAGAAAACAACTGAATTTATTCAGTGCTATACTGGAACTGCGATAGCCATGATTACTAATTCCCACACTCTCGACGCTTTAGACATCAATGCTATCTTGGTGCTTTGACTAATCCCAATTTTAAAGCAGCTTTTTTTTTTTAATCTTCATTCCACTCTAGAAGATCATGCTCATGATATGATCGCCAAGTGTACGATGCTAAGTACTACTGCTGATCCTTTATTTTTCGGTTCAGTTATGTTGGTTCCTGAATGTTGGTTCATATTGCAGAAGTGCATTTTCATTTTTCTAAAATCCAATCATAGCTTTGCAAGTTAATATTCCACTTAAGTTTGTGGAATGAATTAATCGCAATTAACAATCTAAAACATGATGCTAATCTTGCATTAAGTTACCCCTCCACACTTGAATCACTAGAAAAATCTTTGGTGATGCTTCAACTGGTTGCTAGATATGATAAGACAAGACTTCGAGTGATATGATTATGCTTTCCTCGTTTGTCGATATTGTGAATTTCTTCGTCTATTTTCAAAAAGCTTGCTTCCTTTTTCTCCACAGCAACCAATCAATGTTAATCTTTACGTTTCCGAAATAGATTCCAATCATTTCTGTGTCCTCTTCTGTTCACAAAGAAAGCATCGGATCCGAGCCCTTGTTTTTTCCTTCCACTCAGAACGCATCTTTGGAATCACTTTTAGCTTCTGTGGGCAACTCATAATGTGCGTCAATTCTTTGCATCTATCCTCTGGAACACGAATGTTCAAAAGATCCCATACATACTGTCCATAATACTTTTACTTTCAGTTACTATGTTTGGTAACTCAATTGTTAGTTCCGGTTGACAGTTTTTTTTTTTTTTTTTTTTTTTTTTAATAATTTTTTTTTATTTATTTATTTAGTTTTTTAAAGTTTGACAAATCGTCAAAACAAAGGAGTACAAAGGAAATCAACTAAAGAACAACAACCATGGGCCTCCTTAAAAACCTCGCAGTGTACAAGGAAAAGAGTGCCATGAACCCCTAACTTAAATAAAAGTAATCAGAAAAAGTAGCCTTGAATATAGTGCTTTGTCCGAAACCCGCTACTTTTCCCTACGGCAAAGCCATCAAGAAAAGTAGACGGGAACCTAGTCGACCTCCTTACGGCCTAACCATCAGAGGGAATTAGGCCCAGACAAAGCTCCATATTCAATCTACGATAAGGTCAAACAATAATAGACCACATTGGAAGCTACCGAAATCGATACCGTGGAAAGGCAGTAGAATCTTGAGTGCAAGCAGGACGAACAAAGGCAGGCATATCAGACCACCAAAAGTAAGCACTATGAGAAGCGCCAAATTTGGCAAGGGCATCAGCAGCCTGATTCCCCTCCCTGTAGATATGAGTACAGCGCCAATTTAAAGATGTAAATATTTATTGTAACATGTAAATATTTAGTTCCGGTTGACAGTTTAATGACATAACATGTAAATATTTATTGTAAGAGAACACTTTTCATATCATCAATATGAATACAAGTGTTAAAGAGGGTTTACTCTAGAGACACGCAATATGACAACACAACGTTTGGTAAAACAATGTGTTCATACTCTAGCAATACGTAGTACGTTCATTTAGTTTCAGCAGTAGTAATCTCATTCATTATGAGCCACTTCTTGATCTAAGACTTGAATTATGCAGTGGAGATCTTGAACAACATCTTGCATGGCTGGTCTATCGCCCTTCTTTTCCTTCAAGCAGGCAAGTCCAAGCTCCAAGAAAAGCTTTATGCTTGCCACTACATTGCCTGAAGGTTCCGTATTGCTAAGTAGTCGCTGATCCACCACTTCCATACTTGCACCATTGTTGGCTCTTACGCGCACATAAATCGCTAAATTTACGTCATCGTGATCACGCGAAAAATCAATGGCCTTTTGTGATGTTAAAAGCTCAAGCAACACGACTCCATAGCTATAAACATCACTTTTATCGGTTAACTGGTAGTTCCGATAATATTCAGGGTCTAAGTACCCCAATGTCCCCTGAGCACATGTTGAGACATGACTCAACCCAGGACAAGCCAGCCTGGACAGCCCAAAATCTGCAACTTTGGCGTTGAAATCATCGTCCAGAAGTATGTTGGTTGACTTGACATCTCTATGGTAGATGGGAGTATGAGCAGCAGAGTGTAAATAAGTCAATGCTTCAGCTGTTTGTAAGGCAATTCTCAACCTGGTTTTCCAGTCAAGAAAGGTGGAGAATTTACCATGTAGATGGTCGCTGAGTGTCCCGTTGGAGATGTATTCGTAAAGCATCAATGGCTGCTCTGCTTCCACACAGTAACCCAAGATTCTCACCAAGTTCTTGTGATTGACTTGGGAAAGTATCCCAACTTCATTTAGAACTTGTTCTGTGCTCTTGATGTTGCCGACTTTAGCTGCCTTGACAGCGACCACAGTTCCATCTTCGAGCTCTCCTTTGTAGACCTCTCCGAATCCACCTGTCCCCAAAATTCGGTCTTTGGAGAAACCGTTGGTGGCTTTCTTCACATCTTTCAAGCGAAACATTCTTGCGGATTTCCTGCCACTGCTCTTCAACATGTCTTCTCTTGCCTTGGCAAGCTTTTCCTGCTTCGAGAATTTGCAGGACCTTTTCACTGTAATTGTTGCTATAACTGCAGCCACAAGGAAAAAGGATATCACCCCTATTGACACCTTTAAACTCAGACCAGATTTCGTGCTCCTCTTCTTCCTCGAGCAAGTTCCAAGAAGAGGGTTCCAATGATACTCCTTATTGCAATGGCAGCGCTTGAGTTCGTTCGAACCAGCAGGTGAGCATTTGGATGCTTGCGAACAATCAAGCTGTGTTCTGCAAATTGGTTCAAGTGGAGGAGCCCATTGAATTTCCAATCCCTCTTCCCATTGGTTTGTAGGCTTGTTTATATCCAAATGAAGGATGCTTCTAAAGGCTTTACAGCCTGAACTGTGAAGCCGTATTTTGTATGCTGAAGGCATCCCACCAGCAACAAAAGTGCAGCATATGTTAAGCTGGCCTGCACACTGAAGCGCTCGCTTTGTGTCAACATGACTTGCGCTTTCCAAGTAGTGGTGACAGAGGCTAGATGGAGTGCAGTTAAGAGGAGAAACCAAGAGGCGCGGAGAGCAGTTAAAGAGGAAGATGGTGTTTGAGGAAGTGATGTTGAAAGGAAGTGACTGGTTCAACCAGAGGCCCTCACTCACCGCCAGGTCTTGTGTAACACATTCATCCCGCAGCCATGGGGATGTTTGTACCACCATGCGTCGCAACTCAGCCGTGATTTGAAGCACGAGATAGTAACTTCCATTCAGGGCATCAATATAGAGTTTCTTAGATGAGGGGTCACAATGGATAGAATAGTCAGGGTCACCACAGTTGGGGTTTGTGCTTAAGGGATACGGGACTTCTATGGAACCACAATCTGGGCAGGTCTTTTGAGAAGAACAGTAACGATCGATGCATAGCAGAAGGAAAAAGAGGCAGATGCAGTGGAAGCAGCCTGGTGTTATGTTTGGCTTAGTGGCCAATGCCATTTTGCATGAACAAAAGAGGAAGCAATGAAAAGCTTATGGTAGATATGGGAAGGAAGATGGGGTAAATAAAAGGAGAAAACAAGAGAATATATAAAGTGGGTAAAACAAAAATGGAAAGTGGATGCAAGAATCTCTGTAAAAGAATCTTAAAACTTTTAGGGGGCTATAGAACCTGTGGATTCCTCCTTTATAGGGTCCCTAGGGACAGCATTTTAAGCTGTGGCTTCTACTTGAGGAAAGCTGTTACTACAAAAGGCTTCACTGACTTCTACTTTCCTTGATCAAGTTAAGCAAAAAAATCACTAAAACAAGAATCAAAATCTATGAGAAGATAAGAAGGAATTTTGCAATACAGTGGCTATCACACCTATGATTTTTTCATGTTCTGTTCTCCCATAAACATGCAGGTGGAATATAATCTCATGAGTTCAAGCAATGCATAAGCAGAATACAGAAACATATCGAAAGGAACCAGAATTCATAACAAGACAACAGAAAGCCAAGAACATGAGGTGACACAAAACTGAGTCATTATATTCAAAAATAGAGAAATTTCATATATACGCAATCAATGATCCAAGGATTCAGTCATCACAAACACATGTACCAAGTTCATGTGCCAGGTCTTCGACCATTTCTACAGAAACAATACTCCTAGCACTAGGGGAAGTTTGGTTTCTGCAAAAACAATCTCAAAGTTCTGCTATATACTATAAGTTAAAAGGGTGCAAGACTTCAGATAGAGATGGAAACTTACAATGGAATAAACTTTTCAAATGAGATATCCAAGAAAGTGATTAGATTGAGAACATGACTAGCAACATGAACAATATCTCTATCATTATCATTTATGCAGTTATACTTGTTATAGTATCAGATCAAAACCACAGATTTATGGTTTACAATGAAGATTACAGAAAAGACATAATTATTCTCCACAAGTTTTGACCTTATAAATTTACATTACCAACAGAACATGACCAGCAGTAGGAAGAGCATAATTGCATTAACCTTCAACAATTTTTACAGGAGACCTGCACAAAGAGAGCAACAAGTTGAACTAATTGATATATAACTTCTAAAATGTATGTAAAAAGCAACCCATTACTTACCCAAAAGGGCTTTGTTTGATGGCCAATAGTTCAACGTCCAACTGCAGGTGAAAGAAGATACAAAACAGTGAAGAGGAATATGCGAAGGGCCCATAACAGAAAGATAGCATCAACGATGAAAAAAATATGCGAAAATTTGAAAAGAGAATAATGATAGAGAGATTAGTTCCTAGATATGCAAGAAAAATTACTAAAGATTCCATACTTGATGAAAGAGAATGGCAAAGCAAGTCAATTATGAATTGATCAGAGTACGAGTTAAGAACTTTAGGCACTGCAGTTGAAGTGTTGATATACTTCTTAGTTCTTACCGTGAAAACATATGCTAAAATAGAAAGGAGAGACAGAGATTTATGGATGCTGTCATTTCAAGAACATGAAATTTGTGTTACCTCTATGGTTGCATTTGGAGGTATTTCCTGGACTCCTTTGCTTCCATATGCTAGCTCGGGAGGAACAATTAGCAATCGCTGCAAACAAATAGTTTAAACAAGAGGCCTGTTATTGCAGCGTACAAGTGAGATCTCAGTCTACAGAAAAAAACATGCCATTTGCTTATCATAAGTTAATAGAAGTATCATATTTCTTCTGCTTTGGAATCATAAAACTTCTACAGTCAGAGTGTTTCAGAGGATCAAATGAATATACAGAAAAAGCTAGTAAGTCTTTGCACAAAACATCCAGAACGGTGTTCCACTGAAGGCTTACTACTGAAAATGTAAATGGACTTCGAATATCTTCTCAAAATAGCAAACTCAAGTATAGCTACAAAATGCTTAAAGACATAAGCAAAAAATTTCATTGTCAAAATCTTGATCTCACCTGGCCTCCTACCTTCATGCCTTTTACACCAAGATCTAGCCCTTTAAGGACTGCTCCCTTCTCAGATTGGCCTACGTCAAATCCATATGGCTGCAGCATCCAAGCATATATAGAATAGCTATAAGAAACGCACATGTGACAAACAATGTTGTGAATGTAGATTGCATACTTTTCAATGCCAGTATCTTTTGTAAATAAAATGATAATATTTCCGAGAGTTTAAAGGCCAGGGTTAAGGTATTGCTTTCCAAATTTATGAACACGGATCAAAGAGACAGTAAGTTGGTGATTCATCACAGGCAAGAGGGCATGCTAATAATGTCAGCACTTTAACCTACTAAACAAAACTGTCCTTGTGTTGTGCATTTTTCAGTAAGCAGTACATAATAATGGTAAAAATACTCTGAGATATGATCTGTGGTCTAAATAGTTAAACCAGAAGCTATGGCATTTTATCATAAGACTATTTAGTTCCTTTGCTTGTAATTAAAAAAAACTTTCTAGGTATTGGCTTCTTCCTCTATAAGTTTGAAATTACAGTCAAAATGACCCATAATATTAGGTAGGCATTGGGATAGCAGCGCTGCTCTTAATCTTACCGTTCCTCCACCAACACCCATTCCTTGTCTACTTGTCATAAAAGTGATACCCTTCCACTTGGCGACATAATGAACCTGAAAACAGAGGTCCACAGTTAAGCTTTACATTGATATTCATATTTGATTTTGTCATAGATATTTGATGATTTGAAAGACCCTAAGACTTGTTCTAGCAACTTTAAACTATCATGTAAAGTTCACATAAATATGCATGACATAGCCGGCATTTGTCATATACAGTACTGACTTATTAGAATGCAGTTAACCAACCACCTATATCCCAGAAAGACCTGCATATGGGAGAGCTTCTTATATCTCAGGCTGTTGATAAATCATGATGGTAATTACAGACCTAAGTATAATTCAAAAATTGAATTTTAGTGCCACTCACAGTATTAATATTTTCTTCGGAACATACAACAGCAACTATGGACCAGAAAACTACATAGCCGCATAATAATGAGTTCTTTGTACAGGGATGGTATCAAAGTTTATCTGGTACCTAGTCGTGTAAGTAGGCTTAGTAATATGTGGTATCTTAGGAAGCTTAGATTTTGCATACTTTTGGAGACAATATTATATATTTATACTCAAAACAATGAAATTTAACTTGATCACAACCGTACTGCAACCCGGGATCCCGTCACGGCCTCAGCTCCACCCCCGACCTTCAAGTCATAGTACCTGCGGAGTAGAATAGTTCCACAAGTATAAGACTCTGTGTGTAGGAAAAGACAAGAATCTTCCACATATGTAATCAATAAACAAAAGTATTGCATGTATATTAGAATGTACTTTGTATCTTATGGTTCCCAGATACAGAGCATAGAAAACTCCAGAAAATTTCATTTAAATCTTCATATGAAGATTTTGAAGTGCGTATAATATCTATATGAAGCATGTAATAAAAATGAAAGCTGCAGTGAAATGCAGCGTACATGGTTTAATGTACCATGGAATAGCATAAGAAATGAGCAGAGATTTTGTAAGGAATGATAAGTTTACTAACTTCAGACCATTGGGGAGGGATGTAAATTCACTCTCGGGTATTTTCGATCCTCTTAGCTGCAGCAAATAAATAAATGTCACACGCCCTGAATGTAAAAGACTGTCTTTGAACGAAAGTATTCTTCTTTTACTCCCCAGTTTCACTCAATAGCAGCAATAATCACCAATGTTATCTAGAAGATAAAAGAACAAGAACAGAGATTAAACACTAAAACTCACAGCTCTCCGACTTGTGCTAACAGCTTCAGCCACATCACACACATAAACTCCAGCAGCTGAATCATTTCGAAAGAAGTTTGATAAGCCATTATGTACAGGAATTACACATCCATGGAAGGACTAAAACATCAGATGGTGATATAAAAAAAGCAAAGCCAATATAGAGAAGAAAGAAAAAACGATAACCCAACTAGAATTCCCAAAAATTGAATAGTTACCAGATTCGGGATTCAATGCGATACGCGACACGGATATCGATACGCGATACGCAAGTTAGGCGATACACGATTCGAAGGGGGTATACTCATTAGATTCGTGATTTGGGTACGAGATTCGCTCTCGAATTTTGTCCAATTCGATTTTATTATATTAATACTAATTAGAAGAAACTTGATTATGTATTAAGTACATATTTATTGAAATATGAACGTTCTTTTCTTGTGTTCAACCAAAAAATGAATTGACTTTATAAAATCTAATAAAAGTATGCTAGCCTCATTAAAAACCTTATGGGAAAGATAAGGTTGGACGTTCAATATTTTACTAATGTATCATATAGTTGTAAAGTTACATTCCTTTTCATAAATGCTCATAACAATTTATTAAATAATATATTTAATGTGAAGTAGTGGGGATTGGCTTTATTCGACCGTGTTCACCATCAACCTTCTCTTTTCATCAACAAAAACGAAGAGCCGCCATGGCCCTTCTTCGATCTAGAAGAAAATTCATCCCTCCAACCTTTAATTTTCGATTTGAAACCATCACCAAACTACCGTTGCTTCCAGACCATGATATTTCTTCCTTCAGATTCTTGTTTTCGTCCAAGTTCACGAGTCGCCGGATCTAGCGATCCAAATCGTTCAAGCAAGCGAATTGAGTCGCGAACGCACCGCGATCCGGTACGCGCGATCCGATTCGGAGTTCGGAGGGGGAGGGAGCGAATCTGGTAACTATTTCTCTCTTGACATGCAGGAACAGATTTCCCAGACCCAATTCACCAAAAACTATGTCCATTCAATGTCAAGACGATTCCTTTCTCTTTCAACCAGATGAGTTTTATAACACAGCGAGATAAAAATGCAATCTTTACAAGTATGCGTTAAGATTAAAGAAAAAGGAGTTGAAGTTGGGAAAAAACCTGAAGTTAAGAGTGAAGCAACCAAAGCCCTCCTCCCTTCAAAGTGTGAAAATTGGCTGGTGGGTTTTGCAGAATCACCAGAGGAGGGCAGTGAACACTGACATTGCCAGACATTTAAGCCCCTCTTGGGAAGTCTCTTACCTGTGAATCCAAATACAATTGATCAAACTGTGAATAGAACCACAGAAGGCAAACTTTAATAGATGAATACAAAGATTACTTTTTATGGGTTGTTGAAAGAGAGGCCTTTGGAGAAGAGTTGTAGTGTGCTGGTGGTAAGGAAGGAGGAAGAGTTCCATGGCAATGGTGGAAAATGACCGTTGGTTTTAGCGGGGTGGTTTTCTCTCTATGATATAAAAGAGAGAGGATAGCACCCTCTATTTCATCCACAATTTCATGGTCTCAAAATAGTCCAATGGTCATCGTTTCTTTTCAAAATAAAAAATAAAAAAAATTGTCCAATGGATGGAGTTAACAGTTGTAGGATCATTGTCACAATTTCTTGGCTCCATCGGATTTGGTGATTGTGAATAATTACGATGCCTTTACTGTCACGTGATATAACTCGTTCACATGTTATAATACAAGTGAATAACGATTGATACTGTACTCTAAAAGTGTGACATATATATAATTAATTGCATTCATCAAGAGAATAACACATAAACGAGTTATACTACATGAGTATATACTATAGTAATCTTATAAAGGTCTAGTTTGATTTCAAATGCAGCCATGAAATGTAGTATCATTTCATAGCTTTTCTTAACCACCAAAGGAGATTTTGGCCTTCTTTGAGACATCGTACATGTGAATGAATGAATTCTGAATAGAAAGCATGTGATAGTTTTGTGTTCATGCACTAGAGCAAGACCTTCTTGCTTCGTGATGCTGATGTTCCAGTGCGTCATCTGATGCAGAATGCCTTCCAAAACACTTGACTTCTTCATGCCTTCTTCCCTTGTCACTGCCTTCCACCCATCTTTTAAGCCTTTGAAATAGCTTTCGCCTTTTCGAACAAGCCTCATTGTTGCTCACAATTCCAAAGCAAGGCTCATTTTGCTCTGAATCCATGGCTGCTAACTCATGCTCTACCCCATAATTTCCAATTTCTTTGCTTCCTTCAAAATCTATTTTCAGTATACCGTAATTTTCTCGACCCGCCTGTTCTTGGTAAGCTTGATTCCTCATCAACTCCTGCCTTAAGCACGCGTTGCTCCAGCGCAAGTTAATCAGTTCCTTGAGCTCGGTGCACGATCCTTCTGCAGCTCCTGTAGTTCGTTTTTGAGGTGATTGTAGTCCTCAATTTCGGCCTCTTCTTTTTCTATCTGCAATATGTATACCTCAGAAATAATGCTTGCTCTTTCAATAGAATTGAATTATGAATGCAGGGCACACATATATGAGAATGTGATCTCTACAGCTAAAAAGAAGAATGATTTCACCTTGGGGATTAAGGAAACTGATTTTTCTGCCAACTCAAGCTTTTGCAAGATCCTTCTTTTCTCCTCCTGAGTTTGGTCCAAAACCATTTTCAGCTCCCCAATTTCATCATCCAATTTCTTTACAACATTTGTACTTGTTTGTAATGCACCATTAATTCTCAAAACTTCTGCTTCTCTAGCTTCAAGCATCGAATCTTGTTCTCGTATTATTCGAGACTGCTTTCTGCCTTTCCTCAAAAGCTTCTGTATCTTTCTCTCAAGCAATCCATTTTCCGATTTCCAATCTTCAAGTTGTACCAAAACTCTCACATATTCTGCCACCAATTTCTCAAGCCTTTGGCTTTCAGCTTCCATCGATGAAACTTCCCTATCCAAGAACTCAACACGAGTCATTTCCAATAACAACATATTTTTCAGCTCCATAACAACAGATTCTTGCTCTTTCAATTCGCAGTATCGGATAAACTGTTGGTTATCTACTAACTTAGCTTCATTCTGTTTTTACAACCGAATTTTGAGTGCTATAACTGATCATCTTTTTTTTGTGTTTTTTATTGTACAATTATTCTTGTTGTAGTGCTTTGGGAGTTGTTGGAGGGTGAGTGTATGATTATAGATGTTGGGGTTGTGAGATTAGTGTCATAGTATAATGGGTGTAATGTGGTTGATGATAGTTAGTTGGTAGGTAGATTAGTAGGTTGTGTGTTGTGAGTAGTGAGGGGGAGGAGAGGAGAGGGGGGATAAGATAAGAGAGTATGTTAAAAAGTGTGGGTGTTTAGTGTTATGCTTCCTATGTTGTGGGGTGGGTTGGGTTTGTTGGAGAGATAAGAGTGATGTGGTCTGGCTTGTCTAAGTCATTAACTAAGTATTGGGTGGAGGAAGAGGGGGGTACAGGACGAAGAAAGGGAAAGAAAAACAGTTGTTTGGTTTGTTGGGGGTGGTAGAAAAAAAAAACAAAAAAAATAGAAAAAAGATAAAGAAGGGAAAGAAGGATAGGTATAAGGGTGGGAGGAAGGAGAGGAAGGGTTGGGGGGGGGGACAAGAAGTTTGAGAGAGTTTGAGAGAAAGGGGGAGGGGGGAAGGGGGGGGGGGTTTTTTGTGGGGGGGGCAGTTGTTTTGCTTGGGTCTTGCTCTTAGGGGGAAGGGGTGGGTTAGAGTGAAGGAAAGAAGGTCGGGGGGGGGAGGGGAGGGGGGGGGGGGGGAGGGGGACGACTCTCCTCGATTAATTTGTAAGAATCAACCAATATTAATTATTAATTATAAAATGGTGTGTTGGTTAGGTTGTGGGGATGCAAAATACGTTGTTTGTTGTTTTGTTGTTTTTTTAAAACAAGTGGGAGAGATGGGGGGGGGGGGGTAGTGTAAGTGATACAGTTGCACGGGTGTTTGTTGGTGATGTGGGAGTGATGATGGGGGATGGCGGGAGGGGAGTGGTAAATGAGGGGGGTGGTGAGTGTAGTGAGGGAAGTTAGGTATTTGTTTTGGATTAGATTTGGTATGGTAAGGTGATATTATTGTGTTATAAAAGAAGAGAGAAGGCAGAGGAAAAAATGTTTTATTTGTTGGGTGGGGTATGTGTGGGTTAATGAGGATTATATATAAATATAGATTTTTTTTTTTTTTGTTTTTTAGTTTTTTATGTATGTTATATTTAGTAATGTTTGTTGGGGAAGGTTAGGTTACGTCAGATTAGAAGAGTGTAGAATATTGGTGTAGTACCAATTACTCACAAAAATCTAAAAGATAAATGTGAAATATGTGTTAAGTGTGGGTGACGGAAGACAACTAAAAAATTCTTTCTGTGGGTATACGGGGCTAACAGCTTTTACTAGTTGTTATTTATGGGGATATGGATTAAAAAAAGACAGCGCCAGGGACTGGTAACAAGTACTATTTTTTATTTTTTTGTGAGTATTGTTGATAGTATTGTTTATTTTATAAAAAAGAAGAATATGGTGGAGTATTTAGGAATAAGAAGGAAGGAGATAGAGAACAAGGGAGAGGAAAGGAAAAAAAATAAAAAGGTAAGGGGGGGGGGGGGGAGATGAACTTATTGTTTTTATTGTGTTTTTTGAGGGGCGTGGGGGAAAAAACAAGAAAAAACCCACACTTATTTCTCCAGTCAAATGGAGTTGCAGAAAGGAAGATAAGAAAATAATTGGACAGGGGGAATCTAATGTTGTTAGGTTCGGGCTACCCGAAATTTGTGGGGGGAAGCAATCTTGACCGCTTGTTTTGTTCTAAATACCCAAAACCCACCCCGAGTTATTATCAAAGATAACACCAAAACCCCATATGAGGTATGGAAAAAGAGAACTCCTAATTTAAATATCTTAAAAGTGTGGGGGTGTTTAGCCAAGGTTGCAATTCCTGATCCTAAAAGGAAAAAGATTGGACCTAAGACTGTTGACACAGTTTTCTTAGGTTATGCACATAACAGTAGTGCCAATCGTTTTCTAGTGATTAATTCCGAAATAAGTGAGATTTCTAACAACACCATTCTAGAGTCAAGGGATGCAACTTACTTTGAAGACATATTTCCTTTCAAGAGTAGAATTCCAAACCAAGTGACTAATAGACCTTCTACAAGTAACAATAGAGATGCTCCTAGTACTAGTCATCCTACAGCTAGCGAACCTGATTCTCAAGTTGAACCTAGAAGAAGCAAGCGACATAGGGTGGAAAAGAATTTTGGAGATGATTTTTATACTTTTCTGGTTGAAGGAGATCCTACAACTTATAAAGAAGCTATGAATTCCATTGACGCTCCATTCTGGAAAGAGGCAATTAACAGTGAGATTGAATCAATCTTACAAAATAACACTTGGGAGTTAACAGTTTTACCACCTGGGTCTGCACCAATAGGTTGTAAGTGGGTGTTTAGGAAGAAATTGAAGCCAGATGGAAGTATAGATAAGTATAAAGCTAGACTAGTGGCTAAGGGTTTTACTCAAAAGAAAGGCATAGACTATTTTGATACTTACTCTCCTGTCTCTAGGATCACTACTATTAGAATTCTTATAGCATTAGCTTCCATACATAAATTGGTAGTTCATCAAATGGACGTGAAGACAGCTTTCTTGAATGGAGATTTAGAAGAAGAGATATATATGGAGCAGCCTGAAGGATTTATTGTAAAGGGCCAGGAGCATAAAGTATGTAAGTTGGTTAAATCTTTGTATGGACTCAAACAAGCTCCTAAGCAATGGCATGAGAAGTTTGATAAAGTCATTCTAGAATATGATTTCAAGATCAATGAATTTGACAAGTGCGTTTACTACAAAGAGTGTAATGGTGAATGCATTATCTTATGCCTTTACGTGGATGATATATTGCTCTTTGGAACAAATTTGAAAGTTGTGAAAGATGTGAAGTCGTATTTATCAAAGAAGTTTGATATGAAAGACTTAGGAGAAGCCCACATTATTTTAGGAATGAAGCTAGAAAGAACCCAAACTGGTTTTACGTTGGATCAAAAGAGTGCCATTGAGAAGATGTTAAAGAAGTTTAATTATCATACATGTGATCCAGCACCAACACCATATGATCCAAGTAAAGAATTAAAAAAGAACAATGGTGAACCAATGTCTCAACATAAATATTCACAAATGATTGGATCATTTTTATTTTACTTTTATAATGAAACGGGCCGGTTCTTTTTTTTGGTGTGGGTGGGTTAGGTGGTTTTATTAATAATGCAGGTGGAGTTCGTAGGATTGTAATAGGTTGGTTTTTTAATATAAAGGAAACCTAAATTACTTCATAAATTATATAAATTTTCCATGTGTGTGTGGAGGGACAATATACTGCTCGGTGGTTTGCTCTTAGCGTGGGTTGAAGTTAAATTAAAGGGTTTTTTTTTTTTTTTAGGGGGAGCTCCTATATCTTGGAGTTCAAAGAAACAAACAATAACTTCAAGTTGTACAAATTCAAAACTCTCACATATTCTGCCGACCAATTTCTCAAGCCTTTGGCTTTCAGCTTCCATATACATAGAGATTTGTATATAAGTACTTTGTTAGTGAAGCGAAATAAAAATGAGTTTGTTTTAAGTTGTTAGAAACCTTTTAAAAAGAGAAAGTTGTATCCCTGATTTTTTTTTTTTTTTTTTGCCAAGAACTCAACACCCAACTATCTGAGTCATTTCCAATAACAACATATTTTTCAGCTCCATAACAACAGATTCTTGCTCTTTCAATTCGCAGTATCGGATAAACTGCATCTCTAACTTAGCTTCTCTGTTTTGAAGATCATCAAGTCGGCTTCTTAGGGGGAATTTTCTTCTTCTCCTTTCGGCTTCTTAGGCATGACATTGGCTTCCATAGGAAGCATACATGTAGAATTGAAACTATTAAAGCTATCTTCATCTCTAAACTTGTGACAATTCTTGGTCTCCGAGGAACTGACACCCTCATCATCAGCTTCTAATGAAGACTGTTTCGGGCTAACACTTCGATTAGCAATAATCCTAGCACAAATGAAACCAGCCACAGTCAAAGCTAAAGGAATCCCAGCTTTGAGCAGCACAGGCCTTGATGTTGAGCTCTCCATCGCAGGAGAGTTAGATTCTGGTTAAGCAGTTGGAAGATTGTTGAAATTCGAAACCGAAATAGGAATTGTCAATGGAAACTTGGTTTCTTGGATGTTAAGGCTGATTTTGTGACGGTGTTTAAATGATCTCAAGTTTTATTTATAAAGCTGTTTAGGATTCTTTACCTTTGTGTTTTGTTTTAGCTTTCCGTAAAGAGAGGTTTTGAGGTGTATGTACATTGCCTTTCTTTGACACTAACAGAGGCTCAGAGCCCTTTTGTGTCACTTTCATTCCACTTTCTTGGCGCATTTTGGATTCTAATTCCTTTTATTGAGTCAAAACTTTGTTTGATTTTGATGTTTTGGTTCATGCATTGTTCTAAGAGAATTTCACATGTGCATGATTGTTAAGCAAATTGCGTAATTGTAAATTATATTACACCTAACCACAATATTCAAAAGAGATATATAACTGAGTGTTCTTGTTTAATGTTTATATCAAATTCGACTTATTATCATCTTTTCTTGATAGATAAACTTAAAAAAAGAAGCAGAAGCTTATCTAAATTTGTGAATGATCTCATTTTCTTAGTTTATGTTTGTCTCATAGCAAGTCAAAGATCTGAACTACTTGGAAAGCTCAAAACACATTTGAGAGTATAATTTCATCATAGTGTTGATATTCATATACGTATGTACGCTTCATCTTCATATACATACGTATTCCCACCACGAATACATCACATTGCACAATATCACCGTCCACATGAATCGCACCATTCCTCAAAAGTGGGACCCCCAACACAATCATGTCATCAGATTCAGAGAGTATCAACGAAAGCCCCAGGTTGAATGTTCCTGTCGTGTCGGCTTCCTGTAATTCGGTCAAGAACTTTGTGATAGTCTTACCGTCAAACCGGGTGACAGACCAATAGGCAACAACCTTATACCACGTGTCACCCTTTGGTTGGCTGATTGGAATTACGTTAACGGTGAGGCTGTTGGTTATTTGGTTACTTAAAGTAGAAAGTTGAAAAGCAAACCCAACAAAAACCTCTCGACCTCTCTTCCCTCGCAAAAACGACGCCCGCCGCCACGCCCAACCAACCACCCCACCGACCATGGCGGCGCTCCGCCTCAGCCCCGCCCATTCGCCGCTCCTCCGATCGAACCACCTCGATTCCTACCTCCCCAGCGGGCCCCACAAGCTCAGCACCCGCCGTCCGGCCAAGCCATTCATAGCCGCCACGCTGTCCCGACATGTCGCCGACATTTCCGCGGAACCCTCCACCTCATCCTCTGCTTTCCCCGAAACCAGAATGGCGCCGTCTCCGCCGCTCAGAAAGGTTTCCGCCGATTCGCTCCAGTTCCCGCCCGGGTTCCTCGGAGCCGTACCCGACCGCACAACCTCGGACGGGAACGACAACGGGAATATCGTTGACGCGATGGAGTACTTGACCAGCATTCTGTCGTCCAAGGTGTACGACGTGGCGATAGAATCGCCATTGGAATTGGCGACCAAGCTGTCGGAGCGGTTGGGAGTGAAAGTTTGGCTCAAAAGAGAGGACTTGCAACCTGTAATTGCATTTTGCTCCCAAATTGTCAATTTTGATACCAAATTTGAATTTGGAAAGAAAAAATTGGGGGGTTTTTGAGATTGATTGAAGATTTTTTCTGGTGTCGAATTTTGCAGGTGTTTTCGTTTAAGCTTAGGGGAGCTTATAACATGATGGCAAAGCTGACAAGGGACCAATTGGATAGAGGGGTCATTTGCTCTTCAGCTGGAAACCACGCCCAAGGAGTTGCCTTGGCTGCTAAGAAGTTGAATTGCAGTGCTGTGATTGCAATGCCAGTCACCACTCCCGAAATTAAGGCATGTTTTTTGTCTTTTGTAACTTTGTTTTCACCATTGTAAATTGTGGGTTTGGATTGTTGAGTGTTTGTGGTTTGTGTGAATAGTGGAAATCTGTTGAGAGGTTGGGTGCTACTGTTGTTCTGATTGGGGATTCATATGATGAGGCTCAAGCGTATGCAAAGAAGCGGGCTAAAGAAGAGGGGCGGAGCTTCGTGCCTCCGTTTGATCATCCGGATGTGATCATGGGGCAGGGGACAGTTGGGATGGAGGTTATGCGTCAGGCAAAGGGTCCAATACATGCAATTTTTGTGCCTGTTGGGGGTGGTGGCCTTATTGCTGGTATTGCGGCATATGTGAAGAGGGTCTCTCCAAAGGTTAGTTCGTTTTGTACTTTTGAACTTTCTTACCTTGAACGGATTAGTAAGACAAGCAACTTGTTTAAATTTGTTTGCTTTTGTCTTGAAAGGATTTCCATTTGTATCTCATTTCTGAAAAAGGATTCATTATAGTTCGAAAGTGGACTGATTCTGGTGTCTTCTGTCCAGGTCAAGATTATTGGTGTGGAGCCCTGTGATGCAAATGCAATGGCTTTGTCACTGCATCATGGCCAGAGGATAATGTTGGACCAGGTTGGAGGTTTTGCAGACGGTGTTGCTGTGAAAGAGGTTGGTGAAGAAACCTTCCGATTATGCAAGGACATGGTGGATGGAGTTGTTCTTGTCAGTCGTGATGCAATCTGCGGTTCAATAAAGGTGAAAATTCTTTAGTCTATAAAATTTCTTGTGTTTTTTCTATCTGGGTTTTTAGGTTTTTGGCTTCTAAAAGAAAACTCCTGGTCTGCATGTTATAGAATCTCCACCTTCTTCTGTCTTTTGTGTAAGAATTCAAATGCTCACTTCTTATGCCATGTTTGAAAGTTGAATTCATGGCATTAAAAGACACAATTCGGACGCAATGTTAGAATGTGTCGAATTCTCAAGTGGAGTACATGTTCTTTCTCGTGGGAAATATGGGCAATATGTAGCCAATTGGAAATGTGAGATTAGATTTGTCTCAGATATAGTGAAAAGTATAATAGTTTCTTGAAGCAAACTTTCCTGCCATAGCGGATATTATAGCAAGACAATTTCTGCTCACTGGTGTTTGCTTTCTGCTTTTTCTGTTTGTGTTCAATTTCCATCGTTTTCATCAGAGAGATGTGTTATTAAATTTTCATTCATTTTCAAGAGCAACCTATTTTCTATGGTTGATTATTTGGAACATGATCACTTAAAATGCAATAGTGGTGATAGTTTATGCCATTGAATGATAGTCAGCTCTGTTCTGTTACTTATAATCTAGAAGTTTTGAGGTCTTAGACTTGACAAGCTTGGTCCTTGTTTTCTAGGATATGTTTGAGGAGACAAGGAGCATTCTAGAACCAGCAGGTGCTCTTTCTCTTGCTGGAGCTGAAGCTTACTGCAAGTACTATGGTATTAAAGGAGAAAATGTTGTCGCAATAACCAGTGGCGCTAATATGAACTTTGATAAACTGAGAGTTGTGACTGAACTTGCTAATGTTGGTCGGCAACAAGAGGCTGTACTTGCAACTGTTCTGCCAGAGGTGCCCGGGAGCTTTAAAGCTTACTGTAAACTGGTACGTCAATTTGGTGATTTCATCAATTGTTTTTGGTTTCCTCCTCCATCGAATGTTCATCGGTTTGAACTTAATCACTCTGGTTGGTAGGTGGGAAAAATGAATATTAGTGAATTCAAATACAGATACAATTCTGATAAAGAGGCTGTTGTATTGTACAGGTAAGCAATAGTTAGTTTTCATTATGAAACAGTTTACTCTTTTACATTTAGTAATACATGTAGAAGTCGAATAATCATTTTGCCTTTTATATCATGTCCAGTGTTGGTGTGCACACACCTTCTGAGCTTGAAGAAATGCAAAAGCGCCTAGAGGCTTCTAACCTTGAGACTTTGAATCTCACAAAAAGTGACTTGGTTAAAGATCACTTGCGTTACTTGGTAACTCTACGACCTGTCTTCTCTCTCTACATTATATGATGATCTATGAGTGATCTTTCGTTGCCAAACAGTGTGCATAATAGTTAGCAAAACATAGTCCCTTCCCATAAAATGTGAAAGAGAATCTTGTTTGCTTAAATTTCAGCCTTTATAATGATCCTTCTGTAACCTTTAGAATCCTTTCAATCAAAGGCTACAACTTCTATTTATGTGAATGGTGTGAATTTTCTGTAAGAGTGGTCTCCTCTGCTTATTGGTCCTAAGTTTATTTGCTGTGGATCTGGTTTCAGATGGGGGGCAGATCAAACGTTCAAAATGAGATTCTTTGTCGCTTTGTCTTCCCAGAAAGACCTGGTGCGTTGATGAAGTTCTTGGATGCTTTCAGTCCACGCTGGAATATCAGTTTGTTCCACTACAGGGGACAGGTAGTAATTGAACATTGTTTTGTGAAACTTCGGTTTTCTGTCTTTTCCCATAATGGACAATTATTTGATAGCATTATTTACTTTTCCTCTGCAATAGGGTGAAACCGGGGCAAATGTGTTGGTTGGAATCCAAGTAGCAAAGAGCGAAATTGATGAGTTCCATGCTTGTGCCAGTTCGCTTGGATTCGACTATGTAGTGGTGACCAATGATATTGAGTTCAAGCTTCTGATGCATTGATTAAGACTGGTTGGTAAAGATTCATACACATCTTTGCTGCTCAAGCCTCGTTGGTGGGTGGGTGGAGAATGGGAGTATCGGTTTCCAGGTTCTGTTTTCTTTAGGGAAAATCTGTATCCTTACTATTAGCGAATCTTATAGTGGTCATAATGTATCATTTTCTCTTAGAAGTTTGAGAGAAATATGTATTCAAGGAGAGTATGATTATTCCGATGTTTGTACTTTTTAATATCATTACTGTATTATGTTGTTTTCAATGTGGAAGTGTTGAAGTTTTAAAAGGCATGAAATATTAAACAGAGAAAACTAAAACCATTAGAGCGTAATATGTTCAATCAACAACCTATTTGAACATGCAACTATATGATCTTCAATTGTATTTCAATATTGCTAAACATAATCAATCAGCTCATCCGTACTGCAACAGTAGCACACGAGTCTGGGATATATCAGCTGGCTCACCTTAAGCCTATAAACTGTACCAAATCGAAATCGGGAGCCCAAATCCTACCGACCCGAGGTCTCCTTCTTGAGGACATAAGGCCATTTGGCCAACAAAAAATAAGGGAGGTGATTTTGGGTACATAAGGACATTTGGCCAACAAAAAATAAGGGAGGTGATTTTGGCACACCCAAAATCACCTCTTGCACACCCCTCTTCAATCTTGACCGTTTGATTGAATTATAAAGGAAGAATCAATGGCCGGGATCGCACAAGGGTGTGTAGGAGGTGATTTTGGGTGTGCCAAAATCATCTCCCAAAAATAAACGTGCATGGCAAGTCAAAAACATAATAGGCAGCTAGGAAAACAGGACATCATGCTATCAATCAAGTCAACTGAACTAAATCTCAACCTCAAATCTCAATTAAGGAATAATTAAAGCTTGCATACTTCTGTTTACCCGTTTTAATCCTTGGGTGCGTGCCAGCAAGGTCGTAGATCTAGAAAATTGAAATGTCCTTTATTGTTGTAAAAACAAAGAAATAATTTATTCAATAAACACATGAAATAAACAATTTCCTATCAAAGCAATTTGACCGACGAGCAAGGAACAACCACTCGTCTGAGCTCTTTTCTCAATATAGATCAAACACGAAGATAAAATAATAAAGCCGAGGGATGACCAATTTCGCCTGTGGTGGTGTCTGCTTCGGTGGTACTGTAGCCATATGGCCGATCACTGTAGCAATGAAAAATACTGTAGCTTAGACCGCGCACTGTAGCAGTTGATTGTAAAACTCGGCCATGGATAGTAGTGGATGTGCCGTCGACTTCGCCTAAGTATTCGGTAGTGGTATCCGTAAAAAATACAAGGTGAGTGCGGCCATCTCTTCTATATGCCTCTATGTGGATGGATGTCATCGATGTGGGCGGATGGAGAATGGATACAACGGTGGATGATAGCGGGTTTTGGAGAGATGCTCAAATCCTAACCAACAGAGTTATCGCCAACCGACTCCTCAAACTCTAAGCGATATTCTCAATCCTAGAGTTTGTAGAGGGTTTGGGGTTGGAAATTATACAACGGCCAACAATAGTTCTATTGCGAACCGACCCCTCGAACTCCGATAGGAATTTATCGGGACTTCTCCGGCCTGAACCTTGGTGTTACTCTCCGGGATCTACCGGCCCGTACTCTAGGAATACCTCCGGGACTTCTCCGGCCAGTACCTTGGTGACAAGATACCTCCGGGCCGTCATCTACTTCTACATCTCTAGGATAGAGGATGCCATGGGCGTGAGGGTTGATTTTGATTTTGGTCAGGGCCCCTTTTTCCTGTTGTGAAAACTCTATACTTATAGGCTCTGCTTTGCTTGCTCTCCAAGTTGGAGGATCCTCAAAATAGTGCACCACCTTCTCCTAGAAGTTTGTGGAGTTTTTCTAGGAAGTAAATGAACTCCAATTGAACAGTCTTTCTTCGGTTCAGAACAGATCTAGAATTCAACATTCTTGCTACAGTACTTTTCACTATAGTGCTTTTTTTTTTTGCCTTGCAATTTGGTCTGGTTTTAGGGCAATGCTGAACTGAAGAATTATCCCCAATTGAAGGCCTTCTGACCAAAGGCGGAGGTATGTTGGGGCTAGGGTGTACTGAAGCACAGCCCACTTTCCCATAATTTCTTTACGATTATATAATATTATATAGTAAATTCAATGAAACAAAAAATTAGCCCAGCCCAATAGTTCAATTCCGAAAGTTCCTTGTCTGCATACAGTACATCCAAAGGCGGAGGTATGTTGGGGCTAGGGTGTACTGAAGCACAGCCCACTTTCCCATAATTTCTTTACTATTATATAATATTATATAGTAGATTCAATGAAACAAAAAATTAGCCCAGCCCAATAGTTCAATTCCGAAAGTTCCTTGTCTGCATATGGTATATCTTGGGAACACAAAATCTGACTCTTAGGTTTCTACCGTACTTCTACCCTACCTTTTTGTCTTTTATCTTTTGGTTTTGACAGAAGGAAAAAAGAAGTGGTTTTGACAGAAGAAGGAAAAACAAACGTTTCAAACGAATTTTACTCTCAGCCGTCTTTCTTTGGTGTTTGTAAGTCTTTCTTTTCCTTGAAATTTTACATAAAGATGCTATGACATATGTATGTCCAATAGTGTTTATGATTGTTTTTCATTGAAGTACACCGCGATGATCTGCTCATATTTCGAAACATATCTACTGTTTCTGAGCTATGTCAAATACTAACTGCAACAACCAGAGCAAAGACACATTATTTGATTGACATGCTGATTCTTCTTGTGTTGACTCTTCCAATTTCTACGGCAACTACTGAATGAGCATTTTTAGCCATGAAACATGTCAAAACTGAGCTTCGCAATAAGATGGAGGATGCGTATCTTGCAGATTCCCTTATTGTCTACATTGAGAGAGAATTCTCCATCAATATCGATTTAGACTCGGTAAGCAAAGATTTTGAGTTGAAAAGCCGCAGGGTCTCATTTCACTAGGTATGTTGCTTAGTTTGATGTTTATTCAGAGCCGTGGCTAGGATTTTGGGGGCCTAGTTCAAAATTTTTATCGAGGCCCTTTAACCGTCCGAAAAATCATAACGATTATTTTTAAGGCTAAATGTATCAACGATGAAAATGTAAATTTAAAATAAGAATTATAACAAAGTGCCGAAAAGATAATTGCATCAAATTCACACAAATCGTATTACAAATAAGATAATAGTAGAAAAAATCAAATAATAAACAAGGAGAGAAGGGTGCGTATTACAAATAAAATATTAATAGAAAAAAAATCAAACAATAAACAAAAAGAGAAGGGTGCTGTGAAGAATAGAGTTAAATGAGTATAAATTTTTATGTAATATAAATTTTTATATCAAATGTATAAAATAAAAAATAAAAAAATTAGGGGCCCACTCAAAAAGGAGGCCCGGTTCCGAGTGTCCGACTAGAACCGCCTCAACGGCGGCTCTATGTTTATTGATATTTTACATCTGAACGAATTATTTTTTATTTTATATTGTGCTATTAATTGATGTTCGTTTGAAAACAAAGATTATATATACAAAACTTGAAGGATGACAAGGAAAAAAAATAGCCCAGCCCTATGCCACATTCTAGCTCCGCCCTTGCTTCTGACCACAACTTCCAAAAGAATTGGAAGTCTTTAAATATTGTGTTCAAATAGGCAATTAATGCCTTGACTTGCCGTGCTGCCAACTTGCAGCAATGGTGCGATGAAGAGCAAGTTTTGCTTGGATTTTTCATTGATGTAGTGCTCCATTATATGAAACAAGATCCCCGATGATTGAAGGGGTCATTGATTCTTCTCCGTCGTCCTCCGCGGGCATACAAACGAAAACCGGCGCGAACCGTGCCAAGGAAAAAGATGAATTAATTGACTCCTCCAATCCACGAGGTAAGTAACAAAAAGCATTGCTGAAGCTTTTGAGAAACTTTGTATGCTGCTTCCCACTCAATTCCATTGACCGGTGGTCTCAAGATGGAGGATGCGACCATGCAATCTTCCTCTTCTCTTCTTTCCACTCAATTTAGCCTCCGCCCCCATGGTTGTTCTCCGCCATTCCTCAAACCTAGAAGCCCAACAACAACCTCCCCTTCCCCTCTTTTATCGCCGACTAGGCCCACTTTTCTGCCCAAACCATTGAACCCTGTGTCCCCTACTGAGTTTGCTTTGCGGCATCCTGCTCCCTTGCTGAATCATCTTATGTATAGCTCGCGTTTGGTGGATGGTATGTCTTTCAATGAAATCATTCTCCACCCTACCGAGTGTGTAGAGGGTGGCTCGGCTCCTGTGCAGTCAAATGATTCTCCTTCGTCGACGGATCTTGTGGTGCAATGGTTTCCCCCTCGGCGGTGTCTAGGTCGCCTGTGTTGGGGTTGCAGTACTCCCAAGACCAGTCACCCATCTCGAGGCCTGGTAGCACGCGTGCTGTTTCGTGTTTGGAGGCTAACGTGCCTGGTGCCGCTGTGTCAGATGAGCAGCAGCAGTCTCTTTCCGAGGTAGGGGTGCAGTCCTCGGACCTCTCTGCTCCCTATAATCTGGTGGGTAATGGCATGGTACAATCTAATAGCCATGTTGTTCCCAAGGAGAATGGCTCCCACGTGGGTACGGTGGACACTTATAGGGATGTGGTGAGTGGGCTTGGAAAAAGTCAATTTTTGGCTGGGCCGGGCTCCTTGAACGTACATTTCTATAGGCCCAAGGTGATTGGTAATCGAACAGTGGTTTGTCCTCCTCGCAGTGCAGCCGTTGAAGCTGCTAAGGACTGGAAAGGCTGCTTAGTGGGTTATTTCATTGATAGAAGCCTCCCTTTTACAGCTGTGAATGTGTTGGCCAAAAAGATCTGGGGAAATAGGGGCTTGATTGAGGTCCTTGCTGTGGATAATGGCTTCTTTTTCTTTAAGTTTAAGGATCAAGAAGCTTGTTTGGATGTCTTGGAGTCGGGACTGTGGCACTTTTCCGGTAAATCGATGTTTCTCTATCGTGGGCGATCGGGGTTGGTCCTCTCTAAAACCGCTCATACCAAAGTTCCGTTATGGGTGAAGTTCTTTAATGTTCCACTTGAGCATTGGAATTGTGAAGGTTTTTCTCATGTTGCAAGCGCTATTGGTAGGCCTCTTTATGTTGATTCACTTACGGAATCCAAGAGTCGCATTTCTTTCATGAGAATATGTGTTGAAGTTGATGCTTCTATTCCCCTAGTTGACTCTTTCGACCTTGAATTACCACCGGAGGAGGAAGGTGAGCTGCCACATGCAGTGGAGATAAGGGTGGAGTATCAATGCAGGCCTAGGGTCTGTACTTTGTGCAAGTCGTTTGGTCACTTAGAGCCCATGTGTCATGAAAGGCCTGGTGTTATTAATAAGCCATTTGTTGATGAAGCTGAGGTTCCAACTAAGGGTATTGGGTCAAGTGGGCCTCTTGGGCCTATTGTTTCTAGGCCTTCGACTACTGACACGGTGGTGAGTGTTCCTGTTCCAACTTTCACCGCTGTTACTAGTCGCAAGTCTAGGTGGAGGGCAAAGAAAACTCAAAAGGCTTTGACGAGGAAGGGTTCCAGCCCCCAAATTCAATCTACATCCCCCTCGACATCAAAGTCTGATCTCTCGCCGAATCGCTTTGTAGCGTTGCAGAATGTGGAGTCTTCACCTCTGCCTGAGCTTGGCCGACTGCCTCACGAGGGACCCCATCGGCGACGCTCCGATGATGATTCCTGCTGGCCATCTCGTCTCAAAGGTAAGGATGTGGATAAATTGCCTATGAATGCGTATTCGAGCAATAAAAAGAATGAGCAAGCTCGCATGGGTGATGCGGTGGGTGAGGTTTCTAAATCTCGGATCCAACTTCCATCTCCTTCTTATGGTTAGCTTGGCTTGTTGGAATGTGAGAGGGCTTAATTTAACCTCTTGGCAGCTAGAAGTTAGTGATTTTATCAAGTTGCATAAATTATGTGTTATTGGTGTGGTGGAAACTAGGGTCCGCGAACCCAATTTTGATTTGGTTTGTCGCTCCACCTTTAGTTCTTGGAAGGTCCTCCATAATTTTGCTTCTCATTATAATGGTCGTATATGGGTTGTGTGGGACCCTGGTGTGGTTAATGTTGTTCGCTTGGGAGAGATGGACCAAGTCATCCATTGTCGGGTCTCTATTATTGAGTCGGGGATTGAATTCTATGCCTCCTTTGTTTATGGTGCGAATGATGATACCATTCGGCGAAACCTCTGGATGAATATTAGGAGCTTTGGTGATTCTATTGGTAACTCCGCATGGGTTGTTTTGGGGGATTTTGACATCACCCGATTCTTGAATGATAGTTTGGAAAATGTTGATAATCGTTCTGCTGCTATTGCTGATTTTGGGGACTGCCTTCGTGATTCGTGTCTTGATGACTTAGCTTTTTCTGGGGAGCTCTATACTTGGTGCAACCAACAGTATAATGGGGATCTCCTCCATCGTAAGCTTGACCGGTTTTTGGTTAATGGTGATTGGTTGGGCAGGTTCCCTTGGAGCCACACGACTTTTCTTCCTGCGGGTGGCTCTGATCATAGTCCGGCTTTGGTAACTCTTGGGGTTAATAGGAGCCAGCGAAATACTCCGTTCAAGTTCTTTAATTTTTTCGCTGAGCATGAGGACTTCACCTCTATTGTTTCTCAGTGTTTTAACACTCCTGTAATTGGTACCAAGCAATTCCAACTTGCTTGAAAGCTGAAGCTTATGAAGGCCCGCTTGAAGGTGCTAAATAGGCACCCTACTTTTGATGTTTCGGAAGCAGTTCGTACCGCAAAAGTGGCGTTGGATCATTGTCAGGGGCAGTTGGCCATGTCTAATGGGGACCTAAATCTTGTGGAGCTGGAGCAATGTCTGTTGAAGAAGTATGTTGACTGCTTGAAGAGAGAGGAATGCTTCTTTAAACAGAAAGCTCGGTTGAAATGGATGGCTGATGGGGATGTTAATACTACCTATTTCCATAATGTCATTAAGAAGCATACTAACCGCAATTGTATTTCCTCCATTACTCGGAGTGATGGGTCAACCACTACGGATGAGGCAGAAATCAAAGATGAAGCAGTGTATTTTTTTGAGAATCTCCTCGGTGGTGCCTCGGTGCAGCAGATTGAGGACTTAAGTACTCTCATTGCTGATCCCATTCCGGCTGATAGTTCTAATGCTATGGTGTGTGAGGTCACTGATGAGGAGATTCGTGATGTGTGCTTTCAGTTGAAGGCGAATAAGGCTCCCGGGCCAAACGGTTTTAATGCCCTGTTCTTTCACAAATCTTGGCCCATTGTCGGTTCTCATGTCATTGCGGCAGTCAAGGAATTCTTTTAGTCAAGCAGCTTACTTCGGGAACTTAATACTACCATTATTACTCTTGTGCCGAAAGTCCCTAATCCTTCTACCATGGCTGACTTTAGGCCAATCTCCTGCTGCAACACTTTGTATAAGATCGTTACCAAAATTTTGGCAAACCGGATTAAGGGTGTTCTTCCTGATATTATTGGGCCTTCGCAATCTGCCTTTGTGGGTGATAGACGCATTGGTGATAATATCTTGCTCATCCAGGAGTTATTACGGGGCTACCACCTTCATGGTGGTTCTCCGAGATGTGCAATCAAAGTGGACGTCCTTAAAGCCTATGACTCATTGGATTGGGGTTTCCTCCTCCGAGCTCTTACTGCTTTCAAGTTCCATCCTCGCCTCATTGGGTGGACCTCGCCTCATTGGGTGGATCCAGGAATGCATCTCTCGTCCTCGGTTTTTTGTTGCTGTGAATGGGGAATTGACCGACTTTTTTCCGTCGCGCCGAGGGTTGCGTCAAGGTGATCCCTTGTCTCCGTATCTGTTTATCATTGCTATGGAGGTGTTTTCCAAGATGATGTCTTCTACGATTACTGCTTCTTTATCATTCCGGTATCATTGGCGATGTGACCAGATTAGCCTGGCCCACTTAGCTTTTGCAGATGATCTTATGGTTTTTTGCCATGGGGATATTGCTTCTGCTACTGTTCTCAAGAGGGTCCTTGATAGATTTTCTACTGCTTCTGGGCTCTCTCCTAATCCTGCTAAGAGCCATATCTTTATGGCTGGAGTTGACGATGAGGAGTCTGATAGCTTAGTGAACTGCTTTGGCTTCTCTGTGGGCTCTCTGCCAGTCAAGTACTTGGGCATACCTCTTATTACCTCTAAGCTAAATTTTCATGATTGTGACCCTTTATTGGAGTGGGTGGATTCTCGTATACGTGGGTGGGAGCACCGTTCTCTGTCGTTTGCAGGCCGTATCTTGTTAATTAAATCGGTTCTTTGCAGTGTTCAGGTCTATTGGGCTTCCCACTTGTTTCTTCCTAAAAAAATTCTGGAAGAGGTGGAGAAAAAGCTTCGGACTTTCTTATGGTCTGACTCTCTTCAGGGTTCTTATAAGGCGAAAGTTGCCTGGTCTGATATCTGCAAACCTTTAAAGGAGGGAGGTTTGGGGGTGCGTGACCTCCATTGTTGGAATATTGCTCTTATGGGGAGACATGTATGGCATCTGCTCTCCGATTCTGGTTCCAATTTGTGGTCTCGATGGGTCAAGGCTTATTATGTGCGTGATCAATGCTTTTGGTCTCTTGAGACTCCTTCAATTTGCTCCTGGAATTGGCGTAAGCTCCTCAAGATTCGCCATTTGATTCGCCCCTTTTTTCGTATGACTGTTGGAGATGGGAGGGACACTTTTCTTTGGCTCGACATTTGGCTTGGGAAGGTTCCTCTTATTGATTTGATGGGTTTGGAGGCGGTGAGGGCTTATGGTTTCTCCTTGCAGGCGCGTCTTAACTCTGTTTTTGTGAACTCCCAATGGGTCTGGCCTTTCACTAATAGTGCCATCTTACGAATCATCCAAATTGCTTCAAGCTCCCTGGTGCCCTCATATTTTGGCAAGGATTCGGTGGTGTGGGCTGGTAATAGTACAGGAAAGTTCTCTTCTGGATCAATGTGGAGCTGTTTGAATGGTGAGGGCGAGGTAGTTCCCTGGGCTCATTTGGTGTGGCATCGAGCTTATATTCTGAGGGCGAGTTTCATCCTTTGGTTAGCTATTAAGGAAAGGCTGTCAACTTTGGATCGGGTAGGCCACTTCACCTCTCGGCCTAATTTGGTGTGTGTGTTGTGTAATGCTGGTGATGAGTCTCACTCCCACTTATTCTTTGCTTGTCCTTACGTTGGTAGTATTTGGAGGCAAGTCTTGACTAAGTGTGGTGAGCCTTGGTTGAATCCTCCTTGGCCTTCAGCTATATCTTTCATGGCAGCTCATTGGAAGGGAAAATCCTTGAGCATTTCAGCCAAAAAGCTTTCTCTCGCAGCCACGGTGTACTGCGTTTGGATGGAGCGAAACTAGCGTATCTTTGGAGGTAGATCTCGGCCTCCAAATGTTATTATGCAAGTCATTATCGATATGGTTCGTACTCGGCTTTGCACTATCAGTCATCATACCACTACGGCTAATATTAGCTCTTCCCTTATTTGGAACATCCCTCTCTCTTAGATTGTATTAGGGCCCTGGTCATTGTTTGGTTGTTGCCTTGATGGCTTTGTTGGCTTTGCCGTGTTACTGGGTTCTCCAGTTTGTTTTCTTTTAGGGCTTTGCCCTTTGCTAATATACTTTTACTTAACAAAAAAAAAACTTGCAGCAACTCCCCACGTGCATGTGATCTTCAAGTGCATGTGATCTTCTAAGTTACTTATTTGGAAGCAAATTCTTCTAGCCTGCTGACACGCCACCTTCACACAATTAAGACCGGTATGCCAAATTGCCTCCAAGTTTTCTCCAAGCTTTTCTAATTAAATTGCGAATTCTCCCCTATTCATCTCCTAACACGACTCCGAGAGATTATCTCATTCGTGTTTCTTAATGGCCTAGGCATAGACTTCCTAATCGCCTCACGGTCGTTTACTTGTATTTATTTTCAACAAGATCTCGTAATAATTACTATAATTACTAAATTATAATAATATCATGAAAAATTATAAAAAAATCTCTTCTTCTTCCTTGATTCAACGATTTGAATCGAATGGACTGCTAAATGCAAATTTTGGTGTAAACAACTTCTTTATAATTTAAAATGCGGGGAAATTGTAATAATCGAGCTGAACAAAATAACAATCTTGCAAACCTTTCACCGTCGTTCTATACCTAAAGCAACGAGAAACTCTGAGCCCGAATGTGGTCAACAGCACCGCGTAGTCGCCACCTGAGATTTCCTTGGCCACATCACCGCCCATGTACCCACCGGCGCGGACAGATTGAAATTGATCGTGGTCTGGTTCCTCGTGGTTAGAAAAATGGGACGCGACGAAGTCGAAAAGCCAACATCACAACTTGTCCATAATCTTGCACATACAAGGGTGACGTTTGGAGGATGTCATAATCAAGGTTTAAAATATCGATGTCGATAAAAATATCGATAGCTCAATTTACGGATATATCGACGGATATTTCGGATATCGATGTTGATATCGACGACCGTCAAAGAAACTGATGGAAATCAGCTTAAAAATTGAAAATTTTGAATGAAACTGAAGGAAGTGTTTAATCATCTCACAATGCATGTTTAAGACTAATAAACTTGGTGATATATCATATGTTAAGTATAATCAACATGTATACATTATATGGGAATTAAGCAGTGTTAAAAAACGCCGCCTAGAGCCGCCTAGGCGGCGCGTAGGCGGTAGGCGGCAAGGAACCTCGGAGTTTTTGGTGTAGTCGGTGAAAAAACGGTCAACCGATTAGTCAACCGTTTAGTCGGCGATTAGGCGGACAAGGCGGAAACAAAAATTCGGCAGCATCATTCTTTCTTTCTCTCTGCTTTCTTTTTCTCTATGAAATTCTTCTCCCTCTAAGCTGCGAAAACATTCTTTCTCAAATCGGGCTGCGCAACCTCTCTTCATCTTCATTGTCATTCCGATGGGACTGCACTCGCGACGAATCCCAACTTGTTGCTGCCTCTCGAACTCGCTTGTTCGATCCAAATCGTCATCGTCATTCAATCGCAGCTGCCGACTCGGACGAATCCCAACGGGTTAGTCATTGCCGTCTTCTTCTTTGTAGTTGCCGATTGATTATTAATGGATGGGAATTGGGTTGAATTGCGTGGCGATGGATCTGTTGAATTGGGTGGAGATGCATCTGTTGAATTTAGGTGGTCACGAATTGGGTGATCTGTTGAATTGGGTGGCCATGGATTGGAAGACAAATTTTGTCCTTTTTTCCTTTCTAAACCGTCATCACCCTTATTCTCATTTTTGGCAGTGCACGAACGTGTGAATTTAATATTTGTAATTGAATTGGCTGGTGTTGTGTTGTGAATGTGATCATATTTGGTACTTTGTTTTTATTTGGCAGTGCATGAACATGTTTTTGGATCAAATATGGCACTTTGGTATGTATATCTTTTAATTTTGTATATTTATATTTGACAATACAACTATACAAATATAATTTTTATTTTAAATAGTCTCCCGATTAATCCCCGATTAATCCCCGATTAATTCTCTAGGCGCTAGTCCCCACCTTGCCGCCTAGCGTCCGCCTAGCGTTTTTTAGAACCTTGGAATTAAGTACATGTTAATTATGAGTACTTATATAAAACATAAACTAGGTATAATTAAAACTACACATAATTTCATTAATAATAATTCAATCAACGGGACACATCGAAATTCATAATAACAGCCTTGCATTTTTTGTGACACTTCTCGATACCACAATTGAATTCATAGTGTATTAAATAGTATAGCAGATCATGGTCTGTGAATCATATTTTGGCTTTAGTTTGATTTATATATATATTCTTGCTTAAAAGAAAAAGATATTATTCCAAGTGGGCTGCTTTCATTCCCGAGCCTCCTTTTCATTTTATTTTTTTGGTCAACAAGAATATAGGATGATAACACACAAGGAGTTCAGAGGAGGACTCCAACCCAAGTACAAAAAAGGAAAACGAGTAAAAGCAAAAAACTATCAAAAAAACAACTGAAGCAGGAAAAACCAAAACGCCCAGCCCAGCCCAGCCACCTCCCTCACCCAGTTTTCTTCTTCTCCCGAACGCCCAGCCTCCCCAAACGCCCGACCTCCCGCAAATGCCCAGTTGCTCTCGGATACCATTTCGATCGAAGTTCCGATCGAAATTCAACTTCCCTCTGCTACTTCAAAATCATTGACCACCTCTCCTCCTCCGCCGCTGCGATGTCCAAGATCATCACCGCCACCGCAACATCGGGATTGACGAAGACGCCGACGTTTGCTATCGATCGGTGCTCAAGGTTCTGGTGTGGTCAATGGGTTTTCAATCACCGCGGCGATTTCTGAATTTTTTGCAGAAATTCACCAAGATCAATGGGTTTTTAATTCTGGGTTTAGATGAATTTGATGCTTCGTGCTATGTTTTTGGATTCGGGGTTTGGATGAATTCTGGGTTGTCAATTTTGGGTTTCAATTGATCTATGATGATAATGTTGTCAATTTTGGGTTTCAATTGGATTCGGGTTTGGATGAATTCTTCAGTTAATTTACAATTATGATGTTTCAATATCGGAGAAATCACCGACAAGTCGTCAATTTCATCGATTTTCATCGACTTTTAGCCAAAATCGCGATATTGGGTGAAAGATAACACTTCACCCCCTTTCCATATTGAAGGCCGGAAAAAACAATATGTCGGCAACATATCGACCGACTTTTCCGATATTTCAAACCTTGGTCATAATATACATCGAGTATCTCATTGGGGTTTAGGACTTGTTCGACCTCGAGTGCAGTGGCATTGCTGCTGACACCCATGATGTTCTAGCTAAATTTGTTTTTGTTGAGGGGAGTTTAAATTAAAGACCTCAAGATAATCCATATATAGAAGTACGTACAATTGTTGCAATTGCAATGGGTGCGTTTGTTTGAGTGCTTTAAGACTCTTTTCTAGGGGTTGGGATTATTAGGATTTGCTCGTGTTCTTATCTTATTGGAGTCCATGCAATTTAAGTGTCTAATCAACTAGTAATTCCTTTCCTCCTCATCAAGTTCTTTGTTACTATATTATCAAATTCTTATGACGGATTAGAAATCTAGATAATATACTCAAATTATAACCCCATTGAAGAATATATTATATCAAAACAATATATCCATTGCTGAACACAAACAAATGATGACCGCCTATCCTACTAGGTATACCGACGCCTGGTCGCTTAATAGAATAGATAACCACAAGTACATAGACATATGATGAAATTAACCACAGTAAATTAAATCAAGTTTTCGTGCTGTTTTGTATTGAGCCCTGCCCATTCTCAACTTGGGGAAGACAGAGTGATAGAGAATCAAATTGGGGGCCTTTAAGTTCGCTCACCCTAGTTTTGTACCTTTACCACAGTAAAACACGGAGCCCACATCTCAGCGACAGTGCCGTGCGGTCCGCATCGTCGCCCACGTACCCGCCAACCACAGGCAGTTTTAAACTGAAGGTGGTCTGGTTCCGTCTGGTTAGTAAAAAAGGAGGCAACGACGTCGATGCGAGCACCGAGGGCAGGTCCTCTACACTACACAGGAGAGCGAGGCCTCGAGCGTGTCATAGTAAATGCCAAGTTTCTCATTAGGGTTGATGGCGACAAGCTTCAGGTCCCACGTGCCAGTGAAATTGGTAGAACTCGAGTTGAGTGGGTAGAAGGCCGCCGACTGGATTCGAAACTCCGGGCATTGGGGCTTCCACAGCCTATCGAGGTCCGTGAGGTAACTGATCAAGATGCAAGTGCCGGGAAAGATGAATAGGACGAAGATAGCAAGTGATGTCAAAACGCAGCAAGGCTTGACAAACCCGGGTCCAGGAGAAACAGGGATAAAATGCTCTGGTGGGTCTTGTTCTACCTCGACGAGTACAGTGCTAGTGCCACTGCTGCCCATGATTTTATGCGGGATTCAAGATTCTGAGCACCATCTGTACAATAGATATGCACCAACTGAGAGGAATTTGAAGAATGGAATTTCTGAGGGATATTATATTTGAGTACAACTTGTAATTCGTTTTGGTGTTTGTGTGCTTTAGGGATTTGAGTTTTGTTTTATTAGGGATTTGTTTAGGAACTTGAGTTCTGTTATTATTTGGGATCATTCGTGGAAGAATCTCTCTACTAATATTAAACACACTCGAGGTTAAGTTTGTATTTTTATTCAAATGTTCATACTTGAAAAAAAGATAAGACAAAACAAATTTAAACAAAATTAAAAAATGAGGTAAAACAGTAAAAATATAAATTTTCACATTAAGTTTTCAATCCATATAAAATAGGAAAAATTACATTTTGACACTACTTGAAAATCAAAATACCAAAAAAACACTACTACACTTGAAATATTACAATATACTACTACTTTGACACATGTTGATTTATAATTGGGTTGTACAATTTAATAACAACTTTTAACTCCACGCGCGCTGCAATTCACGCGAGAATCTCTCTACAAACTTCAAAACATTTTTTTACCCATAACTTTCTCATCCGGACTCCGTTTGACACGAAATCAATTGGGTTGGATTCATCTCGTCGCCCTCTTTCCATAGACACCAAGATTATAGCCCCAGACCCACTGTAGAGAGAGATCAGAACCGCAACATCTTCACGTTTTCCGGTGAAATTCTCCGATTCCGGCGACAAATGGGACGAACCACCACCCAAAACTTTATCCTCTCATCATTCTAGACACAGCCCAACCAATATTGAGCTTTATTTTGTAGCGGATCATCACCGGTGAGTCTCACATATTGGTTGAAACTTTCCGGTGAGTTTCCGGTCAAGGTAGTCTTTGAAACTAGTCTAGAAAGCTTTGTTGGGTTGTTTAGACGAAGATTGATAGAAAAATCATATGAACTGATGGTGAATCAACACAGCTATATTCTTTCTCCTTCATTTTGAAGGACATCCTTCAATTTGAAGGATCACATCCTTCAATTTGAATCCTTCAATTTGAAGGAAGTGCTCATTCAGATCTGCAGGAAACTGTCCTTCAGATTTTTTAAGGAGCACTTCCTTCAATTTGAAGGATCACATCCTTCAAATTGAAGGAACACATCCTTCAACCAGTTGTTCCTTCATTTTGAAGGAACACATCTTTTAAATTGAAGGAACACATCCTTCAGAGTTGAAGGAACACATCCTTCAGAGTTGAAGGAACACATCTTTCACATTGAAGGCACATCCTTCAGAGTTGAAGGAACACATCCTTCATTTTGAAGGAACACATCCTTCATTTTGAAGGAACACATCCTTCATTGCGACGGACCACATCCTTCATTTTGACGGACAAGAAGCAGGGGCGTGTGATGTGGGGCGCGTGAATGTCACTCACACGGGGCTGTGGGTGGGTTTGTTAGTTTGGTTTGATCTTAAATTGTAAAAGTAGTAGTAAATTGTAAGAAAAAAAATGAAGGGTGTTTTTGGTATAATAAAGGTGAAATAGTGTTTTTGTGCATATCTTATGAAATATGTTATTATTATTATTTTTTTCGCCCCATAATAGAGAAAATTACAATTCACTACTACTTTAACACCAAAATACCCAAAAACACTACCCCACTTTAAACATTACAATTCACTACTACTTTGACACATGTTGATTTTTAATTGGCTTGTACTTTTTTAAAGTCAACTTTACACAACTTTACACAACTTTACACACACGCGCTCGACATCCTTCATTTTTGAAGGATGTGGTCCTTCATTTTTGAAGGATGTGGTTCTTCATTTTGGAACGATGTGGTCCTTCATTTTTGAACGATGTCTTCCTTCATTCGATTTGAAATAACACTTACTTCAATTTGAAGGATGTGTTGCATAATGTACAGGAACACTTTCTTCAATTTGAAGGATATGTTCCTTCAATTTTGAAGGATGTGTTCCTTTAAATTTGAATTCAAATTTTGAAGGAACAGTTCCAGAATGTACTGGAACACTTCCTTCAATTTGAAGGATGTGTTCCTTCGATTTGAAGGATGTATTCCTTCAAATTTGAATTCAAATTTTAAAGGAACACTTCCTTCAGAATGTACAGGAACACTTCCTTCAACTTGAAGGATGTGTTCCTTCAATTTGAAGGATGTGTTCCTTCAAATTTTAAAGGAACACTTCATTTAGAATGTATAGGAACACTTCATTCAATTTGAAGGATGTGTTCCTTCAATTTGAAGGAACACTTCCTTCAATTTGAAGGAACACTTCCTTCAATTTGAAGGATGTGTTCCTTCGATTTGAAGAATATGTTCCTTCAATTTGAAGGATGTGTTCCTTCAAATTTGAATTCAAATTTTGAAGGAACAGTTCCAGAATGTACATGAACACTTCCTTCAATTTGAAGGATGTGTTCCTTCAGAATGTACAGGAACACTTCCTTCAACTTGAAGGGTGCATTCCTTCAATTTGAAGGATGTGGGCGCGTGAGCCTCAATCACGTAGGTTGTGGTGGGCTTGTTGGCTTTGGTTTGGTATCAAATAGTAAAAGTAGTAGTAAATTGTAAGAAAAAAAGTGAGGTAGTGTTTTTGGTAAGAGAAACACTCATATAGTAGTTTTTGGTAAGAGCCCCTATAGAATATGTTAAAGTTTGCTTCATATATTAGCCTTGATCTTTCTGATTCAGCTTAGAAATTCTATTGACATAAGGAATGTAAAAATCTGTCTAGTTAACACTCCTTTAGAAAACACTGTTGTAAGTGCAAAACAAAAGTATAGCTAGCGCATCCTATCAAGTGTGTGAAAACTCTACGCCGTCAGATGTTATTAGTGGTAAGTTGATATGCACCATGATTTTTTGGTCAATGAGAATATATTATAAAAGCGTTTGGCAAAACCAAAGACATCGACCGAACAAGGAATGCCTAATACACCTACAAGGACCCATAACTTTGCTGCAACTAGGCAGCAGAAACAAGCCAACTCATTAGAGAAGGCCTGAGTACAACTGGAAAAGATCAACTTGACCGATTAACTACTCTTTTACAAAGACAACTTGACGACTAAACCAACTAAGAAACACCCAAACGGACAAGCCGACCTAGCCAGGCAGAATCGAAACCCCAAAACACATCAAGCAATCCGAATATGAAAATTGCAATAGCTGCCATTAAATCAAAATGAAACAGACAAATCGGCCAAACATGGCGAACATGAATCCCGAAGCCCATCAAGGAATCTGAATCTGACAACTGTACAAGCCGCCACTAGCTCCAATTAAACAGACAAACCGGCCAAGTATGGTAGAACTAAAACCCGAAACTGCACAAGCCGCCACTAGATTTGTTGAGATCTGAACCCAACAGATCTGAACCAGCTGAAACAGAGACCTGAAGAAACACTGGCCAAGCAAGGCAAAATCGAGACCCGACACCCATCAAGCAATCGGAAAACAGAAAATTACATCAGCCGCCACTAGATAAATCTCAGCACAACAAACCAAATAAGATAAAAAGAGCTAATAATTATTGAATTCTAAAGCTTCATTATTCATCAAACTAAATCCACCACCAATCCGGCAAACACTCCAAACCGACAGACGCCCATATCGAATCCAGGGCACCGGTGCCTGAGAACCACCTAGCCGTCCAAGTCCAGACGAGTGCGGCACCAATGGCGGCGCACGGAGCTCAGATCAAAATTGATCAGCATCAAACGAAAACGTATCCAGACGCTGATGACGAAGTCGCGATCGGCGATGCCAAAACAGCGCCATCCTCTCGACGGCGCAAGAGATCCAGTCGAAGTCCAGTCGAAAGGCGGCGCCATGGGAGCAAATGGAAGCCTGCAAAATAGAAAAAACAGGAAAGCAGAAGGAAAATCGGAAGGACTCTAGGCAGCATCGGAGAGGATCATAATCAGGAGGAAAAGAGAGGAAGGCTGGCCGGCCGACCCCAAGGCAAGCCAAGGGGCTGGCGGAGGCGGTGTAGGGGTTGTGGTTTTGGCTTTTGAGAGAGAGAGGGGGCTAGCGGCTAGGGTTTTTGCTTTCTCATTTTTAAATCTTATGCACCATGATTAAATTACACTAAAACGTGTTATATAATGCATGACCACATATTTTTTCAATCATCTCTTAATCATAATATTGAGCACGCGAATCAGTGATAGATCCAATTATGGTGAACAATGTTTAATAACATGGATGTCGTTAACAAAAAGCATGGCCCAAACTCCAAAATAGTGACGCAAGACTTGGCTTTTACGTGGCCCTGGAAATCTAATGAGCGATGTAACAAGGTCGATGCGAGCACCATGAACGGTTCCTCTACATGAATTAGGGCAATATCATATCGATTCGACAAATCTCTGCGTAATCTTCTAAAGTTGGTATAGTAGTTAGGAAGTTGTATCAGATATGGCTAGATGTGCACTCCAAATGTTACATTGGAATCAATTAGTATAATCTTGTATACTATATGTATGTTGTCACACAGGACCGAGGCCTCGAGGAGTAAATATCGAGTTTCTTCCTTAAGGTTTATAGAAAGAAATTCAAGTCAATAAAGGAGCTGATCGTCGCTCACTATTGAGTAAAGTCAGATGGCAAACGGAAAAAAAAAAAAAAATCTTTTTAGTAGGGGTGGGCATACCGATCCGTATACCCGAGAACCCAGTCAAATCAACCCATGGGGTAGGATTGGGTCGGGTTTGTTGACCAAAAAGTCAAACAAGTTGAAAACCCAAACCAAACCGAGTAACTTGGGTTGGGTTCAAATCCCAGAACTCATGGGTACGGGGACCGATACGAAATATTTATATTTTTATTAATATTTAAAAATAATATCTAAAAAAATGAAAGTAATTACACAGAATAACCCCGAACCCTAATTTTTCTCTTCTGCCTCCCCACCTCACCCGCCTCACCTTCTCGGTAAATTCCTCATCATTTCTCTGGCTTCCTTTTCAACATTTCTGCTACACAAAATTGAACTGTCAGCGTCTAGGTGTTCGTCTTCAACCGTCAGTGTCTTGGTCTTCATCTTCAACCGTTGGCGTCTTTGTCTTCAATTTCCGTCAGATCTTCATCTTCAACCCCCATTGGTGTCTTCTTCTTCTTCAACCCTCGTCGGCGTCTTCATCTTCAATTCCTGTCGGCGTCTTCGTATTCAACCGCCATTGGTGTCTTCGTCTTCAACCACTGTCGGCGTTTTCATCTTCAACTCTCGTCGGCGTCTTCGTCTTCCTTCAACCCTTGTTTGTGTCTTTTTCTTCAACCCCCGTAGGCGTCTTCGTCTTCAATTCTCATCGGCGTCTTCGTCTTCAACTGCCGTTGGCGTCTTCAACTTCAACCACCATCGGCGTCTTCCTCTACAACCCGCATCGCAGCGTTTTCGTCTTCCTTTGCAACCCGCGTCAGCGTTTTCAATTCCCATCGACATCTTCGTCTTCAATCTGCATCGCTGCTCGCAGCGTCGCCTCCTCACTGGTGTTGTTTCGTCATCGCCATCTTCAAAGTTTGAGCCTTCGAAAGCCTGGGCTTCTGGTTTTGTGCGGCGCAGATGAGATGAGCCACTGGTTAAGTCCATTCACTGAGCTTTGGGTTTGTTCCCAAACCCGACCCTTCCCGACCTAAACAACTGGTACCTGAACAATCGGGTACCCATCACAATCGGGACGGGTTTCAATCCCAAAAATCTCCTCCCGAGCCTTTAAGTACTTGTTTCGGGTTTGGCCTTCATCCCGACGTACCCAACCTGAGAACATGCCTACTTTTTAGGCAGTAAAGCTTGAAGCCCCCAGGAGATACATGAAGCATGATTAAGTTGTACCCATAAGTTACACTTGCAACTATGTCTTTGAAATTGACACAGATGTTAATACAGCCAGGAAAGATCAGTAGGATGAAGATAGAATATATCAGTCAGCTGTAACGCTTGAAGAACCCGGGCCCATTAAATATATCTATATGTATATGCACCAATTCAGATGAGTTTAAAAAATGAAGCTTCTGAGTGTGGAAACTTATTGACACGTCAGTTGATATGTGTGCATTTAAGTGATCAATTTGCAGTAATAAATATGCGGAAATATAATATGGCTTCACAATAGAAATTAGCTAGGTGGCCTTCACGATTATTGTAGCAATATCCGACATATATTTATTGACCACATTTACTTGAATATTGGAACGAGAGAAGCCGTGATACGTGCATATATGAGGTCCGTACTGTACCCTTTTAACACAGGCTATTGGGTCCGAACATACTTCATTAATTTAGAAAGCCACAAAGACACAGCATATTCAAGGCTAAATAAACAGCCTACAATTAATTGAACAGAAAATGAACAAGATAAGACAAGCACAAAAGTAAGTGAGCTTCAGGAGGGTAGTGGCTCCAATCTTCCAGAAATCTCTATGTCACTGCAGTTCCACCGTTGGCTGCTGGTTGTGTTCGCTGGCTGCTGCTGCTGGCTTGCATCCGTTGCTTGCTGCTGCTGGCCTGTGTTCTCTGCCTGCTGGCTTGTGTTCGCTGGCTACTGCTGCTGGCTTGCGTCCATTGCCTGCTGCTGCTGTCCTGTGTGCTCTGCCTGCTGGCTTGTGTTCGCTGGCTGCTGCTGGCCTGTGTGCTCTGCCTGCTGGCTTGTGTTCACTGGCTGCTGCTGCTGGCTTGCGTCCATTCCCTGCTGCTGCTGCTGCTGGCCTGTGTTCTCTGCCTGCTGGCTTGTGTTTTCTTCCCCTTTAAGGTACCTAATTTTGACATTTCAAAACAAGAAACCAAATCATCATTAACTTGTTACAACATCAAATTAAATTTTGATATTAATTACACAGCAACAAAGAAAGACGATATATTTCACACTACACATACTCGGTAATGAGCTTATTATAATAGTTCATGGCCTTTGAACATAGAACGGTTGCAAAAGGACCCTTCCCGCTATAGTGTCAAAGTGTACATCACCGTAGCCGATGGTCGTACTAGATGACACGGCTAGATAGACAGCATCCACCCAACCATGGGAACGTTTATTCTTCTCCATCAAACCAACGAAAATAGCTCCGATAGAAATGAAGAACGGAAGTGTCAAAATAGAAAAGACAAGTTTGACTTTAGGGTGTCTTGCTTCGGCAAAACATGCCAAGAAACAATAGGAGAAAAAGTCGTAAACCTCTTCAACCATTTCAACAATTCTGCAGTGTACTAGAGCGTACCCAAATATCATGTAAAATATGGTAGATACCTTCATTGCATAGCTAGTGGGCACCATGTCTCCAAACCCCACGGTAGACACAGTGACGATGCTATAATATAAAGTATTTACCCCCATATTATTTGTATGGTTATGACGGGCCTCATTGCAATGGGCAGCCATCTGCATAATGATGTTGCACATGGGAATGGGAGGTGGTGTGTGCCCAGTATTGTTTTGAATGGTAATATTGCAATCACTGGCCACCTGCGTGATGTTGATGCACATGGGATTGGTAGGTGGTGTGTGTTTGAGAAAATCTTCCTCGATGCCACAGTATATTGCAAAACCAACGGCAGCATATATAACCCCCACAAAGCCCCTCCACCAGTGTAAACGCCCGCAGCCCAAAATGGAGTGTGCAGGTGTACTCATTTTCAATATTGGTGAATTGCTAAGCTTTGAGTAAAAAATGAAGAAGGAAGACTAGAGTCTAGAAGAGGAGGAAATAAGCTTCTCTCTGGAAACTCTAGCTTCATGACTTGCTATATTTATACTAAAAAAAGTAACCAGAGGTGATCGACTATAGTTAGTGGAAATCAAATCTCAACCTTCCTAATGGAGCAATGATATAAAGCCGATCATCTTTCAATTTTGTTTTGGGTTCAAATGTTGAAAAAAATTCAGTATTCAATTGCAAACTGACCTTTTGTGATTTGAATTTCTGATCAAATCTTTACAGAAGGCAAAAGGTTGAGCTAATTTTCATAAGCAAAAAGGATGCATGGCCTAAAACATGCAAGTATCTCCGTGAGCCCAAAAAAGTCCTCTCTGTTTCTATGCACGCAGTCAAGATTCATGTGAACTTACTACATTGTTTTACTACGATGATTGGGTAACTTATTGCGAATCCGAGGTATCTTTTTTTTACTATAGTCTTTTCAGTCTTGGAGATGGAAGAATGGGAACCTAAATACTTGTGCATGAGCTGGTTTAAATTGTTAAACTAAGTCAAACGAAAAACGGAAGCTAAGATTCATGTAATAATAATTAGCCTACGAAGCTCCTATGGTAACTTCAGTGACGAAGATTTTACAAAGCCAAAGTTACCCAATGGGAGATTTACCCAAGCACCTTAGTAAACAATATATATATATATAGGAGCAAACGAAATGGAAGATAAGCAGCAAAATTATAGCATCTTGCTTCTCATCCTACCGTTGCAAAAATTTGCTTTCTACTGAATCTTAAGATTTTTTTGTTTTTTTTGGGGTAACTAAAAGCAAGAGGACAACCCTCTAGTACATAAAAAGACTGTGGTTAAACCATTTTTCAAAGGGAAGCAGACTACTAAGCCTATTTTTAAGTAAGTTTTTAGCATGCATTTAGGGTTTGATGTACAGAGACCAAGGTGTCACTCCATTCAGACACATGCAACAAAGGATTCCCTTGTAATCTGATCTTAATTTGTGTTCTTGACAAGTAGCTGTCACCTTAGTGATCCGTTGGCTCCATATATATAAATAAACAGGACAATCTCCTAAAACTTCTTATTTGCTAAATATTGTCGTTTGGGCTTTTCATTTTGCAATTTTGTTTATCGGTTGGTGGTACACGTAATATGTAGTTGCGTAGCAATGAAGTTGTGGCATGAATATTGACATTCATAATGTACTATGATATCCAGTCATCGTGCACTTATGACAAACATGTTCTACGCCAATAGAGACCCAAAAGCAGACACCTATTTTGTAACTTTTATTCATTGAATGTCAAAATCAGATTAAAAGGACACAATATTTGCAAGCTGCCACATAATATAACCAAATATCACAAGAATGTGTCTCGAAGTACTAATCAATGCCATTGGACATCTCCTTGGCAAAAACTAAAAATCCTTTATTTTCTCACTTGAATTGAATATGATATTATACAGATGTGGGACAAACTGATTCTGAACTCACTACAAATCCATTCGTTATATGTATGAAAATGTTGAACTTAGGAGAGTTTGAAACCATAAGAAGTAACGTTCAAAGTACGGGAGTTTGATCACGTGGCCTATTCAACACCAAAGGGAGGGAGAAACAAGTGCCAAAAAAACGTTGTCTATCCGCATGCCTTTATAATTTGCAGCATCTTTTGCGCTATACAGAGCCATCTGATTTTCTACTTTCCTTTTTATCAATGGCGGAGCTAGAAAAATACCTTGGGGTGGGCTAGGTTTTTTTTTTGTTTGTCTTTTACCTTCCTATAATATTATATATATAATTTTTTAAAAAAACAAACATCAACTAACATCATATAAATCAAATAAATAATTTCATTTACATGCAAAACACTCTTGAACATATATATCATAGCACCTATATAAATCCAATTACAAACCAAATAAGAATAAGAAGGGGATTTAATGAAAGGAATCGAAAATTGATTAGCACAATGGAAAATCCAAATTTGGAGGAGTAGGAACAACCAAGATTTGAATCACAAAAATTTACTCAACTGAAAGCAAAATTAATATGTTTTTCCTTCTTCTGCCAAAGAACTTAGGGCCTGTTTGGCATCTACTTTTTTTAAGGCAAAAGTGGTTTCAAATGGACAAAAGCACTTTCATTGTAACTTTAATGTGTTTGGCAAAAATTATGAAAGTAGTTTCACTTAAAAATAGAAGCACTGGGAAGTGTTTTTAGGAGAAGCACCAAGGAGGTGCTTTCTTTCCAAACCACTTTCAAGAAAAGACACGGGAAGCACTCCACTCCTTTTTAATGAACATTTTTTGTTTCCCAAAATATCCGTGTTAGAATTCTTAAATACAAGAATACCCCTAAATTAACAAATCAATACCACCGGCCTTTCTTCTCCGTGCGGATGAAGCATGTCGACAACACCAGTGTCGTCGGCGATTCGCTTTCTTCGTCTTCCGCTCAACCTAAGGGATCAAACAAGTAAAGGGGCCAAAACCCAATTCATGATTTTTTGATAAAAGTTAATTCTTTAGTGGGTTCTGCGGAAATTTGATGAACATTGTTATGTTCATACAAACGCTGCCGAAGTTGGTGCAGGCGCGACTCTTGCGGCGGGGACTTGCGAAGTTGATGAGCGAGAGAGAATTGCTAATCTTCTTATGTCTCATTAGTATTTGTTTGCACTACAGTTCATTTTTTGTGTTTTTGTTTTCTAATAACACAAACTTGGAAGAATCTTGTTCCAAGTTGATTGCACTTTTTACAATTAGATGATGATTCTTGTTCATTATTAATATTGTTTAATGAATTTATAAGATTATTAAATAAATTAAGAAATAATTTATATGTTAAATGTACAAAAGCACTTTTTGATTTTGTTAGCCAAACGATTTAAAAAGCGCTTTTTAAAAATTAAAAACACTTTTATTAATGAATGCCAAACGACCAATTGTTTATTAGTGAAAGCACTTTGAACAGAATACCTATATGACGAAAGCACTAGAAGGTAAAAGCTCTTTTCAAAAGAGGATGCCAAACAGGCCCTTAATCCAAAGAGGAAGGTAAAGAGGGAAAAAAATACAAAAGTCAAAAGCGTATAGCGCCCCATTGTGTTAGCGTGATGTGTTTGTATGCCAACAAATTATTATTAGTGGGAATATGCGGAATGAGCTATTTTTTTTCTTTTTTAGTATAGGGGACTAGGCTATTTTTTTGTTTTGATAAATTTACACTACAAATTGATATGTTAGTAACGGACGTTGAGAAACTTAGGGTGTGCTTCAGCACACTCTAGCCTGTACGTCCCTCCGCCCTTGCTTTTTATGATAGTTTTTCAGTACCCTTTTCCCTCTACTTTCTTTCTCATCACCGCCGACAACCAACCAAGTAGAAACAATAGTTAACGTTGCACTCATTAAGTTTGGCTGCCTAACCAAGTGAGTGCTGCTGCACACAGTATCACATGTAGTTGTATGAGATTCGTATGGCAACGTACAACTCCATATAAGTATATATAGAGGATCATAACTAAAGGGTGGTTGTCACGTTCTAGAGCGGTGTTCCACTGAAGGCTTACTACTGAAAACGTAAATGGACTTTGAATATCTTCTAAAAATGGAAAACTCAAATATAGCTACAAAATGCTTAAAGATATAAGCAAAAAATTTTATTGTCAAAATCTTGATCTCACCTGGCCTCCTACCTTCATGCCTTTTACACCAAGAGATCTAGCCCTTTAAGGACTGCTCCCCTCTCAGATTGGCCTACGTCAAATCCATATGGCTGCAGCATCCAACCATATATAGAATATCTATAAGAAACGCACATGTGACAAACAATGTGGTGAATGTAGATTGCATACTTTTCAATACCAGTATCATTTGAAAATAAAAAGATAACATTTCCGAGAGTTTAAAGGCCAGGGTTAAGGTATTGCTTTCCAAATTTATGAGCAGGGATCAAAGAGACAGTAAGTTGGTGATTCATCACAGGCAAGAGGGCAAGCTAAGAATGTCAGCACTTCAACCTACTAAACAAAACTGTCCTTGGGTTGTGCATTTTTCAGTAAGCAGTACATAATTATGGAAGAATATTCTGAGATATGATCTGTGGTCTACATAGTTTTACCAGAAGCTATGGCATTTTATCATAAGACTATTTAGTTCCTTTGCTTGTAATTAAAAAAAAAAATTTACAGGTCTTGGCTTCTTCCTCTATAAGTTTGAAATTACAGTCAAAATGACCCATAATATTAGGTAGGCATCGGGATAGTAGTGGCGCTCTTAATCTTACCGTTCCTCCACCAACACCCATTCATTGTCTACTTGTCATTAAAGTGATACCCTTCCATTTGGCGACATAATGAACCTGAAAACAGAGGTCCACAGTTAAGCTTTACATTGATATTCATATTTGAATTTGTCATAGATATTTGATGATTTGAAAGACCCTAAGACTTGTTCTAGCAACTTTAAACTATCATGTAAAGTTCACATAGATATATGCATGACATAGCCGCCATCCGTCATATACAGTACTGACTTATTAGAATGCAGTTAACCAACCACCTATATCCCAGAAAGACCTGCATGTGGGAGAGCTTCTTATCTCTCAGGCTGTTGATAAATCATAATGGTAATTACAGACCTCAGTATAATTCAAAAGTTGAATTTTAGTGCCACTCACAGTATTAATATTTTCCTAGGAACATACAACAGCAACTATGGACTAGCAAACTACATAGCCGCATAATAATGAATTCTTTGTACAGGGATGATATCAAAGTTTTATCTGCTACCTAGACGGGTAAGTAGGCTTATTAATATGTGGTATCTTAGGATGCTTAGATTTTGCATACTTTAGGAGACAATATTATATATTTATACTCAAAATAATGAAATTTAACTTGATCACAACCGTACTGCAACCCGGGATCCCGTCACGGCCTGAGCTCCACCCCCGACCTTCAAGTCATAGTACCTGCGGAGTAGAATAGTTCCACAATTATAAGACTCTGTGTATAGGAAAAGACAAGAATCTTCCACATATGTAATCAATAAACAAAAGTATTGCATGTATATTAGAGTGTACTTTGTATCTTATGGTTCCCAGATACAGAGCAAAGAAAACTCCAGAAAATTTTATTTAAATCTTCATAAGAAAATTTTGAAGTGCATATAATATCTATATGAAGCATGTCATCAAAATGAAAGCTGCAGTGAAATGCAGCGTACATGGTTTAATGTACCATGAAATAGCATAAGAAACGAGCAGAGATTTTATAAGGAATGATAAGTTTACTAACTTCAGACCATTGGGGAGGACTGTAAATTCACTCTCGGGTATTTTCGATCCTCTTAGCTGCAGCAAATAAATAAATGTCACAAGTCCTGAATGTAAAAGACAGTCTTTGAACGAAAGTATTCTTCTTTTACTTCTCAGTTTCACTCACTAGCAACAATAATTACCAATGTTATCTAGAAGATAAAAGAACAAGTACAGAAATTATATATATACTAAAGCTCGTCAGGATGAACTGTAGCTTAGCTCCAGTAAGCGGACGTTCTTGCCCCTACTTAAAGTGCATCTCTTTTCCCTATCACAGTGTTGTGCCTCTTTTGCCCTTAGTTTTTGTAAGTTTCCTTTTACTCTTCTTCACATAATCCAGTTTGGACTCTGCCAGTGTAGCAAGTCGGTTGGTTTGTGTAGAAATAAACACTGCGAATTTGAGCAATACGTATTGTTCTCTTCCCGTTTAGGTTGTTACACCCCGTCCCAGAAAAGTGGGCCCGGGATGTATGGCTGTCACCCCAAAGATGACGAAGGCTAAACTTGCACACAAAAACATCAAGAACTAAGGAAAACACCATTAACGACACAACTGGGCCCATAACATTAGTACAATTGTATCAGAGCACTAAAACATAAAGAAGACAACAAAGGAAAACAACTAGTAATTGAACTGAACAAAAGATGTCCCTAAACCCTCGGGACGGATGCAGAGCCTTCAAACTGCCTCTCCTCGCGTCACCAGTCAACTCAGCTACTATTCCCTGAGGGGGCGCAAAACCAAGGGTGAGTGGATGGAAAAAAAACAAATACACTTTCGAAAACATTTCTGAAAACATAATATATAACCCCCTGCTGTAAAATACATATAATCATTTGTACTGAAAATACCGCTACTGTACTGTCCTCTGGAGTACGCGTAGAGGAGATGTATACCTGGCCCTGGAGTACGCACAGGGCAAGTGCACATAGTAGATCACACACGATACGCTGGAGTACGCACAGACATATCGTAATATAAACCCCTGTACCCCCTTCCACATGTCACCCTCGCTATCCTGGAATACGCGCAGGACAAATGCACTGGAAATGCTAGCTAAGGAGGGGTCTTCGGTACGAGTGACCCATGTGAAAGATGTGTCCTATGGCCATAGTCTGAGTACTAACCATGTAGTGTGAATCTAGGTTGGGGTGGGGGGGGGGGGGTGTGTCCCTTTTATCTCTGTATGTATATATATATATATATATATATATATATGGGTCTTTGGGCGAGGGGGGTGGGGGGAGGGGGTGTCTTTATATATATATATATATATATATATATATATATATATATCTATCTATATAATACTATAATCTACTGAACTTCAATGAAAACCAATAATTTTATGAAAACAAAACCCATTCACTCACTGTGAATCGGGGCTGTCGAACTCGTTTGCCTGAACTGCCTGACTGCGGTGTCTAACTAGAGCTCGAGTACCTAATAATTTCCAAGATCAACTGTCAGATAAAAGCATAATTAGATACAACTCATAAAACCCTAATTTCCCATGTTTTGCTCAATCAGGATTTAACCGTATCTCGGATGGCAGAATGGAGTTCGCCATTGGATCCAGAACGTCGTTTCCAATCGGAAAAGTGACCGGTCAAAGCTGATGTCAGCACGCCGGTGCTGACGTGGCACTAACACGATGCTGACTTGGTAGCCACGTGGTGCTGAGGTGGCGTTGGCATGCCTGACACGTGGCACGCTGACGTGTTTGACACGTGGCACACCGCCGTTGCCACCGTCACCCTCGCCGGCGCCACCGGACCGTCGCCGGAAAACTCATCGGAATCTGGAAATTTTCCAGATTCCGGCATGTTCTTCAGCGCTGCCGTGTGCCGCCGTGCCGTTGCCGGAATTTTCCAGATTCCGGTGACTATTCCGGCCTAACTTCCAAATATCATAACTCTCTCATTTCTCAACCATTTTTCACGATCTTTATATGGAAATTCATCTACGGAAGCCAAGGAATCTAAAAATCCAACTTTCATGACTCACCTTGCACTGTGCTAGCCGAAAAATCGATCGGAAGGTCACGGATTCCAAGGACGTCGTTGGGGCTTCACCGACGAGATTTCTGGGCCAGTCTTGGGTGTTCCGAGCTCGTCTTGTCGAGCTGGTGCTGATGGCGGCGGTCGGAAGTCAGTTCCGTGGTTGGCCGGCGATCGGTGAGTGTGAGAGGAGTGGTGTTTGTGGAAGTTTCCCAAAGAGGAAACTTCTAGGGTTGGGGTTTTAAACCCGCACCACCGCCTTCTAGAAATATCACGTGGCAGCCAATCATGGCTTGCCACGTGGCACACTCACCCAACCCTTTAATTCCTATTTTTCCTTCATAACTCCTCCGATATAGCTCGGAATCCAATTCCGTTAACGCCGACACGTTCGTATCGCCGAGCTCTTCGCATACAGTCCAATATTGACTATGTAAATTCTCACTATTCAAAAGTCAACGGTTTGACTTCTAGGGGGTATTCTGGTCACCTCACCTAAAATCTCCGAACGGGTTGTAACATAGGTTCACAAAGCTTGCCATTGTAAGGACATCTTGGACGTAGTAATTTGATCGACTTGGGCCATTTGGTGGGCTTTTTTTTTGGTTTTGTGCGGAGGTGTTGTAACATAGGTTCACAAAGCTTGCCATTGTAAGGACATCTTGGACGTAGTAATTTGATCGACTTGGGCCATTTGGTGGGCTTTTTTTTGTTTTGTGCGGGGGGTGGGGGTTGGTGGTGGTGGTTCACAATTAATTTCAACCAAATTCCAAAATTCCATATAATACAAATCAAGAAATCGCCCATTCCACTAACACAAGCTGCCTGCAGCTACATTGTTGTTACAAGTGTGAAATCACAATAAACATGTCCCTAAATCCTCTTATTAGGCACTAATTTTTCAACTTAAGCTTTTAATGCTTTGTATGAAGAGCCATTCTCCAACAAAACTTCCCTACTCTTATCTCTCATCTCTCTCCCTCTAGCCCTCACCACATCATAGCCCTTCATCAAGCACTTTATACTTCTATCCACCTCATCTGCCATCACCAAATTACTACCCTCCCTATAGTCCAGCCTGATCTCCATCGCCAATCCCAATTCCTTCACCATTTCAAAGGCATTCATTTGTTGCTTTGCGTAAACCGGCCACGTGGCAATCGGTACTTCGTACCATAAGCTCTCCAAAATCGAGTTCCAACCACAATGCGAGATGAACCCTCCGATTACTTGGTGGGCCAAAATCTTTGCTTGAGGAACCAACCCTCACACCAAGCCCATTTTAGATGTCCGGTCCAAGAACCCATTTGGTAATACATCTTCAACATTCGTGTAGTCGCTTGGGAGGTCCAATTGTGACTTGGGCGGTTCCCACAACGCCCACACAAATTGAAATCCGGCTCTTTCAAGCCCGAATGCAATCTCCCTCACCTGAGGCCCACTTAAACTCCCCATGCTTCCAAAGCTTAACAACACCACCGACGATGAGGGCTACTCATCAAGCCATCTCTTGACACACTGGTATCTATCAGGATTCCGCCATTGAGCCGGCCCATTAATGTCAATGACTGGCCCAATGGGGTAAACCCTTGGCACCTGACTCTTGGCCAGTGAGCTAAGCGCATGTGGCTCCAATTACTCAAACGTGTTGATCACAATACCTTTTGTTTCGGTGTACCTTTCCGCATGGGATAGGTACCAAAAGTATGCATCTCGCTTTCTATTCAACACAGCCATAGGCAAAATGAGTGGGGGCACCGAGTTGACAAAACCGCTCGGTCTCCAAGTCAACAAACTCAGTGGTGATTTCGGCATCCAAGACCCGCAGATGAAGCATAAAGCTAAGAAACGTTGCCGGGGAAGCAAAGAACAGGTAACAAGGAATCTCAAGCTCGTTAAACACTAAAACTCACAGCTCCCCACATGAATCACACCATTCCTCCAAAGTGGGACCCCAACACAATCATTCATCAGATTCAGAGAGTATCAACGAAAGCCCCAAGTTGAACGTTCCTGTCGTGTGGGCTTCTTGTAATTTGGTCAAGAACTTTGTGATCGTCTTACCTCCAAACCAGGTGACAGACCAATAGGGACCTCATACCACGGGTCACCCGTTGGTTGGCTGATTGGAATTACCTTAACGGGGAGGCTGTTGGACAAGGTTTTCCTGTTCCAAGTTCCATGTTCCATTTTTGTTCCACTTTCATTTTTTCAACATCTATGACAATTTATGTTATGATCCAAACCGTTCACTTTTTTTATTATCTAGTAAAGATCATCCTTGCAAAAAAAATTCGAATCCGTGATTTTTTAGGTTATATAAAGATTCGGTTATGTTTTATAAAGTCGATTTGGCTATGTTTCATTGTTTGATAACCGAACGATCACGGGTGTTGAAAATTTTGCAGGTGATTTCGTTTAAGCTCAGGGGAGCTTATAACATGATGGCAACTTGTTTAAATTCGCATTTTTTTGTCTTGAAAAGATTTCCATTTGTTTCTCATTTCTGAAAAAGGTTCATTCCACATATTATAATTCGAAAGTGGACTGATTCTGATGTCTTCTTTACAGGTCAAGATTATTGGTGTGGAGCCCTCTGATGCAAATGCAATGGCTTTGTCACTGCATCATGGCCAGAGGATAATGTTGGACCAGGTTGGAGGTTTTGCAGACGGTGTTGCTGTGAAAGAGGTTGGTGAAGAAACCTTCCGATTATGCAAGGACATGGTGGATGGAGTTGTTCTTGTCAGTCGTGATGCAATCTGCGGTTCAATAAAGGTGATACTTCTTTCGTCTATAAAATTTCTTGGGTGAGTGCCTTTTGCTTACCTGGGTTCTTAGGTTGTTGGCTTCTAAAAGAAATCTCCTGGTCTGCATGTTATAGACTCTCCACCTTATTCTGTCTTTCGTGTAAGAATTCAAATACTCACTCCCTATGCCATGTGTGAAAGTTGAATTCATGGCATTAAAAGACACAATTCTGACGCAATGTTAGAATGTGTTGGGAATGCTCAAGTAGAGTAAATGTTCTGATTTTGCGTGGGAAATATGGACAATATGTAACCAATTACGTCTCCCAGATTGCAAATGTGAGATTTGATTTGTCTAAGATATAGTGAAATGTATAGTAGTTGCTTGAAGCATACTTTTCTGCCATAGCGGATATTATACCATGACATTTTCTGCTCACTGATCTATGCTTTTTACCTTTTCTGTTTTAGTTCAATTTCCATGGTTTTCATCAGAGAGATGTGTTATTAAATTTTCATTCATTTTCAGGAGCAACCTATTTTTTATGCTTGATTGTTTGGAACACGATCGCTTAAAATGCAATAGTGGAGCTAGTTTATGCCATTGAATGCTAGTCAGCACTGTACTTAACAAGCTTGGTGCTTGTTTTGCAGGATATGTTTGAGGAGACAAGGAGCATTCTAGAACCAGCGGGCGCTCTTTCTCTTGCTGGAGCTGAAGCTTACTGCAAGTATTATGGTATTAAAGGAGAAAATGTCGTCGCAATGACCAGTGGTGCTAATATGAACTTTGATAAACTGAGAGTTGTGACTGTACTTGCAACTGTTCTGCCAGAGGTGCCAGGGAGCTTTAAAGATTACTGTAAACTGGTATGTCAATTGGTGATTTCATCAATTGTTTTCGCTTTTCCCTTTTCATTGAATGTTAATCATGGTTTGAACTTGATCGCTTTGGTTGGTAGGTGGGCAAAATGAATATTAGTGAATTCAAATACAGATACAATTCGGATAAAGAGGCTGTTGTGTTGTACAGGTAAGCAATAGTCAGTTTTCATTATGAAACAGAAACAGTTTGCTCTTTTACGTTTAGTAATATATGTAGAAGTCGAATAATCATTTTTCCTTTTATATCATGTCCAGTGTTGGTGTGCACACACCTTCTGAGCTTGAAGAAATGCAAAAGCGCCTAGAGGCATCTAACCTTGAGACTTTGAATCTCACAAAAAGTGACTTGGTTATAGATCACTTGCGTTACTTGGTAAGTCTACGACATGTCTTCTCTCTCTACATGTATATGATGATTTATGGGTAATCTTTCCTTGCCAGACAGTGGGCATGGTAGTTAGCAAACCGTAGCCTCTTCCTATAAAATGTGAACGAGTATCTTTTTTGCTGAACTTTCAGCCTTTATAATGATCCTTCCGTAACCTTCAGATTCCTTTTAACCAAAGGCTACAACTTCTATTTATGTGAATGGTGTGAATTTTCTGTAAGGGTGGTTTCCTCTGCTTATTGGTCTTAAGTTTATATGCTGTGGATCTCGTTTCAGATGGGGGGCAGGTCAAACGTTCAAAATGAGGTTCTTTGTCGCTTTGTCTTCCCAGAAAGACCTGGTGCGTTGATGAAGTTCTTGGATGCTTTCAGTCCACGCTGGAATATCAGGGCTCGTTTACTTACATTCGGGAATGGGAAACAAAATTCGGGAATGAGAATGGGGAATGGGAATCGGATACCCAAGTCCCCCTTGGGAATTCGATTCCCATTCCTTGGGGTGTTTTTACCCCTAAATTGGAGTAGGGCCCACTAAATTTTGATTCCCAAGTGGCTTAATAAACGTAGGGTAACCAAAGAATGGGAATGATTCCCAGTGATTCCCATTCCTCCCATTTCCATTCCCCGTAAGTAAACGAGCCCTTAGTTTGTTCCATTACTGGGGACAGGTAGTAAATGAACATTGTTTTGTGAAACTTCGATTTTCTGTCTTTTCTCATAATGAACAATTATTTGATAGCATTATTTACTTTTCCAATGCAATAGGGTGAAACTGGGGCAAATGTGTTGGTTGGAATCCAAGTAGCAAAGAGCGAAATTGATGAGTTCCATGCTTGTGCCAGTTGATCGCTTGGATTCGACTGTGTAGTGGTGACCAATGATATTGAGTTCAAGCTTCTGATGCATTGATTAAGACTGGTTGGTAAAGATTCATACACATCTTTGCTGCTCAAGCCTCCGTTGTTGGTTGGGTGGAGAATGGGAGTACTCGTTTCTAGGTTCTGTTTTCTATAGGCAAATATCATCTGTATCCATACCACGAGAGAGAATCTTATGGTGGCCATAATTTATCATTTTCTCTTAAAAGTTTGAGAGAAATATGTATTCAAGGAGACAGTATGATATTTCCGATGTTTGTACTTTTTAATATCATCACTGTACTATTTTGTTTTCAATGTGGAAGTGTTGATGTTTTAAAAGGCATGAAACGTTAAACAGAGAAAATTAAAGCTATTAGAGCGTTTCACTCAACATCCTATTTGAACTTGCAGGTATATGATCTTCAACTGTATTTCAATACCGCTTGTAACAAGTCTTTTAGACGCTCTCCCAATCGAACTTTACCCACCCACTAAATCAATTGCTATTGCTAGCATAATCAATCATCAAGTCACTAACTTCAATAATCAATCACAATACTACAAGCCATCAAATCAGCTGATCCGTACTGCAAGAGTAGCGCACGAATTTGGGATGTTTCAGCTGGCTCACCTTAGGCCTAAAAAAGGTACCAAACCGAAATCTGGAGCCCGAATCCGACCGAAATCTTGAGGAGCGAAGGACACTTTGCCAAAAAAAAATGTGTATGGCAAGTCACAAACGTAATAGGTAGCTAGTAAACAGATCATCAGATACCAAAAATCTCAATTAAGGAATAATTAAAGCTTGCATACTTCATTATAATTTACAGTAGGGGGGAAATTGTAACAATCGAACTGAACAAAATAACAATTTTTGCAAACCTTTCACAATCATTCTATACCTAAAGTATCTCATTGGGGTACTGTTGACCCTAATTTCCACGTAAGGAAACCTTACTTTCTTGAGTGCGCGGGCGTGCCACCAATAGCACCGTTGTGGTCTATTGGACTTGAATGTGGATGATTGCGCGTCTTCGACCTCTCGCCAAACGATTGTGCTAGACAGGGGACATGCAAGAGTAAGTCTAGACTAGAGTTCTTTTTTGCCTTTGGGCGATAAAGGACTTTATTATAATTCAAAGTGCTACAACGATAGTCAAGGACCAGAATCCTTATTGAATTGAAGTACAAAGCAAATGAAAGTAAAGATAAATACAACCGGGATGCGCGTCGGCTGCTTGTGAAAGAGAACTAGATCGGCCTAGTCTCTGCGTCGTCGTAGGAGCCTGATACTCGTGATCGGCTTATGCGTCCGGAAGCGATACTCGTGACCGTCCCTTGGAAGTCCGGTACTCGTGACCTTTCTTCTGCGTCGGTGCCTTGCGGCGAAATCTGGGTGCCTTGCGGCGAAATCTGGTGCCTTTCGGCTAAATCTTTTTAGGGATTTGTGTTTGAGGGATCGGGGATCCTTTCCTTGATGCAGGACCCTTGCTTATATAGTGAACACTTCGTGGACCGGGCTCTGACTTGGGCGGCAAGCAATCCTTCTCCTAGTTGAAGAAGTCTTCTTTCTTCTGCCGAAATCCTTCCTAAGTTGGGTTTCTTGAGAATCCTCCTTGATTTGAACTTGATCTCCTTCGGCCCATGGGAAATACTTTCCCAATCTCTTACCAAAAACCCTAGCTGCCGAAATCAAGCAAATCTCCTTCCAAACATGGGATTCTTTCATCATCAATCCGCCTCCTACTGGGCTTTGGCCATTAGAAGGCCCTACACCAATTACTGCACTCAGGCCCAATAACGTACTTGGTCCAATTGGCACAAATCGGGCCCAAACAATGCCCCCTAAGTTACATCGGTTCGGCCAGAGGCCCAGAACCGATGGGACTTAAACTGTTCGCCTACTGCCAGTGTGTAACTCGCGCGTTGCTCGCGTGTGATTCGCGCACTTTCCTCCAAAATCGGCTGCATGGGCGACACCTCAGCCCATGTCTCTTGGATAACTGTGCCTGATTTAGTGGGAGAGTGGGAAAACTCTTCCACTTTTACATGATTACTCGGTTCTTCCGAGACAAAAAGCACTTTTTCCATACTTCTCGCCCGTTTGACGTTTCGCCTTCACGTCGCATTAATTGTCACTGCGCCAAAATCCTCTTTAAATATCTTCCTTTTCAGAAATTTGTCCTTACTGCTTTCAAACCTTCAAAGATTTCTTCCGCTCTCATAATCAAAAGAACTCCCTTCTTCTTCTCAACAAAGACCTTCCCAGAAAAACCTGCCTCTCGACAATGTCTTCCATTCCAGCTTCGTTCACCTCTCTGCCGGAGTCACCACCCTTTACCAGTTCCCCAGGGGAATCCGCTCCTTTGATGTCTCTCACACCGACGCCGACACCATGCACAAATATCACAACACCCGGAGGGAAATTCTGATTCGTGACGGCACCGTCGTTGACGACGATCGGCTCGTTGAGCTCCCTAACGGTGAATGGTCACTGGGCCCATCCTTCACCGGGCCGATACCTGAATCTCTCCGTCCATTCTGCGACTGGCCGGCGCAAGCAGAATACGGCTATCTCCAACGCTCCCTCTCCTTCGGCGACTGGTCGGTTTCCCTTCCTGGGTGGCCTAACTCTGACGACGAATGGCAATCCTGGATCGTTCGCCTTGAGCCCATCTTCGGTAACAGATGGAAAACTTCTGGCATCTGGGATCTTATCCAGATGTCTAAAAATAAAATCGTGAAGGACGATGGTCTGGTGGCGGCGGCTCTCTGCTTCTGGAATTCGGCGACCAACACCCTCGACCTTCCGGTGGGTCCCATGTCCATCACTCTTCTGGACATGGCCGCTATCTTCGGCCTTCGGCCACACGGCATCGATATCCGGGCCAACTTGCGGGTTGAACTTGAGGACGGTTCGGAAGAAGTTCCTTTCGATCCATCTAGCATCGTCGTTCGTAATTGGACGACGTTGAAATATTCTGGGATGAGGCCGATTCTCCGGCCGACGAGATGCCATCCTTGGGCGTCAAATATACCGGCCCAATGGAGTTCGAATACGAAGCACCAGGAGACCATGAGCACATGAGTTTCCTGCTCTACTTCATCTCCAAGTTTCTTCTCTGCTGCAGCCGAAGAAACCGACGAAAGAATGGATTCCCTTGGCGCGGATGTTGCACAACGGTGACAACTTAGCGCTGGGGCAACTAGTGCTGGCCTATTTGTATCGCGGCCTGCATACCATGACCTCCACCAACCCCATCAAGTGGGTCTGCACTGGGCCAGCTTGGATGTTCCAGACTTGGCTGCGAGTCTACTTCCCCCAATTCAGCCCTTCAGCGATCCCAGTCGGATCAATCCCAACACTGCAATGGGACTCGGTCTCTCCCACCTCTCCGTCAGTCAAGCGCTCAAGAATGCTTGGCCTATTTTTCCACGCTCACCCATCTCCCTCACGATCGGTGGATGGTAACTGTAAAACGCCACTACCCATTCTTCACCCCCAGCACCATCTTCTGCGGTGCGGAGCCAGCCGACAGCAAGGAGGCAAAGGTCTGGCGGCAGATTAGAGCCAGCTGCATTTCTACCAGGGATCTCCCCTGGGGAATCCAAAATCGCGGCCACGTCACCTACCACAGTGGGGTTGAGGTATACTCCCCCAATCTTTTTGCACGCCAGTTCGGGTTAGTGCAATGCCTTGCCGCGCCCTTCTTCCACAGCCTCAACTTCTTGTCGTCCTGGCGTCGGCTGGACAAGGATGACGACGAATTTTCTGCCACTAAAGCTTTGTCTAAGGTGGCCAAGGCGAGCAGGAAGCTAAAACGGTCGGTGCGCCTTCCTGAAGGTTTTGTGGTAAGCTCGTCGGCCACAAGGGAGTTCTCTACTTGGTGGAACCCCAAGGCTGCATATATCTTTGCTCGGAAGTGGGACAGAGCGTATACGCGAATCTTCAAAGACTGTCGCTTTCCTCTACCGATCATGGACGATGCGGACAAAGACTCCTACTTGATGAAGGAGGCTAGGATGAGTAAGTCTTCCACTGTACTAAATGTTTGCTTTCTTTCCTCTTTAAGTGGTTTCTGTACTCATATCCTTGTGTTCCTTTGCAGATTTTGGCCCTGATGGACACCCCCCTTCTCCCACTACAGCAGAAAGCTCTGCAGCCGGTTCTCACAGGGGAGCGTCCCCTACTGCTGCTGAAGAAGAAACATTTGAGGAGGTGGTGTTTGATATCCCTCCTCTGGCCACAATTTTGCCGGATGAAGCGCCTGTTGGAGATGCTCCTGCTGCGGCAACGGCGGAGGCTACTGGCTCCTCTGCTCCGGTGCGGCCTGGCATGCGCAGTAAGTATTACTTCCCTGTTTCTTGCTTCTACCAGAATTAGAACATCTTCTGATACTAACATATCTTGTACATCTTTGGTCAGGGAAAGCTGTGGCCAACAGGAGGTGGCCAGGCCTTAGGAGAAGGCGTGCCTCTGATGGGGAGGATGAAGCTGGTCCTTCCAAACGGCCGTGTCCGACGGATGCTGAATCCCCACCAGTCGTCGTTGTGGACGATGATGATGAGGTGAGTGTTCCAAATTTTCACTTTCTCTTCTCTTCTTCCAGTATCTTGATGAACTCTTGTAACCTTCTTTTACTTACATTCACAGGATGAAACTGGAAGTGGTGGAGACGGAAAACAAGAGGGTGACCATGAAGTGGAAGATGGAACTGAAGAAGAAGAAGGCCACGAAGAGGCCGCTGGTCAGCCCTGGGTACCGTCCAACTCTTCTCCTTCTGCTGAGGTTAGTTCTTAACTTATTTTAATAGAAAATCTACCTCCTCTCTTTATTCCTGTTTCTAAGAAAAAACTGGGTGATAGTTTCAGTTTGTGGATGTGGTTGATGAACCAATGGTGGAGGAAGTAGCCACTGAGGAGGCTGGAAACGCTGAAACCACCCAACCGTTTGAGGCCGAAAAGGTGATCTATCTTCCTACCCCTATTCGCACATTTCCTCTGGAATTTGAACACCTTCAGCTAAACTTCTTTTATCCAGGTTGTTGGTGTGGATCCTCCTGAAGATGTGGCCTTGCCAACTGGTGCAGCTCCCCAAGCGGCTATGGATGCAGATCTACCTGTGTCTTCTGCTGCTCAGGTACTAACTTTCGTTGTTTCAATCTGTTGTGGCCATATGACATGCTGGGAAATTGGTTGAGTTTAACCCTTGGTTCTATCTTTGACAGGTTGAGATCCCAGCTGGCCCATCTGCTTCTTCCTTCGCCAGCCTGTTGGCGAATTTGCAGCCGTCATCTTCTACTACTCCTGCGCCCCTATCCCCTTCTGCTGCGAACGAGCTAAGATATCTTCAGGGGTGGGCGCGTTCTGGCATGATTGATGAAGCTTCACTTCAGAGTCTCTCGGCCAGCCTGGAGCAGCTGTCTGACCGACACCTTATTGACGCTACCTTCGCCACGTGCTTTCAGGAGTGTATTGCCACCTCTTTCCATGGCCTAGAAAGGACTGCTCGTCTCTTCCAGGATGTGGAACATGATCGTGCAGAACTTTCGGCTCTTCAAAACAACAGGTCTCTCCTGCGCAGAAAATCCAGCAAGGTCAGGACTTGGAGGCGCGTCTGGCTGCAAAACAAGAAGAGATCAACGCCCTAGAGCAACAATTGGCGGCTAAACGTCGTGAGTACGACTTGCTTGTGGCGGAGAAATCTCAGCAACTGTCCGATGCCTGTGCATTGAAATCGTCCATCTCTGATCAAGAAGCCAGGCGAGACCGTTTTGAGTACAAGGAGTGGAAGTTGTGGCAAGCCCAGCAGCAGAATGAAGTCAACCATCTCTTCCTTATTAGCTTAATCGACCAAATCAAATTGTAAAAGAAATATGAACTTGTACTTTTAAGCATCTTAATGAACAACTTTTGCAACCACTGTTCTGGCTTTTATATTGATCATTACTTTGTACAACTTTGCATCTTCCTTACGCCACTGAATGGCCTCGAAACTTCAATCATTCGTTCATCGGATCGGCCGGAGGCCCGGAGCCGATGAACGATTGCTTTGGCCAATGCATTGGCCTTTTACACTTGAAAATTCCTATCTAAACATGCGTTTCTGCCACTAAATGGCTGAACTTTTGAACTTTTCTACAAGGTTGGGGGCCACTAACTGGCCATTCTACTTGAAGTCTTTCCTGGTTCACTCGTTTCCGTCGGCGACACCCGTAGTGATGGAGATTCCAGTAGCGTCCCATAGAGTCGGGTAGAATTTTTTAAGCCATTTGCCGTTGATGGGTAGTTCATGGAGGTCTCCGTCGCGATCTTTTAACCTCTACGCGCCTTTCCCCAGCACTTTGTGAACTACAAACGGTCCTTCCCATGTTGGGCTCCACTTTCCATACCCTGGAACATGTGATCCGAGTGGTAGCAATACTCTCCAAACTAGTTCTCCCTCTTGGAATGCTTTATCCCGGACTCTCTTATTGTATGCTCGCGCTCTGCGTGCTTCCCGGCCATCGTTCGGTTCAGAGCTTCCATCCGGATGTCGTCTAGGTCTTCCACTTCTTGCATCATCGCCTCCGTGTACTCGTCGGTATATAAACCATGCTGCCGCGCGAGTCTCAACGACCTTACGTTGATTTCCATTGGAAGAACTGCGTCGTGGCCAAATACTAGAGCATAGGGCGATGTTCCAGTCGCGGTTCTCTTGGAAGTTCGATATGCCCAAAGTACCTCAGACAACTTTTCATGCCATTCTCTCGGGTTGTCTTCCAGGTGTTTCTTCACCATGTTGATGATTACTTTATTGCTGGCCTCGGCTTGGCCATTTGCTTGTGGGAAATACGGGGTGGATTGCAACATCTTGATTTTATACGCATCGCCCAGGCGTTGTACTTCGTCTGACACGAACGAAGTTCCATTGTCTGTAGTGATAGTCTCTGGGACACCGAATCGGTGGATGATGTTGCTTTTGAGAAAATGGACGACCTCCTCTGAGGCGATGCTCTTGAGAGGTGCGGCTTCCACCCATTTGGTGAAGTAGTCAGTTGCTATGATAATGAATGTATGTCTCTTGGAAGAGGGTGGTGAAATCTTCCCAACAAAATCAATCGCCCATCCTCTGAATGGCCACGGCTTCACCACCGGATTTAACGGTACCGCTGGTGCTTGCTGTACGTTGCCATGCTTCTGGCAGGCCTCGCATCCTTTGGCATACCGCAAACAATCGGGCACTATAGTTGGCCAATGGTAACCATATCTCCTGAGTAACCAGCGCATCTTTTTCCCTGCTTGGTGTGCTCCGCACGTCCCTTCGTGCACTTCAGCCATCACCCTCATTTGTTCGTTCTTCCCTAAACAGCGTAGAAGAATTTCATCACCTGTCCTTCTGAATAGCTCGTCGTTCCAAAGGACGTAGTTGGTGGCAACTGCTCTAAGTTTACGGTCGGTGGGAATACCGGGATTGGATAAGTAGTTTATTATCGGCGTTCGCCAATCGTCTTCTTCTAGTTCGGTAGACATAATTTCCAGGTCCATTCCTCTATCCAATATTGATGGTAACGCCTTGCGTCGGATCAAGATGATGCGTTCGTCTTCCTCATCGAGTAGCTGGATTCCGGTTGCAACCTGGGCCATTTCGTTGGCCGCCCAATTCTCATCTCGGGGAATGTATTCTGCCCCCACGTCCTCGAAGTCTTCGATGAGGTTCCTGGCTGCCACAAAGTAGGCTGCCATGTTCGGGTCTCTGCACTTGTATTCCCCAAGGATCTGCTTGATTACTAGCTGGGAATCGCCTTTGACTTCAACATGCTTGACTCCCATCTCTAATAGCATCTCGAGGCCGATGATGAGAGCTTCGTATTCTGCCCGATTGTTTGTGCTCTCAAAATCTAGCTGGAAAGAGAATGCATGCCTGGCTCCGTGTGGGTCAATGAGGACGACTCCCGCCCCAGCGGCCTGGTCAGTGCGCGATCCATCGAAGTACAGTTGCCATGGAGTGAAAGATATGGTCGCGATTTTCGAATTTTGCCCCCTAGGGGTGACCTCAAGTTGGTTGATCTGCTGTCGCATCGCCTTGTTCCATATCGGCCACTTTTCCTCCCAATATTCGCGCTTATCCAACGACATTCTCCCTGTTCCGAACTGCAAGCCGTGAGGAGTTATTTCTACTTGCGCCACGTCGGCTTCTGCTGTTTCGTCTACCTCTATCTCCAACGATGGGTGATCTGCCAGGAAATCGGCCACTGCCTGGCCTTTGACTGATTTCTGTGGAACATACTTCAGCGAAAACTCTGAAAGTCCTAGCATCCATTTCCCTAGTCGGCCCCTCAAGACAGGCCTTGATAACATGTATTTTATCAAGTCTGTTTTGGATATAACTAGGACATCGTTTGGAAGTAAGTAGTGTCGTAGTTTGACGGCGGCAAAATACAGAGCTAAGCAGTGTTTCTCGATTGGAGTGTAGCGTATCTCCACTGGGGTGAGTCGGCGACTGAGGTAGTAGATGGCTTGCTCTTTTGCTTGTTCGTTATCTTGAGCAAGTAGGACGCCGATTGATGCTTCTCCCGCCGATACATATAACTTGAGTGGGATGCCCTTCCGCGGCGGCATCAATGCCGGAGGATTGGTGAGGTATTGCTTGATGGCGACAAACGCCTGTTGATGTTCTGTCTCCCACCTGAATTCCTCGTCTGCTTTGAGCTTTAACAACGTGGAGAAAGGTTGGAGCTTTCCCGCCGAGTTGGGCACAAAACGCCGAAGGAAATTGATTTTTCCTAAAAAGCTTTGGAGCTGTTTCTTGTTCTTCGGTGGTGGGGCCTCGATGATGGCCTTTGCTCGGTTTTGGCTGATCTCAATGCCTCTGTGATGTATCAGGAAGCCTAAGAAACTTCCTGCTTGCACTCCAAACGCACACTTCTTGGGGTTCATCTTCAAACCATGCCGTTTCATTCTCTCAAATGCTTGCCGCAGATCGGCTATATGAGAATCTTTCTGTTTGGACTTGATGACTACATCATCGATGTAGACTTCGAGATTGTGCCCGATCATGTCATGGAAGATATGGTTCATTGCCCTTTGGTATGTTGCACCTGCATTTTTCAATCCAAACGGCATCACTACGTACTCAAAGGCGCCTGTGTGGCCAGGGCAACGGAAAGCCGTTTTGTGCGTGTCTTCTTCGGCGAGTAGTATCTGATTGTAACGGCGTTTCCGTCCATGAATGACATGATCTGGTGTTTGGCCGCCCCGTCTATTAACATATCAGCCATAGGCATCGGGTACTCATCTTTTGGTGTAGCCTCGTTGAGATTCCTGTAGTCGATGCAAACTCGGACGGCCCCTGTGTCTTTTTTAGCCACTGGAACGATACTGGACAACCACTCCACATATCTGGCTGGTCGGATGAATCCGGCTGTGTGTAACCGCTCTATTTCTTCCTTGACTTTGAACTCCGTCTCCCTTGTCATTCTCCGCGGTGCCTGCTGCACAGGCCGATATCCTTCTTTGATAGGTAGACGATGTTCTACTAGCCGTCTGTCGAGTCCTGGCATTTCAGAATAATGCCATGCAAAACAGGTGCGGTACTCTTGAAGAACCTCGATGATTTGTGAACGCAAAGGTTCACCCAATAAGCCACTGATGAATGTTGGCCGCGGGTCTTCCTGGTGTACCCAGGTTGACTTCTTCAAGCGGATCCCGCACTTCGGGAGGTGAATCTTCGAGTTCTCTTGGCTCGAATCCTAAGTCTTCTTCAGTTGCTTCCAGAATCTCATCTTCTGGCCAGTCTGATTCATGTATAAATTCTGCCATATTGATAGCCATTGATTGGCCTATGACCTTCTTTTCGCTCCAATACCTCGCAGTCGGGTGATGAGAGACCTTATGACTGCTGAGTGGTGGCGTGTTATCCATGGGTTCTTTGGCGTTTGAGCAAGAATGGCCGATCAAGGTCATCCTCACTCCCCAACAATCCTGTGGCGATGAGTCTGCGGGCCGTCTCCCCTATGGGGCGGCCGTTCTGGTCAAACTCTGACACGATGAAAGGTTTAGTATTGTCATCCAAGTAGTAATGTGCATCGACGTGGTCGGCTGATGGTAAGAATGGCCGTGCATCGGCCGCTACCAACTCCCAACGTTCCTGAATTTCGTCCCAGATGGCGAGTTGTTGATGGAGAGTGGAAGGTACGCACAAATTCTGGTGGATCCAATCTCTTCCCAACAATGCGGAATATGAAGACTTGGTGTCGACCACAAAGAAAGCCACAGTGATGGTTTTGCTGCCGATGGTCACGTCCAGGGTGATGATGCCCTGCGTAGCGGTTATGCCCCCTGCGAAGTTGGACACCGTGTATTCCGTCTTGTACAGGTCCTTGGCGGTCTTTCCGAGGCGTTTGAGCTGCTTGGATGGTAGGATGTTGACCGCCGCCCCGCCGTCTACCATGACCTTGGCAAATGGGACCCCTTGGATATGAGCGAGGACATAAAGTGGCCGCAAGTGATCGGCCATATCCCTTGTTGGAATGTCGAAAAGCTGATTGCCTGTTGGGGGAAACTGAATGATCTCGAGCTGGTATTGGGCCCCTGGTCCTTGTCGGCGATCCGAATGACTGGTTCTTCTTCTGGAAACACTTCTTCTACATGGTTGACCACCTGCGAATTCGTGTTCCTGTGGACAGACGATAGCAAATGTACCATGTTTACCTGGAAAGGCCCTAGTGTGAAGGGTTCTTCATCACTCTCGGTTTCTGACCAATCTCTGTCGTCTATCGCTTTTTGACCTTTGGACATGACATGGATTGGGCCTGGCCCCTTGCTTTCGTTGATTGGTTCGGAATTATCCTCCATGGGCGCATCGCTCGTCTGAGTAGTGGAAGATCCTGCCTCTTTGTCGTGGTTGCCAGCACGGAGCTCCTGGAATGTGTCGTTTTCATCTTCGTCCACTGGTTCTGGCTGAATGACTTCCTTCCCTTTGCTTGTGGAAATCGTTACGGTTTCTCTGACTAGCCTCGACCTTACCGACGGTTCCTGGATGACGATTCCGGGAGCTTACCTGCTGCTGACCTTCGTTTCCATTGAAACAATTCTACTGCATTGACCGGTTGGTCAAGTGTTGAAGTGTTTTCCATCGCATCCGACGCATGCCCCTTTTCTGGTGTCGGACTTTCCGCCATTCTTTTGGCTATGGCGTACCTGTCGCTGGAGTCTTCTGCGCTGGGAACTAGTCACCTTTCCTGCTGGCTTCCCATTCTTTCCAACGAAATACCATTGGCCGTCTTTAATGATTGTCGGCCTTATTTCTTCCAAAGTTGGATCTCTTCTGGGTCTCTTGACCATCGGCGGTGGAGTTTTGGCCGTGTCGGCCACATCTTTGGGCAGTTTTTCCTTAGGTCTCCAGACCTTTCTTTCTCCCAGACGTTCCTTACCCGGCGACGAACTGCATGGTCTTTCTCTCTTTATGCCCCCAAGCCTGTGGAAGATAGCTTTCTTGGGGGATGAGTCCCTTATTGGCCTGCCTGGTGGTCTGGCCCCTGGTCTCGCTGACGTCTCTTTGCGAGGACTCTTCTGCAGTTCTCCTAACCTCTTGAACACATTGCTTTTTGGTGGAGGATTTCTCGGACTATGTGGCCCATAGTGTTTTGGAGACGACTTGAGCGCTTCCTTCGTGCGTTCTTCCTCCTCTTTCACAATTTGTTCATCCAGAACAGTGGCCGATTCGGGGAACTCTAAATCACATTTGCATTTACATCGGCTACAGAGGACCACTCCAGCCACAATCGAGGCTTTCGGTCTTGATGTTTCCACCATTCGGGAGGTTTCTCTTTGCATTGTATCTCGTGCATTATTGTAGCCGACATCAATGGTAAGTCGCCGTTGAGTCTTTCCAACACCCTGCACTCCCACGTGATTGACCGGAAACGGCTGTGAATCAACTTTCATGACCGGTTTGTCCCACATGACCTTCCCTTGAGCGATCTGCTCCATGACATATTCCCTGAAACCGTTGCAGTTGTTGGTCGAATGGCTCCAGGAATTGTGGAATTTACAATATGCCTTGCCCTTTAAGTCTTCTGGTTTAGGCAAGTTGATTCCATCTTTGTATTCGAACGCTCCGGATGCTAGCAGCTCGTCGAACATCTGATCACTGTGGGAGATATCGAACGGATACTCCTTTGGTGCGTAGGGTTTGTTGTAAGCCATGCCCCCAGTTGGTGCTGCAGGTCGCTGATTTCGGTTGGCCCTCACCATAGATTTCAAAACTATAGGCTTCTTGATAGGAACCATCTCGGCAGCGGCCACCTCAAAGTATGGCGTTTCTTCCTCAGTGTAGCTCTCGAGCTCCAACTGGCTCACTTTAGCTGTGGGCGGCTTGATAAGATTGCTGCGACTCGAAGCTTTCTCTTCTGCAAGCATCTTCTCATACCTCGTGCCTCTATGCACAATATCTTGCAAATCAAGGAATTCGACTTCGCTGAAGTGAGTCTTCAGCGGGTATCGCAATGCTTTCTTCGCCATATCGATGGCGTATTTCTCCTCCATGGGCATGCGACACTTCATCCGTAGTTTCCTGAATCGCGCAATGAAGTCTTCGGTGGATTCGGTCTCCTTCTGTTTGCACTCAGAAAGATCTGTGATGGTGACTTCTTGCTCCACTCGGTAAAACTGTTTGTGGAATTCTTCTTCCATCATGTCCCATGAGGTGATAGATCCTGGCTCCAGATTGGAGTACCATGTAAACGCTGATCCGGATAGTGAGCTTCCGAATAAACGTAACTTCAAATTTTCATATGGACCTTCCAGGAGCAAGCATTGGCTGGTGAATCGGCCAATGTGTTCCACGGTTGAAGCCCTTTTCTCTTCCCTGAGAACAGTGAAAAAGATGGGACTTTGAACCCTTTAGGGAACTCCAAAGCATCTATATAATCAGGGTACGGTTTGCGATACTTTGGTCGGCCACCGGTTGGCCTTGGTTTCCCTGTTGTTGTGTAGAATTCGTTTTCTACTTTCTGCATGCGTTCTTCCCACACCCTTGCTTGTTGCGCAGCTCTTTCGTCGACTCGTCTCTTGACTTCGTCCTCAAGGTTAATGTGGGAGACGGCTCCATCAGATGTGGAAGATTTCGATGCAGACATCTGTGGTGGATCGATCTTTGGGCCATTGCTGCTGGCCCCTTTGGTGTTCCACTTATCCCAATCAGGTGTCTGCTCCAGCCGTTTAATTGGATGGCACGGCATCTTTCCTGACTGAGTCTCGATAAGTGGTTTGACAGGCGTTTGATGGTCGTAGGTGACCTCATGTTGAAGAGTATGCCTTGTCGCCGATGTGCTTCCTGTGGCCCCTAATTTGTTCTGGGCCGATGAAAGTATACCGAATGATGGTTTAGCCATCGAGCCGAACGTGAGGTTGGGCATGGCTTCTTTATCGCCGACCTTTGTTTTCCCATTATCGGTATTGGGAGGTGGGCGATCTTCGCCTACTTGGGAAGCAGCGGCCATTCCTTTAGCTTTCTCCAGCTGTTGTGCAAGTCGGTCAGAAACCTTGCTTTCCATCTCTGTGAATCCTTCCTTCATGGATCTCTCAAAGTCCTTCTTGTTCCCTGAGAGAGATAGCAATAGCAGCTCGATGGATCGGTTCTGATTCTCGATGTTTTTCTGACTCTCCATGAAGAGAGCTTGCGCAGCTTCGGCTTGGTTTGTACTGTACTGCAACGTCTGGTTCAAGCTTTGTCTGAAGTCGTCTTGTGTCTGGGCCATATTGCTGATGGCCGTCATCAACTCGTCGCGCGTGGCCGATGATGGTGATGCAGGAGATCGACTTCGGGATCTTCCAGAAGCATTGGATCCAGCGGGGGTATGCTCCTGATTCGCCATGGAGGAGGCGTAGCACTTTTGTCCCACTGGGCGTGCCAAATATGTTGACCCTAATTTCCACGTAAGGAAACCTTACTTTCTTGAGTGCGCGGGCGTGCCACCAATAGCACCGTTGTGGTCTATTGGACTTGAATGTGGATGATTGCGCGTCTTCGACCTCTCGCCAAACGATTGTGCTAGACAGGGGACATGCAAGAGTAAGTCTAGACTAGAGTTCTTTTTTGCCTTTGGGCGATAAAGGACTTTATTATAATTCAAAGTGCTACAACGATAGTCAAGGACCAGAATCCTTATTGAATTGAAGTACAAAGCAAATGAAAGTAAAGATAAATACAACCGGGATGCGCGTCGGCTGCTTGTGAAAGAGAACTAGATCGGCCTAGTCTCTGCGTCGTCGTAGGAGCCTGATACTCGTGATCGGCTTATGCGTCCGGAAGCGATACTCGTGACCGTCCTTTGGAAGTCCGGTACTCGTGACCTTTCTTCTGCGTCGGTGCCTTGCGGCGAAATCTGGGTGCCTTGCGGCGAAATCTGGTGCCTTTCGGCTAAATCTTTTTAGGGATTTGTGTTTGAGGGATCGGGGATCCTTTCCTTGATGCAGGACCCTTGCTTATATAGTGAACACTTCGTGGACCGGGCTCTGACTTGGGCGGCAAGCAATCCTTCTCCTAGTTGAAGAAGTCTTCTTTCTTCTGCCGAAATCCTTCCTAAGTTGGGTTTCTTGAGAATCCTCCTTGATTTGAACTTGATCTCCTTCGGCCCATGGGAAATACTTTCCCAATCTCTTACCAAAAACCCTAGCTGCCGAAATCAAGCAAATCTCCTTCCAAACATGGGATTCTTTCATCATCAATCCGCCTCCTACTGGGCTTTGGCCATTAGAAGGCCCTACACCAATTACTGCACTCAGGCCCAATAACGTACTTGGTCCAATTGGCACAAATCGGGCCCAAACAGGGGTGGTGGGTGTGCTTTGTTTTGTTGTTTTTGTTGTGGGGGTGTTTTTGTTGTTTTTTTGTGGGTTTTTTTTTTTTTTTTTTTTTTGGCGTTTTTTTTTTTTTTTTTTTTTGGAGGGCTGGGTTTGTTTTTTGGCCCCCCCCGGGGGGGGGGGGGGGTCTTTGTTCGCTCGTGTTTTGTCCTATCACAGTAACACGGAGCCCCCATCTCAACGACAGTGCCGTGCGGTCCGCATCGTCGCCCACGTACCCGCCAACCACAGGCAGTTTTAAACTGAAGGAGGTCTGGTTCCGTCTGGTTAGGAAAAAAGGAGGCAACGACGTCGATGCGAGCACCGAGGGCAGGTCCTCTACACTACACAGGAGCGAGGCCTCGAGCATGTCATAGTAAACGTCAAGTTTCTCATTAGGGTTGATGGCGACAAGCTTCAGGTCCCACGTGCCGGTGAAATTGGTAGAACTCGAGTTGAGTGGGTACAAGGTCGCCGACTGGATTCGAAACTCCGGGCATTGGGGCCTCCACAGCCTATCGGGGTCCTTGAGGTAACTGATCAAGATGAAAGTGCCGGGAAGGAATACGTAGAAGACAGCAATTAATGTCAAAAAGCAGCAACGGTTGAAGCACCCGGGTCCAGTAGAAACGGGGATGAAATGCTCTGGTAGGTCTTGTTCTACCTCGACGAGTACAGTGCTAGTGCCATTGCTGCCCATGATTTTATGAGGGATTCAAATTTTGAGCACCAACTGTACAATATATATGCACCAACTAAGAGGAGTTTGAGCAATGGAATTTCTGATGGAAATTATATTTGAGTACAACTTGTAACGCGTTTTGGTGTTTGTGTGATTTAGGGATTTGAGTTTTGTTTTATTAGGATTTGTTTAGGAACTTGAGTTTTGTTATTATTTGAGATTGTAAAAAAAAAAAAGGAAAGGTCATATTGGAATAGTGCTCTGTAGCGGTTACCTCCCCACCGCCAGCACTTCCATTCCCCTCGATTGCAATTTCATTCAATTAATTTCTCCAATAATGTTAGGACGATCGTGTTTTAATGGTTTCATAAACCATCTCTTAAATAAGGACTTATGCCCAAAAACTATTATACCACTTTTATTATACCAAAAAATACTACCTCATTTTTTTCTTTAGAATTTACTACTACTTTTACAATTTAATACCAAACCAAACTAACAAACCCACCACAGCCCGCGTGAGACTCACGCACCCCACATCGCACGCCCCGCGCTTGTCGTCCGCCATTGTCAAAGGCTTAAGTTTTTCTTCACAAGTCTTATGTATTTTTTTATATTTTGAATATGAAGAATAATAGAATGGAAATTGAAGGATCTGTTCATTGAGATTTAAAGAAACATGTCGTTCAAGTTGTTCCTTCTATTTGAAGGAGGTGGTCCTTCATTTAAAATTCAAATAGAATTGAAGAAGATGTTCCTTCAAATTTGCAGGTACTCCTTCAGTTTGAAGGAACAGTTCCTTCAAAAAATATGAATTTGTTCCTTCAAATTCGAAGGAGCTCTTTCTTCAATTTGTAGGAGGTGTTCGTTCAAAATGAAGGAACAACTAGTTGAAGGAGCTGTTCCTTCAAAATGAAGGATGTGTTCATTCCTTCAAAATGAAGGAACAACTGGTTGAAGGAGATGTTCCTTCAAAATGAAGGATGTGTTCCTTCAAAATGAAGGATGTGTTCCTTCAAAATGAATGATGTGTTCCTTCAAAATATGAAGTTGTTCCTTCAAATTCGAAGGAGCTCTTCCTTCAATTTGAAGGAGGTGTTCCTTCAAAATGAAGGATGTGTTCCTTCAAAATGAAGGAGAAAAGAATAGCTGTGCTGACTTACCATCAATTCATACGATTTTTATATCAATCTTCATCTAAACAACCCAACAAAGATTTCTAGACTAGTTTCAAAGATTACCTTGGCTGGAAACTCTCCGGAAACTCACCGGAAAGTTTCAACCAATATGTGAGGCTCACCGATTATGATCCACTGCAAACTAAGGCTCAATGTTGATTGGACTGTGTCTAGAATGATGAGAGGATGAAGTTTTGGGTGGTGGTTCGTCCCATTTATCGCTGGAATCAGAGAATCTCACCGGAAAGTATGAAGACGTTTCTACCATATTCTCTCTCTACAATGGATCTGGGGTTACAATCTTGGTGTCTATGGAAAGAGGGCAATGAGACGAATCCAACCCAATTGGTTTTGTGTCAAATGGAGTCCGGATGAGAAAATTATGGGTAAAAAAGTGTTTTGAGGTTTGTGATAGACTAACGACTATTTTTTTAGAGAAACAACTTCAGCGATTTCGGAGACGTAGTCACGCGCTTTTCCAATATAAAAGTAGTATTATATTAAAAGTAGTAGTATATTGTAATACTTAAAGTGTGATAGTGTTTTTAGATATTTTGATATTCAAGTAGCATCAAATTGTAATTCTTTCCTTAAACAACCTTATGTGGCAAGTGATGATTACATTTGACTTTAATTAATAATTCTCTTACTAAATATTGAATGGTTGGATCAATTGACACATCAAATGGTTTAAAAGTTGGTTTAAAATAATGTGATAGTCATAGTATTACTCTAATTTTTTACTCTTCTCCCAAGATCAAGATGTATAAGATCTATTATATTCTCCCAAATTTCAACCGACATCTTCGCTAGGAATCAAAAACTTCAAAGTTGGGTTGCAAAAGGCCTTTCTCCGAAGTTTTCACCGGTTGTGACCTTCAATGACAGCACCAACGACTTCGGCAGCATGGTTCATGGGATTAGGGGTGAACGCGAGGTTAGATCCACTTCCCTTTTTGCAATCTCTTTTCCGCCAACAAACTCCACCGTCAAATTATGGATGTTTAGGAAAGTTCGGGATGCTGTGATACATGATGGCTTATATGGAGATCTGTTGTTTTAGCATGAAATTTGGTTGCTTTTTGCCTTGTCTCAAGGCAGTTTTTTTTGTTTCGATTTGTTCTCCCCGTGATTGACAAGCAGGAGATCTTCATTTTTAAGATCCTACTTTAGTTCTTGACTTCACGTTTGGGTTTTGGTTTGGTTACTCTGACTATCCATGTAATTTTGATATATTTCCGATTGTCCTTATTAAGAAAGAACTTTCATAACCAAAAAAAACAAATTCTGTTATTATTTGGGAATTCGTGTAAGAATCTCTCAACTAATCTCTTTATTAATAAAGGGGATTGTACACTCGCTGTTAAATTTGTGTTTTCTTAGATGTCCATATTTAGAAAAATAAATAAGACAAGAAACAAATGGGGTAAAATAGTAAAAATATAAAGCTATGAAGCGCATACTTCGATATTTAAAAGGTACACTTGGTTCCCATTTGGGATTGATTATTTGAGCCCATAATCAATTATTTTCACAGTTTTGATACTGTGCAAGTGTTTGGTAAAAAGAGGAAAAACTGAGTTTGGCCCAAATCGATGTCCGCCACTTGCACTTTCGGAAAGCTGCGGAAGAGTCGCTTTTCAAAACAGATTTCTGGGGCAGCTGAAAATGGAAAAACACGGAGAGCACTGTTCATTAATGAAATGTTTCAAAAAGTCAAAAATATCCTCACTCATCTATGGATATTACCATCCTTTACCCCACTTTTCATCCTCTGCCCCTCGTTCTCCCAGCCGCACCCCATCTTCTTCATTTTGCTTCTGTGAATTTTTTGGACGATGACACCATAATTCAATCCAAGTTTGGTAGTTTGTTCGCTCACAAGACTGTAGAACAAGGTAATTTCGGTTTATTTTTTTGTTCCCTTTTCAATTTTATTCATCCCTTTTCTGTTAAATTTAGGGTTTGATTTTTGTGCTATTTTTCTTTGGTCTTTAGAATCACCAGAGCTTTTCGCAGGAGCAAGCAATCACAATCGCATTTGGTTTTTTTTTTAAGTTTTATTTTTTTTCTGTAATTTCGTTCTTAAGGATTCAATTCACTATTCCATGGTTGTTTGATTAATCGATTCGGAAAAAGCCACGAACTTTGAGCTATTATTTGATTGCTTCAAGCTGTTGAATCTTAGGTTGAAGTTTTCATACTGGTTAACACGAAAAGCCCTTAATTGTTTGCATATGGGGTTCTTTTCTGGGTTTATTGTCTGCCAATTTGCATATCGAATTCATACTCCAATGCCCGTTAAACTCTGTTTTACTTTTTGGGTCTTCTGCAGGCATTGGAAGGTTGTTACTTTTTCACATGGCTGAGAGGCAAGTGGTGGATCAACAGCATCAAAATGATGGGCAGAAGCAATCTCACAGCCTCCAAAGGACGACATGATTTCGTGTGTGATGGCGCAGGAGGCGGCGTTGCTTCCATGCTTGCCGGCCAGGGAGCTTCAAGCAATTGACCGTTCTCCTCACCCTTCTCATCAGGTTAGTACCATTATCTCTAAATGTGATTCCTCATATGCTATTTATATGAGTCATCTTCGATACATATGCATGTTTGAGGCCATAGTTTTCGAGTTCTGATGATAAAGTTATAACCAATTTGGTGCATCTACATTTGGGATCGTAGTGGGGGATGTCATGGGTTCATAATAGAAAGCATTAGAAGTGCTTGTATTGGCCATATGGAAGTATATAAATGTATGAAACTGATTAAACATCTCACTTTTGATGTGTTTTGAGCATTCGACGTATATTCCAACTGGTTTCAAATAGACGATTTGAAGAGCAAGATCACTTATTTTGTTTAAATAGTTGTAGAACAGGGAAGACAGTGTTTGCCATTTGAAGGTCTTCTTTTGTTATATTATGAAGAACCATTTTTTAAACCACATCTTAAACGACGAGTCCTAGCCGGTAGTTCCAAATTGTGGCTGGAGAAGATAGAAAAGTCAGTTTACACCATATAACCCTGCTGGGATAGCAGAATTCATTTGGGTGAGAACTTAAAAGAGTTTTGGATGTTGTCCGCTGGTTGTATATGTACTGGAAAGAGTTAAAGACCTACTGGTGATCCCTCTTCAAGCCAAACCAAATAGGGTGCACATAACGGCATAACTGCATATTGAGATCCCTGTTGGCTTTCTGTCCTTCAATCTCACATTTTTAGTTCGGAGTGCTTAACCATGTTTTGGAACTCTTCCGTATGATTTTGGGTAGAGCTTGTGTACTTACCTGAAACAAATCATCTAGCCAGTGAGTACAATGGCACATGGATTTTTTATTTTCACCTTGTAACCACTGATGTGATATGTGATATGTTCATGCATCAACCCTGTAAGGAAAGTTTGTGTACCGATTGTTTTATTGAACCTTTGTCCATATATCTGAAGTATTGCAAAGCACTGACCACATGCACCAAGGGTGTTCCTTAAACTTTGTGTTTCCTCTAACGGTCTTTATGTTGTCACTGCTCCAGTTGATGTACAGATCATGCTGGTCAACGTGTCTATGACTTATGGATCCTTGTTTCCTTAACAGCGGTGCATTTTCATATTTCCAGGAGATTGATGCAATGGAAGAGGAGTTGAGGATAAAGAATGATTTTTAACCCTTTTTATTCTTCTTGCTTTAACTGTCTCTTGTACAAATGATGATAATTTGCCTCCAAATTGCTCGATACTTTACAATGTGGATTCTAAACTTAGTTTTGTTGTGGCTCTTTGATTGCTTCTTTTAAATATCAAGGGTTCCATTGATCTTGGCTACCTTACTCGATAACAAAAATCAAAATCCAGCCCAGTCTTGGTATGGAATGTGTCTATAGTTTTCAAACCTTAGGAACTCAATCAGAATATGATTGGATCACTGTTATAATGAAAAAGGATTAATGTTGGTTTAGTTCAGGGATATACCATAATCTGCCATAGTCGAAGAACAACCAAAATGGTTTTGATTTATATGGACAATCATAAGTCTCTTGTTACAATACAAGATAGTGATCGTTATTTTGATGAGAGTGATGAAAATGACATCCAAGGTGAAGAGAATGTAGTGGAGGTTGATGCACAAGAAGGTAGTGGCTCGGTAGCACAAGAAATGGAAGTGTTGAGAAACAATATAGCCACAAGCTTAATGAGCTCATTTACATAGGATTTGTATCACTTGTGCTTATGATTATAAACTTTTATTTGGAATGTACATAGAGTTTAAACTCTAAAACAAATATTTTTGCTGCTTCATTATTTATAATGAAAGTACTTTTGAATGTGATCTTCTGTTCAAATTATAGAAGTAAAAAACTCAAGTGAGTTCTATACACTTGAGGAACAAGTCATTTTAGCCTTATACCCTTTTTGGTAATTGTACATTGTTATGACAGTTTTATATTGGCATTTACCAAACACTCAGATTCTGATTATGATACCCGCAGCACTTTTATTATACAGTTTACCAAACACTTCACTGCTTTTTGACACAGCTGATTATTTTCACAGTGATTCTAAAAGTGATTATTTTCACAGCACAGCAATGCCAAACTGGGCCTTCGTCGCATGGCCTTAGCGCTTCTAAATCTGTTCTTTACTGGTTGCATATTAGGATGCAGATTGGGCGGGTTGTCTAGACACTCACCTGTCCACCATTGGTTTTTGTGTTTTTCTTGGCTTTAATCTTATTTCTTGGAATCCCAAGAAGTAGCATACCGTTTCTCGTTCTAGTGCAAAAGCTTACTATCATGCCTTGGTCAATGCTTATGCTGACACAATTTGGATTCAAGGTCTTTTGTCTCTAAACTTGGTTGTTCTCTTTCTCGTCCGATCTTGCTCAATTGCGACAACCTCTCTGTGACTTACATGGCAGCCAATCCTGTTTTTTATGACTGCACTAAACACATTGCTTTGGATTATCACTTTGTTCGTGAACGTGTTGCTTCTGGTAGTCATTAAGTTCGTTTCATTACTTCTGTTCATCAAATTGCGGATGTCTTCATCAAGGCCTTCTTATTGATCGTTTTGAGCGTCATGTGTCCAAACTTGTCTCCTCACCATCGTCACCATCGTCAAGTTTACGGAGGAGTGTTAGGGAAAGTCTGGGTGTATCACGAGTTAGGTGTCTTACGTATAGGATCATGTATTATGGTGTATCATGGGCTCAAGCCCTTTGGTCTTGTAAAACCCTAGCTATCGTGCCACCTAGTACTTGTATATAAGCCATGTATCATTGTTAGTACAAGAACCCTAGTTTCTACGTAATCAGGGACGGAGCCAGCCCAGAGCGGAGGTCAGCAGCCGCTCCCGTGCTCGCCGGAAAAACTAGGGACTGGGAGCGGGTTGCTGACTTTCTGCTCCCCTGGTCCGCTGTACAAACTGGAGCAGCGGCACGGAAGTGCTGACCTGCGCAAACCCGAAGAAGAAGAAGGCTGGGACAAAACGCGCGTTTCATTTAAATGGGCTTTGTTGACACGTCATTTAGGCTTGTTGATGCGTCGTTTTCGGAGCTTGGAGCTGAGCGCATCGTTTTGCTTCTTTCATTACATTCACTGCCGTTTCATTATTCCATTAGATCCAGTCCAGTGACCTTTTTTCCCTTCATTTCGTTCCATTACATTGAAGCCCCGACCCGCAAAAGTTTTTTGATTAGTTTTCTAAATTGGGGTTTCTGCGATCTGAGTACTTCCGTTTGCTATGAGCTCTTTGGACTTTTGTTGATGGTGGTTCTGTGGAGAGGGGACAATTTGGAGAATAAAGTTCATTACTTTATGTTCTGCCTCATTAGTTTAGTGGTAAAAGCAAAAGGATTTACTTGGCTTATGTAAAGTGCTTTCTAATTGCCTCGTATGATTGCAAAGTTGATTTTACTTCTTGGAAGGTTTATTCAGTTGAGCTATATGACTGTAAAGTTATGCTTGATGGAGTATAATGCATAGAATCTCTGATTAGATTCCCTTAACTAGTATTTGTTCCTGAGCGTTTCTAGTTACCTGATAATGCTAAAATCAATTCTCATGTATTGATGGACATTGAGTGTAGAGGCTGATATATGGTGGTTGGGAAAATTGAGGGCGATAGAAGACGAAGGAGAAGAGCTCTGTTTCCTCGCTGCGTTGAGATGTCGTATTTATTCCGAAGGGTTTGGGCTTGCTTCTTGTTGGTAAACATCGGGCTAAAATTGGTTTCCTCCGGCGCTACCACTTCCGAGAGCCTCCTCAAAGTTTCAACAATTTCCAAGTAATAAATTCATAAATCCCTATATTTCCTAAATTTCAAAATGATGATGAATTGATTGGAATTGTGGTTGGATTTGTGGATGTTTATATGCTTTAAATTGATGGATGCTTATTTCGTTAAATTGAGTTATTATGTTTAGATTGGTGTTTACCTTGTTTATTTGGTATAGATTATATTTAGATCGATGAATTTGTTGATGTTTATTTGGTATAGATTGTTGATTTTGTATAGATTATTGCGTTGTGGCCAATTTGTTAGGTATAGATTTATGTTTACCGTGTTCATTTAAATTCTATTGTATTTAGATTTTTTAATTTTTTTTGGAACGGTTGAGCCTTTAAGTTTCGCTCCCCCGGTCCCAAAATCCTGGCTCTGTCCCTGTACGTAATGCATGACCACATATTTTTTTGGGATTCTTTGTTTCCAATCCCTCGTGAACTTATTAGATTAAAACTTTATTAATATCTGAATATTGATCCAAGGGCAAAATCTTAAGTTTCCCATCATATAATATAATCACTAAAAGATACTAATATATATTAAATTACAATACCATGCCATTGAGCAGTTGCTTGGCAGCAGTTAATAAATATCCATAATTGTTGTCCAAAATAAATTTCTATAAATGATTCATCCTATAATCCCTCAATTGCCAAACGAAATCCGGCCTCCAGGGGATTTCAAAAGGATCAGGGTACCAATGAAGGAAGGTATCCTAAATATTTGATTTCAAGAGAAATTTGGTACATTTTAGAAGGTTGGGCCACTGCACCGTCAAGATTGTCATCATGCTCATTGATCATTCATAGATACAAAAGCTTGTCTTACAGTATGTTTGAACTATACAATTTTTTTTTTTGTTGGGTTTATTTTTTTTTTTTTTTTTTTTTTTATTTTTATTATTTTTTTTTTTTTTGGGGGGGTTCTCCTCTCTCATATATGTATATTATTGGGTACAAACTTTTCATATGGGTACAAACTTGTTCGTACGGGTGGGGGTGGGGGTGGGTTTAGTGTCCCGAATTAGAAGCCAGCTGCGATTTTCGTGGCCCATTTTGATTCCGGTGGCGGCAATAGTGTTTGGTAATATTACTAATTGTGTCGTTAAGGATATAGGAAAACTATGTCTAGTGATTGTGACATGAAATAGAAACTCTAGCTATGGAGAACTCGCTATCTCTTATGCACGTTATGAACTATCACATGATGTAGTGTGAGAGGCTGTGCCATCATACACAAACACTTTGAATGGCTATGGTTTCTTCACCTGAATGGATTATATGTGCTTCTCTTGCATTTTTATTCATTGCTGCTTTTTTTTTTTTTTTTACCTAATATACTTTCTGTTTCTGGGGTGTTTCTTTCAAACAATGTATATATGTACTTTCTGAATGGCTGTAGGTTTCTTTGTCACTGTATGGATATCAGTTGTCATGTATAGGTCAAATGATGTTGTACGCAAGCAGACAGCTCTAAAGGTGATTCGGTGTTTCTTTCATTATGACATTCTTTTAAACTTTGTTCACCCGCTCCAAAATCTGCGTAAGAAACAAGTCAAATAGCTCAAACAATTATTGGTTTATGTAGGGAGACAGGAAAATCTCAATCCTTGTAGTTACTGCTGCTGCTTTTATGCTTCATGTGGTTGGTATCTACTGGTGGTTTCGAGATGATGATCTCTTATACCCATTGGCAATGCTTCCTCCTAAAGCCATACCACCTTTTTGGCATGCCATATTCATCATCTTAGTAAATGGTATGAACACTTTGTTGTTTTACTTTCTTAGTGAATGCAACTGTTTTATACTTTTTATTATATATTACATGCAGAGTAGTTATGAAATATCTCGGTGAACTCTCTAAGCTTCATTACTTTCAGATACTATGGTCAGACAGGCAACAATGGCTTTGAAGTGTGTGCTGCTTATATACTACAAGAATGGAAGAGGCCATAATTATCTTCTGCAGGTGATATGATGCCCAGTTTTGGAGACTTTCATAAGCATGTTATCTGCAAGTATCTCATAATTGCAATAGCTCTTTGAAAGTTGTTTTGTTCATTTTGAAGGGTCAAATGTTAATAGTAGTTGAGTATACGCTGCTGTTGTACCGTGCCTTGTTACCTGCACATGTTTGGTACAGATTCTTCCTGAACTTAGTAATTCTCTCTGTAATTGCATAGTGTGTTTCGGTTGATCATTTGGGAATTATGCATTTGTGTCCTCTATGGTGTAATGTCCTTAGCTAATCGTTCATCATTGGTGTTGCTGCGCGTTTTAACTTACAATCTATAGGAATCTTAATGTTGCTGAGGACGATGATCTAGGTAAGGATGCTAACGAGGATGATGGGGATATAATTTTAGGTCTCCATTGCAAGATTGTGGTTCAGTTTGAGAATTTCCAGGACTTCTATAATACTTTCTATGATGATTGACTACTTGTTTGATTGGCTCACAGATGATGAAACTGTTGGAGCAACTCGTGATGCATCAACCAGCTTTGAAGGTCTTGCTCCAAGTGAATACAAGCGTAGATTTTAACATAGATTGTGACTTTTATGTAGTATGTTGGTTATACATGAACAATGTATATTTTTGTTTGTGGCAATGTAAAGGATCAATAGCAATTTGCAAAATCATCGTTTTCTTTCATTATAGAGGTCTCTCAGTATTATTTGAAAAAATCAATAATGGTAAATAATGAAAAATAAAAAAGGCCATTCTAAAATAAAAAAGCAAAAGTATTAATTGAAAATAAAATTCAAAATGAAAATTCAATTAGTATATTAAATTATGTGAATAGTATTGTTTCAAATAAGATAAATTATTAATTTAAATAATATTAATATCACACAATTATACTAAAAATGACATTATTTTACTCAAATTAGAGTAGACTTGGTCAACAAAATTAGTAACCAATGGTGAAAAATATTGGTGACTAAGAGCATTAGTAACCCCTCTCTAGGTTACCAACACCTTATTGGTTACTACATGGTTACTAAAGGGTGTTAGTAACCAATATTGGTTACTAAAGGGGGAGCTAGTCACCAACAAAAATGGTTACTAGGGGGTTACTAATGCCCACATTTCTACTATGGTGGAGCGGGACAGTAAGGTAGGGGGGAGGTCTCCTATAAAGACGCAAATTAAGATAAGGTTAAGGGGGGGTCCTTTTTTGGTGGGGGGGGGAGGGGGGGGCCCCTTGGTTCCCCCCCCCCCAACCCCTTTTGGATGCTAAAAAATTTTTTGAAAATAGGGTTTTTGTTTTCCTCCCCCTTTAAAAATGGTTTTTCCCCCCCCTTTTTATGTTCTATAGAGGGTTGTCCTATTGCTTTTAGTTACCCCAAAAAAAAAAAAAACTTTTTTGGAGATTCAATTGAAAGCAAATTTTTGCGACGGTATATGGGGAGCAGAAGCAAGATGCTATAATTTTGCTGCTTAGCTTCCATTTTCGTTGGACTTTAGCTTAACAATGTTTTGACCTGCTCATACCATGTAGTTTCTCAAGGATAAATATGTTTCGGTTCAAATAGTTTTTTTACTTGCTATATTAGCAGGTGGGGCAAGATTCTTGGTGGTACAACATTCATGTGACCTACATATTACTAGATATTCTGTTTACTAAGGTGCTTTGGTAAATCTCCCATATTGTGTAACTTTGGATCCGTAAAATCTTCATGAATGAAGTTACCAAACAGTTTAGTAAATAAAATAGTACATATTCGTAGGTTAATTATTATTACATGTATGTTAGCTTCCGTTTTCTTTTGACAATTTAAACCAGCTCATGTACAAGTATTTAGTTTCTCATTCTTCCATCACCGAGACTGAAAGACTAGTAAATACAGGATATACTTCGGATTCGCAATAAGATACCAAATCATCTTAGTAAAATAATGTACTCAGTTTACATGAATCTTGACTGCGTGCAAAGAAACAGAGAGGACTGCTTTGGGCCCATGGAGATACTTGCATGTTTTAGGCCATGCAGCCTTTTTGCTTTCGAAAATTTGCTCAACCTTTTGCATTCTTTAAAGCTTTGATCAGACATTCAGAGCACAAGATCAGTTTGCAATTGAATACTGATTTTTTTCAATACTTGAACAGAACGGACAATGGAAGATGTTGAGCTTTATTTTTGGCAGACCACGTGTACTAATTTACACCACTCGATGTACTACTTTTTCCCACATTTGAACCCAAAACAAAATTGAAAAATGATCGGCTTTATATCATTGCTCCATTCGGAAGGTTGGGATTTGATTTCCACTAACTATAGTCGATCACCTCTGATTCCTATTTTAGTATAAATATAGCAAGTCAGTGAGCTAGATTTTCCAGATAGAAGCTTACTTCCTCCTCTTCTAGACTCTGGTCTTCCTTCTTAATTTTATACTCAAAGCTTAGCAGTTCACCAATCTTGAAAATGACACCTGCACACTCCATTTTGGGTCTCACACCTTCACATTGTTGGAGGGCCTTTGTGGGGGGTGTGTATATTGCCTCTGGTTTTGCAATATACTATGGCATCCAGGAAGATTTTCTCAAACACACACCACCTACCATTCCCACGTGCATCAACATCACGCATGCGGCTACTGATTATTGCAGTAACAATACTGGGCACACACCACCTCCCAATCCCATGTGCAACATCATCAGCCAGATGGCTGCCGATTGCAATAAGGCCCGTCATAACCATACAAATAATATGGGGGTAAATACTTTATATTATAGCATCGTCACTGTGTCTACCGTGGGGTTTGGAGACATGGTGCCCACTAGCTATGCAATGAAAGTATCTACCATATTTTACATGATATTTGGGTACGCTCTGGTACACTGCAGAATTGTTGAAAGTGTTGAAGAGGTTTACGGCTTTGTCTCCGTTTGTGTCTTGGCATGTTTCGCCGAAGCAAGACACAGTAAAGTCAAACTCGTCTCTTCTATTTTGGCACTTCCTTTTTTCATATTTCTAGGAGCTATTTTCGTTGGTCTAATGGAGAAGAACAAGCGTCCCCACGGTTGGGTGGATGCTTTCTATCTAGCTGTGTCGTCTAGTACAACCATCGGCTATGGCGATGTCCACTTTGACACTATAGCGGGAAGGGTGGTTGCGGTGTTTTACCTGCCTTTTGCTTCCGTTCTATGTTCAAAGGCCATGAACTATTATAATAAGCTCATTACCGAGTATGTGTAGTGTGAAATATATCGTCTTTGCTTTGTAATTTATATCAAAATTTATTTTAATGTTGTAACAAGTTAATGATGATTTGGTTTCTTGTTTTGAAATGTCAAAATAGGTACCTTGACGGTAAAGAGAACACAAGCCAGCAAGCAGAGAACACAGGCCAGCAGGAGCAGGAGCAGGCAACGGACGCAAGCCAGCAGCAGCAGCCAGCGAACACAAGAGAGCAGCCAACGGTGGAACTGCAGCGACATAGTTTCTAGTAGATTGGAGCCACTAACCCTCCTCATTGAAGCTCGCTTACTTTTGTGCTTGTCTTGTCCTGTTCATTTTCTGTTCAATTAATTGTAGGCTGTTTACTTAGCCTTCAATATGCTGTGTCTTTGTGGCTTTTTAAATTAATGAAGTATGTTTGGCCCGAATAGCTTTTGTTAAAAAGGTACAGTAAAGTCCTCATATATGCATGTATCACGGGTTCACTCGTTCCAATATTCAAGTAAATGTGAAGGCCACCTAGCTAATTTCTATTGTGAAGCCATATTTTCCACATATTTATTACTGCAAATTGATCACTTAGATGAACACATATCAACTGACGTCTCAATAAGTTTCCACACTCAGAAGCTTCAGTTTTGAATCTCATCTGAATTGGTGCATATATATACATATATTTAATGGACCCGGGTTCTTCAAGCGTTACAGCTGACTGATATATTCTATCTTCATCCTACTGATCTTTCCCAGCAGTATTAACATCTGTGTCGATTTCAAAGACATAGCTAGGGATTTACATCACCAGAGGGCTTGAGCCCATGATACACCATAATATATAATCCTATACGGACTAGGATATCTAACTCATGATACACCAGGTCTTTCCCCAACATATTATATGTTAATGTAAATTTGTATTGGCATTCCCTAGACATGTAAAGAATGTGAGTTGAGTTGTTGAGTTCAAATTGAGTGGTTTAAGTATAGCGATTGAAGCTGGTCTGCCATCCCTCATGCTGCAGAGAAGATATCTCAATTCATTCGAGGCTTTTAGGTAAGTTAAACATGTGCATCCATGTCATTCATTCTTGGCCCGTTTTCATTAGGTTTAGTTGACTAATAGTAGTACTTCATTAGGAATGCTTTTTGAATTGAAACACCTTTCCTTGTTAGACTTTGATATTGGGATTCACTCCACAATTAATTAGAATATATATTTGAGTGAATCCCTCCATCATAATCTGATTTCTTTCCTAAACGTGTCCAACTAAACAACCAAATTGGGCTGGACTCTAATATCTTATATAAATATAGGTGTCTAGCACCTCTCTTATGCACGGCTTGAGAAGATCACATTGGTTCATGCTTTTCTAAAAAAGATACACAAGCTGCATAGCATTCACGTTTGAGAAACAAATCATCAAGTTGTTCCATGTGAACTTGATTGATTTAACAAATCATTCGAAATTACATTTTGCATTCATTTGCATTTGATTGGTACCTCATTGAGTTGATGGTGCAACATTCGTGTTGAAGATTTCGCTCCACAGTGTCTGAAGCATACAAGTTCAGTAATGGCTTCAACAAAGGAGAAGAGGTGAACAATCACTATACAGTTCAAGGTACAAGGAAGTAGTTTGATCATCAACTAGTGAGTGCGTCTAGTGTGAGTGTGGGTATCAAATACTTCTTGTAATTGTTCGTTTCATAGTGGATTTGATCTGACCGACATAGCGCCCGTGGAGGTTTCCCAGACGAGGGTTTACCACGTAAATCATTGTGTCTCTTGTGATTGATTGTTTGTACTTCTAATCTTGACCATTAAATTGAGTGGGATTTTTTGTAGTACCTATTCACCCCCCCACCCCCTCCTCTAGGAACTTGTAAATCATCCTACAGGTACTTTCAATTGGTATCAGAGCAGCTAAATGTGCAAATACCTTGAAGAAACAAAACGGTGGGAAGAGCAAGGCTTTGAATGCCACCTGGAGTGACACAAAATCAGATTCAGAGGATGAGGAGAAAGTTGTAGCATTTGTTGCTAGGATACAAAACAAGGATACTACTTGTGATGATGATGAACCTAATCTTGAGTTGGAGCACTTTGTTGAAAAGTATGAAGAGTTGTGTGCTGCCATGATAGAGCTCAAGGCAAAGAATGCAGAATTGGTTGAGACAATCACTGAACTTAAGGCTCATAAGAATGGGATGGAAAGCAAGGATCAATCCCTTCATGCAGATTCTGTTTTGGTAAGCTCAGGCATGTGCGAAAAACTTCAATTTTTGCAAAGAAAGTTCGCTAAACAGAACAAAATTATTACTGCACTAACCTCTGAAAATAAGTCACTTGATAATGAACTCAAAAAGTCGAGAGAACATGTTTTGGCTTTAACTATAGGTGCAGAGAGAGTTGATAAGATGATCAACATGGGACAACTAGATGGAAACAAGCGAGGTTTGGGCTATGACGCAAATAGACAGAACTCTACCACAAGTGTGACTAAGTTTGTAAAATCTACAGATTCATCCACTCTTGAAACAGGTACGACAATCAAGAAGTTTGTACCACTTTGCCATTTTTGTGGTGTTCTTGGTCACATAAGATCAAGGTGCAACAAATTTCGAAATCATTATGTAAGGCGAAATTCATGTGAAGTGGTTGGTAAGGTAAGCATCCATTATAAGATATCTATGCTTATGAAGGAGGTAAGTAGACTATCCAAACTTTCTTATGTTAATTCATCATTTTCACCAAAGACAAAACTAATTTGGAAAAAGAAAGAAGATGCTAAATGTTTGCTTGCTACTGCTATTTTGCCTTCAATCTCAAAAAATTCACAAGTTTTGAATGTAAAATGTCTTGCTGCCTTCACAGCACTTGCTGCTTTCACAGCACTTGCTGCTTTCACAGCACTTGCTGCTTATAAAATTGATGTGTGGTATCTTGACAGTGGATGCTCGAGGCATATGACAGGTGATAAATCTTGGTTCACTTCAATCTCAAAAGAGGACGTAACCGGTACTGTCACGTTTGGTGATAATAAAAAGGCCAAAATTCTTGGCATAGGTGATGTCTCCACTCCAGGTATACCTAGCTTAAACAATGTGTTGCTAGTGGAAGACCTTTGGGCAAATCTAATCAGGTATAAGTCAGTTGTGTGATGATGTGGGACATGTAACTTTTGACAAAGTTAAATGTGTTGTAATAAATGAAGATGGTTCTGATTTGTTGAGAGGTGAAAGATCCATTGATAATTGCTATTGTGTTTCTGCTAATGAATCTCATGTTTGAATAGTATGAATACAATTATAGTAACTAGGGCTAGGTAAAAGTCCCGGAACTGTTGAACAATTTCGGACCGTCTCGAAACAGGAATATAAGTGGTTCTAACAGTTGAGATCCGGATTGTTGCGAACCAAACTGGTTTATATAGCTATCATGTTTTTATTGGCCAAATATGTAAATGTACACAAATATTGTCTACACAACCACATGAAAACACCCTAAAAAAGTCTCTTGCCTTTTATTCTTTGATATCATCGAAGTCGCTGTTCTCTCCTCCATCTCTCATTCCTTGCCGCCCCTTGTTTGCTGCCCACCAATCGCCACATACTTTGCCGTCAAATGATCCCATTCGTTGTTCTTCAAGTCCCTCCATCCCAAGGTAGTTGGCTCGATTTCAAACTCGATGAGGATCCCAAGATCTCCTTGCAGAAATTCGGCCATCACAACTACGACGCATTGGTTCTCTTCTTTCCTTCAGTATAATCTACAAATTTTCGGCCTTTTGTGTTTGGGATTTTGAATGGCTACTAGATTGTCTAGATTTGAGTTGAATATTAGTAATGTTTGAGTCTTTATCTAGGTTGGAGTGGCATGTCTCTGGAAAAGGTGGAGAAACGGGATGTTCCGGATCGTCTTGGAAATCTGTTCCGATTCCAATTGAGATGGGACCAAGCGAGATGAGGCTCTGTCTCAAACCGGTCCAAGACTGCTTCACACAATTAGGAATGGAACCGAAATGAGCCCAATTCCAGACAATTCCAAGCGATGCCCAGCCCCTAGTAAGACATCTTGTCCCAAATCAAACAAGTGAGACATGGGACACACTCTCCACCTCTATAAAAGGAGACTCCTCTCCTTGGTTAAGGTAACTTCTACGGGACTAGACTAAACCCACTCTGCCTTGACTTTACACCCACATAAATCATTGTTGACTTAAGCATCGACGGGTTTTAGGCTAGTACCCCATCAGTGCCTTCAAACTTTCTTGTGATAGTGGTGGTAAATTCTCGTCTGGGTCTTTGTGGAGGGTCTAAATGGCAGTCAGGTGGTGGTACCTTGGGCTCACTTGGTATGACATAGTGCCTCCATTTCGAGACCGAGTTTCATCCTTTGGCTGGCAATTAGGGAGAGCCTTTCCACTTTGGATCGTGTTGGTCATGTTATCTCTTGCCCCAACCTTCTTTGTGTGTTGTGCAACGGTGGTGATGAATCCCATAGTCACTTGTTTTTGATTGCCCCTTTGTGGATGGTATTTGGAGGCAGGTCTTAGCTAAGAGTTGTGAATCTTGGATTCACCCTCCTTGGCCTTCGGCAATCTCGGTCTTGGCAGCTCAATGGAGAGGGAAGTCCTTGGGCATATTAGCCAAAAAGCTCTCGCTCGCAGCCACGGTGTACATCGTCTGGATGGAGCGTAACCTGCATATCTTTAGAGGTAGATCCCGTCCTCCGAATGTTATTTTGCGAGCCATTATGGACATGGTTCAATCTCGGCTTTGTGCTATTAACATTCAGCCTACCACGGCTAATGTTACCTTTGCCCTTAACTGGAACATTCCAATCACTTAGAATGGTGTAGGGCCATGTTTTTCTATTGTTGCCTTATGGGCTTTGTTGGCCCTGCCGTGTTGTTGGGTCTCCCAACTATCTGTTTTATTTTAGGGCTTTGCCTAGTTATTATATTTTTTTGTTTTTTTTTTTTTTTGTTTTTTTTTTTTTTTTTTTTTTTTTTTTTTTTTTTTTTTTTGTTTTTTTTTTTTTTTTGTTGTGTGTTTTTGGTGGGTTTGTGTGGGTGGGTGGTTGGTTTGGGTTGTTTGTTTTTTTTCTGGTTTGTTTTGCTCCTTTTCTCTCCTTTTTCCTTCTTCTTTTGTTTTTTTCTTTTTTGTTTTTATTTTTGTGTTATGGGTGTTGGTTGGTTCTTTTCCGGTTTTTTTTTTGTTGTGTTTTTGGTTTTTTGTTTTTTTGGTTTTTTTGGTGTTTATTTTTTTTTTTTTTTTGTTTTTGGTTGAGGTGGTGTGTTTTGTTTTGTGTGGTGTTTGTGTGGTTTGTGGTTTGTTTTGTGGGGTTTGTGTGTGGTTTTTTTTGGTTTTTTTGTATGTGTGGTGTGGTGGGGTGTCGGTTTGAAAAAGGATATTTTTTTTTTTTTTTTTTTTTTGTTTTGTTTTTTGTTTTTTTTTGTGTGTCTTTTTAATAATTTTGTTTTTGTGGTGTAATTTTATTTTATAATAAGGTAAAAAAAAAAAATAGGTATGTTTTGTTATTTTAAAAAGTTAAAAGGTATTTTCTTTTTTACCTACCAAAAAAAAAAAAAAAAAAAGACAAGCGCAAAAGTAAGTGAGCTTCAATGAGGAGGGTAGTGGCTCCAATCTTCTAGAAATCTCCATGTCACTACAGTTCCACCGTTGGGTGCTGGCTGCTGCTCCTATTGTCTTGGTCCGTTCCTGCTGCTGTTGTTGCTGCTGTCATGTGTTCTCTGCCTGCTGGCTTTTGTTCTCTTCCCCGTCAAGGCACCTAATTTTGGCATTTTAAAACAAGGAACCAAATCATCATTAACTTGTTACAACATCAAATTAAATTTTGATCTAAATTACACAGCAACAATGAAAGACGATATATTTCACACTACACATACTCGGTAATGGGCTTATTATGATAATTCATGGCCTTTGTGTAAGAATAATGGACTTAACCATATTGTATTAGGACTCAATTATAAGATTAAACTTTATGATTAAACATGGGATTATAATTGTACTCTTAACCAATGTAACTTGTATGACAAGTAACCTGTTCATACAAGGTTTGGTATTCAATTAGGTGAATATATTTACCTGATCTTGGTGTACATAGTTTAATAGAGTTTAGGTTTGATTAGGAATCTTTATGGGAGATCCTAGTTAACCTAACTCTATATAAAGGCCATATCTAAGTCCCTATAACCACTATGAATTGCATACATATCTTGCCCCATAGAGAGAGCTAAATATAGTGGATTATAGAAGAGTTAGAGCTGGCCATCACCTCACACACATATGACGTTCAACCTTGAAGTTCAGTTCACAGTTCATACCTTCATCATGGTTTCAAGCATTCTCAACACAAGTGGTTAGTATCATACTTGTTTTAGTGTTTATGTGATTAGTGAGTGATCCTTTTATGTGGTCATATTCATAATATTGTTTCCAACTTAAATGGCTTCGGATATATGGGGAAACTAGAGTGTAATTCGACTGATCGGATTCATTGTAGCTTTTCTTATATATCATTTAGTTAAGAAGTCATAACTTGTGGTATATATTCTAGAATCTAAGTAAAGGTCCTCCTGAGAGGAATTCAGTACTTCACTGGTGTTTTAGAGTGTATAAGTAGTATGCAGTGAGTCATTGGGTTGCATATTTAGGTTCCAAGTTGCAAATATCATCCTGAGATGACACCAACTTGATAACACCATGCAATTCTCTCTCTTAGCTGCATAATGAATTCATATGCTTGAGCTCTTGCCATTGATGGTGTGCATCAAGCATGCTTATGGGGAATTCAGAATTGCAATCTTATGATTTTTAATTAAAAACCAACAAATTTTAAAACCCTTTAATAAAACTTAATTCTGTGTTTTGTTTATTATAGTTCAATCCAACAACATCCTTGTGGAACCTCTAAATGGTTCCAATTTCAGGAGATGGAAATCAGACCTTGATTACCATCTAGCTTTCACTAGGTTTGATGTCTGTCTTAGGGAACCTAGACCTGTAGTGACTGAGGCTAGCAGCAAGGAGGCCAAGGAGGCTCAAAAGGAATGGGACTATGCAGATAGGATGTCCATGATGATCATGAAGAAGACCATTACAGATGAGGCTAAGGGCTGCTCACCTACCAAAGCAGCCAAGACGGCAAAGGATTTTCTGGAAGGAGTCTGTGCTCATTTTGAGGAATCTGACAAGGTCACCATTGGGAAGCTGCTAGATGAACCGAGAAACCTCAAGTATGAGGGAGTTGGTGGAGTGGGGCTGCATATTCTGAAAGCTGTAGATCTAGGAAGAGCTCTCAAAGATTTAGAGTTTCCTGCATATGATTCTTTAGTCATTCACAGTGCTTTCAACTCACTGCACAGTGATTTTGATGGAATTAAAGGCAACTTTGAGGCTCAGAAGGAGGATCGGGACATCAATCGTCTCATTAAACTATGTGTCAGTGAAGAAGAGAGACACATGAAGAAGAAGGGAAAAGAAGTAGCTGTGAACCTTCCAAAACTTTTCAACAAGTTCAAATTTAAGAAAACTGGTCAAACCAGCAACCCTCCTTAGAATCCATCTAATGCTTCTCAGAAACACCAAAACCCCAAACCTACACCTCCAGCTCTTAAAGTGAAGAAATATGCAAATGTGAGGTGCTTTTATTGTCAGAAACTAGGACATGTGAAGAAGGAATATCGTGGTTGGAAAGAATGTATGGCAAAGAAAGGTATGGCAATATCTAGGGTTATCTCTCTAATAGAAATCAATTTAGTTAACAATTCTGAACTCTTAAGCACTTGGTGGCTAAACACCTACTCACCAATTCATATTTCTAATACATTGCAGGGTATAACAAGAAAGAGAACCCCCAATAGTGAAGAGTCTAAAGTCTTTGTAGGCAATGAGATGGGAGTTGGGAGTTGCAGTTCAAGCTATTGGCCAAGTGAAGCTGCAATTAGAGTCTAGTATAGGGCCAAATTTCATTCATACATTATCTAAAGTCTATTGTATCCCTTCGATGCGCAGAAACTTAATTTCTGTTTCTGAATTAGTCAAATCTGGTTGTACAAGTCTTTCTTCATTCTAAACTAATTGGCACTGCAATTCCTTTTCATGGTCATTAGAAAATTGTTAGTACCTATTTTGTTGAAGTTCTTAGCATAGAAAACTCTGTGGGGGTTAAACGTGTCATATTAGATGAAAATTCAGCAACACTTTGGCACAAACGTTTAGGTCACATCTCTAAAGATAGGATGAAAATTCTCATTAAGTATAAACTAATACCTAGTGTTGATCTTTCAGAACATGATACATGTATTCAATGTATCAAGGGAAAAATGACTAATTCTAGGAAATTCAGGTCAGAAAGAACTAAAGGACCTTTAGCCTCATTCATACAGACATTTGTGGTTCCAGAAACTGGAACTAGTACTTCCTTTAGTTACAGTATCCAAACCCTTTTCTTCCCACTACATTACCTACTACCACTATTGAAGAAGTTACAGAAGCTGATGAGCCAATGCAGGATGCATTTGGTGGAAATAATGAAGATTTTGTCCAAAATCAACCTGCAGTTGAGATTCAAGCTCCAGAACCTCAAGTTCCAGTCATTCCAGCACACGAACCCGAACTTAGACGCTCAACAAGGCTTAGAAAACCTGCTATAGGACCTGATTACTATGTTTACATTAAATTGATGGAAACTGGTGATTATTTAGAAGAAGACGATCCTACAAACTACTCTCAAGCCTACTCCAATGATCATTCTCAGCTATGGATTGAAGCTATGCAAGCTGAACTTCAATCCATTGCTGATAATGATGTTTGGGATTTGGTAGAACCTGTACCAAATCACAAACCAATAGGATCAAAATGGGTTTTCAAGATAAAGAGGAATGCAGATGGCACTGTTGAAAGATTTAAGGCTAGATTGGTTGCCAAGGGTTATACACAACAAGAGGGCATTGATTTTAATGAAACCTTTTCTCCAGTTTCAACAAAAGATTCATTTAGGATGGTTATGGCTTTGGTTGCACATTTTGACTTGGAGTTGCATAAAATGGACATTAAAATAGCTTTCCTCAATGGTGAAAATTTACATGAAACAACCTGAAGGATTTGCAGAACCTGGTCAGGAGCATTTGGTATGCAGATTGAAGAAATCCATTTATGGATTGAAGCAAGCATCGAGGCAATGGTACTTAAAGTTTGATAGAGTCATTAGAGAACTTGGCTTTGAAGAAAACCTTGTGGATGAATGTGTTTATCTTAAGAAGCAGAAGTAGCATTTCGTTTTTCTTATCTTATATGTGGATGATATCCTTCTGGCAAGCAGCAACATTGATCTCTTACATCAAACAAAATCCTTCTTGTCAAACAGGTTTGACATGAAGGATTTGGGGGAAGCAAAGTATGTTCTAGGTATTGAGATCAAAAGAGATAGGAAAAGTTTCAGTTTAGGACTTTCTCAAGAAAAGTACATCAACAAAATGCTTAAACAGTTTGCTTTAGAAGGAGCTAGAGGTGGTGGTGCCCCAATGACTAGAGGAGATAAACTGCACAAGAAGGATTGCCCTGAAACTCAGAATGCAAAGGAATTTATTAAATACAAGCCTTATTCTCAGCTTATAGGTAGTCTGATGTATGCTCAGGTTTGTACCAGACCTGACATAGCTCATGCACTTGGTATTCTATCCCATTTTCAATCAAATCCAGGTGAACCTCACTGGATTGCTTCCAAGAAAGTACTCAAGTACTTGAAAAACACCAAAAATCACCTCCTAGTATATAGAAGGGTTGAGAAACTAGAAGTTAAAGGCTACACTAACTCAGATATGGCTTCTGATTATCCCAACACCAAGACCTCCATATCTGGTTATGTGTTTACTTTAGCAGGAGGTGAAATTGCTTGGAGAAGTCACAAGCAATCACTTATCACAACTTCAACAATGCATGAAGAATACATTGCTTTATATGAAGGTGCTTGTCATGCTATTTGGACCAAAAACTTCTTGATTCAAACTGGTTTAGTTGATTCTTTGAATGAAGAAGTTATCAAAGTTTACTGTGATAATGAGGCTGCAGTGTTCTTTACAAAGAACAACAAGAGGTCAATGAATTCTAAACATATAAACCTGAAGTACTATTTTGTTAGAGAAAGAGTTAAGAAAGAGGAGATTGCAGTTTTGAAGATTGGAATAAAGAAGCAGCTTGCGGATCCGTTCACTAAAGCTCTAACAATTGAGGGTTTTCAAGGTCATTTACCAAGTTTAGGCATTCTTCCTAGTTTAGATGTCTAGAGTTCAGTGGGAGTTGTTTGGATGCTTTTATTTTCAGTATTTAACTTCATTTTCAGAAAAGATTGCTTACAGAACATGTATACTGTGTTCTCTATAAAACAGTGAGCTCATTTCAAGTTTAATAAAGCTGTGATGTTCATTTCAGTGTGTTTTCTTAAGGCACATCATGTTCATTTTTATTTTGTCAGATTACATTCAGTTCAGTGAAGTTTAAAACTATTTCTGATAAAATGTTTTGGGTTGATCTTTGAATCAACATTATGTAAATATACATTGTTAGACATTATTCGGTTTCAATGTCTAAAAGTTTCCCATTCATTGTCAATCGTGGTTTCTGGTTTTTACACGTTTGAAAGATTGTATTTAGTTTCAGGTGTTTTAGTTTTTACATTTGGAAGGATTCTGTGTTAACAGAACCAATTCAGCAAGACTAGTGTGATTTGCAGATTCATGGTTATTTACAGTGCAAACATATGATTCATAATATATCCAAGTGATCTTTATAGCTTACATAATCTAGTTTTGGTGATTGTAGAAGGCCCTGTCATGCTTGGACAGATCACTTTGTGCAGTTCTACTCTAGAGAATGTAAGTTATGAGATTGAATTGAATCGAGTCAATATTAGTCCGTATTCTAGAACTTCAGTATGCTTAATCGATTCTTTGATCTTATTGTTGAACAATATGTGTTAGTCCAAGTGGGAGATTGTAAGAATAATGAACTTAACCATATTTAGGACTCAATTATAAGATTAAACTTTATGATTAAACATGGGATTATAATTGTACTCTTAACCAATGTAACTTGTTCATACAAGGTTTGGTATTCAATTAGGTGAATATATTTACCTGATTTTGGTGTACATACTTTAATAGAGTTCAGGTTTGATTAGGAATCTTTATGGGAGGTCCTAGTTAACCTAACTCTATATAAAGGCCACATCTAAGTCCCTGTAACCACTATGAATTGCATACATATCTTGCCCCATAGAGAGAGCTAAATATAGTGGATTATAGAAGAGTTAGAGCCGGCCATCACATCACACACAGACGACGTTCAACCTTGAAGTTCAGTTCACAGTTCATGCCTTCATCATGGTTTCAAGCATTCTCAACACAAGTGGTTAGTATTATACTTGTTTTAGTGTTTATGTGATTAGTGAGTGATCCTTTTATGTGTTCATAAACAGTAAAATGACCACTCTGCCCTTCTTAACTTTACAAAATTTAAAAATTCTGATTAATACATAAGGGTAAATCGGTAAATTACTATCGCATTACTATTGCAGTTACTGTTCATAAACAGTCTTGATACTGTTCTCTTTCACACCGCACCCGCATAGCGGGTGTGCAATTTTCTAGTATATACTAAAAAAAGTAACCAGAGATGATCGACTATAGTTAGTGGAAATCAAATCCCAACATTTCCTAATGGAGCAATGATGTAAAGCCGGTTAACCTATTATTTTGTTTTGGGTTCAAATGTTGGAAAAAGTAGTACATCGAGTGGTGAAAATTAGTGCACGTGGTCTCTACTGCCAATAATAAAGCTCAACATCTTCCATTGTCCGTTCTATTCAAATGTTGAAAATTCAGTATTTCAGTATTCAATGGCAAACTGACCTTTGTGCTCTGAATTTCCGATCAAACCTTTAAAGAATGCAGAAGGTTGAGCTAATTTTCAAAAGAAAAAAGGATGCATGGCCTAAAACATGCAAGTATCTCCATGGGCCCAAACCAGTCCTCTCTGTTTCTTTGCACGCAGACAAGATTCATGTAAGCCAAATGTTTACTACATTGTTTTACTTAGCTGATTTGGTAACTTATTGCGAATCCGACGTATCCTGTTTTTACTTTAGTCTTTTCAGTCTTGGAGATGGAAGAATGAGAATCTAAATACTTGTGCATGAGCTGGTTGAAATTGTTAAACTAAATCAAACGAAAACGGAAGCTAAGATTCATGTAATAATAATTAACGTATGAATATATACTATTTTATTTACTAAGCTGCTTTGGTAACTTCAGTCATGAACATTTACAAATCCAAAGTTACGCAATGGGAGATTTACCAAAGCACCTTAGTGAACAAAATATCTCGTAATATATGTAGGTCACATGAATGTTGTACCACCAAGAATCTTGCACCACCTGCTACTATAGCGGTTAGAAAGTCTCCAAGTTTGGTTAGGAAAGTAAATGTGTAATTGATTAGGTGTTGATTACCTTTCTTTATTGTGTTTCCTAGTTTATAACCCTAGATAGTAGTTGCCTTATTGTACAAGGAAACTATTGTGTATAAATATTCCTATCAATGGGAAGTAAAAGCATTCTGGGCAATCATCATTTTCTACATGGCCTCAGTGTAGGTTATTGGTTCTTGTATTGTGTAAAAATAAAAATCTATCATGACCTTCAAGTATGGCCATCGACGATGACAAGAAAACATTCATTGGCAAACTTGCCTGCCCTTTCTTTCTTCACCAGACAAGCCAACTCAATAGAGGCGGCAACTTCAATCTCTCCCATCGGCACAAGCCAAAGAGGAGCTGCCGCAACAAAGATTTCATCTATAGCATAAATAGGACGAATTTCAGGTCCATTGGTGAAGCTCCAAAAGCATGAACTTGAGCCGGATCAAGAACAGGACTTCGATTCGGAAAACCCGAACGCAGAAATGGATCCCAATTTGAAGGTTCAGCAGGCCCAACCGAACCTAACATTGCAGCAGCCAAATATTTTGGAAAATCCACAAGCCCATATCGCATGCTCGCTTCGAATTTGGCGCTGCTTGCTCCAAGTCAATGGATTATTGATAGTGGAGCGACGGATCATATCACATCATTGTCTACGTCATTGACTGATATTGTTTACAATCCTTCTCTACCGCCGTGTCCTTACCAAGCGGAGAAAAGGCTCCAATTGTTTCATTTGGCACTCTTAATTTGAGTTCTAACATAAAGTTCAAAGCTGTGTTGTGTGTGCCTACTTTTAAAGTAGATCTTTTATCTGTGAGTAAAATTGTTGATGGATTAAATTGTTCGGTAACCTTTTTTTTCCTTCATGGTGCATTTTGCAGGACTTGGTTTCGAAGATGACGATTGGTGTGGGTAAGTGACAAGGGGATCTATATTACCTTACGGCGTTGGCAACAACCCATTCTCCTTCCCGTCAACTGTCCTGTCATATTGTTTCCATCTCTCTAAATTTGTGGCATCGTCGCTTAGGACATCCCTCTCTTGCACGCCTTCAACACATCGGTCAGAATTCTTTAGATATTTCTTTCCCGTCAACTCATGATTGTCATGTTTGTCCATTGGCAAAACAAACTCGCCAACCTTTTGGTATTAGTTCTATTTCATCCTCACATTGCTTTTCCCTTATACATTGTGATATTTGGGGCCCTCACAAAACTCCATCAATTATTGGCGCACATTATTTCTTAACTATTGTTGATGATTATTCTCGATTCACATGGGTTTTCTTAATGCGTCATAAACATGAAACTCAATCTATCCTTAAATTCTTTTTGGCCTATGTCAAACACAATTCCATGTCAGGGTTCATTAATTTCGCAGTGACAATGGTGGAGAGTTTTCTTCTCTTCGTGATTTCTTCAACACACATGGGGTAATCTTCCAACATTCATGTGTCTACACACCGCAACAGAATGGTGTTGTAGAACACAAGCATTGTCATATCCTTGAGGTAGCACGTGCATTACGTTTTCAGTCACACTTGCCAATTAAATATTGGGGGAAATGCATTCTTACTTCTGTTTATCTCATCAATAGTCTTCCCACGCCACTTTTATCTAAAAAGACTCCTTTTGATGTTCTTCATACAAAATCACCCACGTATAATCACATGCGTGTGTTTGGTTGTTTGGCATATGCTACTGCTATCCACCCTTCTCCTTCAAAGTTTTCCCCACGTGCTCATAAATGTGTTTTCGTTGGGTACCCACTTGGTCAAAAGGCCTATAAATTGTATGATCTCGAAACATATAAAATCTTCACTAATCGGGATGTAGTATTTCATGAAGATATATTTCCTTTCTTGGAGCATTCTAATGGTATTGTTTCAGATTCTCCACAACCAATTCTGGTCCCTCTTGTGCTTGATGATCACCCAAGTAATTCTTATGTGCCCCCTCCTTCCGCAGACATGTCAGCACCACAACCTTCCACAGTTGACATGCTACTTGATCCATTTGATCCAACCTCCTCTAACCCTAGTTCTCCTTTGACTTCTACTGTAGCTGAGTCCTCGCTAAACCCTACTTCTTCTGATCCATCATCTCCATCTTCTGAGTCTCCACCTGAAAATCTCCCCCCTTCCTCGCCTCCACTATGTCGTTCTGAACTTGAGAAGTTCCCTAATGTCCCTTATAAGGACTTTGTTTACTCGCAAGTGATTTTGCCTCCACACACGAAATCGTTGTCCTTGTCACCAAGCACACAAAAAGATACTCGTTATCCATTATGTAATTTTATCTCCTATCATCGTTACTCACCATCACATCTTACTTTTGTTGCTCAAATTAGTCGAGATGTGGAGCCTTCTCCTTTTGCAGAAGCAGAACAGGACCCACTCTGGCGGGAGGCGATGGATAGTGAACTTGAGGCTATTGCCCTCAACAATACTTGGACTTTAACCACTCTTCCTCCTAGCAAGAAACCCATTGGTTGTAAATGGGTGTATAAAGTAAAGCGCAAAGCTGCCGACACCGTGGAGCGCTATAAAGCGCGGCTCGTAGCCAAGGGCTTTACACAAACTGAAGGTATAGATTATCATGATACTTTTTCTCCTACTGCCAAGATGGTTACAGTTCGTTGTCTACTGGCTTTAGTTGCTTGTCAGGGTTGGTCCCTTCATCAGTTGGATGTCAATAATGCTTTCCTCCATGGAGATCTTAATGAAGAAATCTATATGACACCTCCACCTCGTTTTAGGCGCCAGGGGGAGCACTTAGTGTGTCACCTCAACAAGTCCTTGTACGGTCTCAAGCAAGCATCTAGACAATGGTTTGCGAAATTCACTGAAGCCATACTCGAAGCCGGTTTCATTCAATCGAAGGCTGATTACTCTCTCTTCACTTGCAAACAGGGAAGTTCATTTACTGCTTTATTGATATATGTGGATGACATTGTTATTGCTGGGAGTGATGCACAAGCAATCGATTCCCTAAAGATGTTCTTACATAACCGATTTCGAATCAAGGATCTTGGAAGTCTTAAATATTTTCTTGGAATTGAAGTCTCAAGTTCCAGGAAAGGAATTTATTTGTCCCAAAGGAAGTATGCACTTGAAATTATCAAAGACATTGGATACCTGGGTGCACGGCCAGTGGATTTTCCTTTGGAGGAGGAAAAATTATCTAGCAAGGGGGAGTTACTCAAGGATCCAGAAAAATACAGAAGGTTAGTTGGAAGGTTGATTTATTTGACTATCACACGTCCAGATATTACTTATTCAGTACATGTATTGAGTCGTTTTATGCATGAGCTCGGACAACCACATTGGGAGGCAGCATTAAGAGTCATTTGATACATAAAGGGGATGCCGGGACAAGGTGTGTTCTATGCGGCTAATGGTGAGCCGAGCCTAAAAGTGTACTGTGACGCCGACTGGGGAGGTTGCTTAGTGACTCGACAATCCACTACAGGTTATTGTGTTCTCCTCATAAACTCTCTGATATCTTGGAGGACAAAGAGACAGAAAACAGTTTCTAAATCATCGGCCAAAGCAGAGTATAGGGCAATGGCAGGAGCAAGCTGTGAAGTAACTTGGCTATGTTACTTGTTGGAGGATTTGGGTGTGCCGCAGGTAAAACCTTCTCTAATGTTTTGTGATAGTCAGACAACACTACATATAGCTGAAAATCTAGTTTTTCATGAAAGGACTCGACATATAGAGATGGATTGTCATTTCATACGTGACAAGATCATTGATGGAACAATTACCACAAGATTTGTTGGATCGAAACAACACCTTGCAGATGTGTTCACAAAGCCTTTGGGAAGAGAGCAAATTTCAAGCATGATGAGCAAGTTGGAAGTTATTGACATACACTCTCCAACTTGAGGGGGAGTGTTAGAAAGTCTCCAAGTTTGGTTAGGAAAGTAAATGTGTAATTGATTAGGTGTTGATTACCTTTCTTTATTGTGTTTCCTAGTTTATAGCCCTAGATAGTAGTTGCCTTATTGTACAAGGAAACTGTTGTGTATAAATTTATATTTCTATCAATGAGAAGTAAAAGCATTCTGGGCAATCATCGTTTTCTACAATAGCAAGTAAAAAAGTTATTTGAACCGAATCATATTTATTTTATCCTTGAGAAACTATATAGTATGAGCTGGTCAAAAACATTGTTAAGCTAAAGTCAAACGAAATGGATGCTAAGCAGAAAAATTATAGCATCTTGCTTCTGCTTCTCATCCTGCCGTTGACTTGAATCTCCAAAAAAGTTTTTTTTTTTTTTTTTTGGGTAACTATAAGCAAGAGGACAACCCTCTATGGCACATAAAAAGAATGGTTTTACCATTTTTCAAAGGAAAGCAGAATACTAAGCCTATTTCAAGTAAGTTTTTAGCATGCATTAAGGGTTTGGTGTGCAGAGACAAAGGTGTCAGTCCATTGACACATGCAACAAAGGATTCCCTCGTAATCCGATCTTAATTTGCGTGTTTTTGAGAAGTAGCTGTCATCTTAGTGATCCGTTGGCTCCATATATAAACAGAACAATCTCCTAAAACCTTTTATTTGCTACATATTGTCGTTTAAGCTTTTGATTTTGTAATTTTGTTTATCGGTTGGTGGTACATGTAATATGTAATACGGGTTTAAAGTTCTGCGGATTGAGAAAAGAAATCGGGCCACTTTAGTCAGGTTCGGTACAAAAATTGGAAGTCCAATGTGGTAAAATTGGATTTGGTAAAATTGCAGTCCGATTCCGAAGATTTCGATCTGATTTTCGGTCACAAAATGCGAGCCGTAACATGTCCCTAGCCCAGACAAAAATGTTCTACGCCGATAGAGACCCAAAAGCAAACAACTATTTCGCAAATTTTATTAATTGTCAAGTTCAGATTAAAGGACACAATGTTTGCAAACTGCCACATAATACAACCAAATATCACAAGAATGTGTCTCGAGGTACTCGTCAATTTCATTGGACATCTCCTTGGCATAAACTGAAAATCCTTAATTTCCTCTCTTGAATGGAATGCATAAGTTGCTGAGATCTGCATGCAGAGCCATCTGATTTTCTACTTTCTTATTCATGATAGTTTTTCAGTACGTCTTTCCCTCTACTTTCTATCTCATCACGACAACCAACAAAGTAGAAACAATAGTTAAGGTTGTTGAAATGATATCTTGTCTCACATCGGGAGTTTCAACAAATATTATAATAGTTAATAATAAACTAATTATCTCTTCATATCACCGATGTCTTTTAATAAAACCCCACAGTTAAAGTTGACAGGTGGTTAAGTTGGGGACAATATCAGTGATGCTTGGCCCGCTGCTGCGCTACTATGAAATTCAACATGGTATCAGAGCGGTTGATATTTCAGGCCTAATGTGGTCCACTTCAATTATTCAGGCCCATTGTTGGTCCATTTCAAATTCGGGTACTATGCCTAGCATTTCCTTCCATGTGTACCTCAATAGTATCGGGTCACACATGAGGGGGAGTGTTGAAATGATATTTGTTCCACATCGGAAGTTTCAACAAATATTATACAGTTAATAATAAACTAATTATCTCTTCATATCACCAAGGCTTTTTAAAAAAATCCCACACCTAAAGTTGACAGGTGGTTAAGTTGGAGACAATATCGATGATGCTCGGCCCGCTATTGCGCTACTCTGAAATTCAACAAAGGTTGCACACATAAAGTTTGGCTGGCTAAGTAAGTGCTGCTGCACAGAGAAAGTGTCACATGTAATTGTATGAGATTCGCATAGCAACCTATAACTCTGTATAAGATTATACAGGTGATGTAACTCTATAACTCTATAACTCTATATTCTTATATAGAGTGGTTCTCACGTTCTTTGAGCAATGAATAACTCTATATAGCTTGTCCCACACGGTGTGGGCCACACCAATTTGAAGGTACTAACTAATACTGTGCTACAATACTCTAATGTAAGATTTAAACTAAAGTAATTTTCGGCTTCCATTATTATTTTTGGCGAACGGTTTGTCGCTCAAGAAATTAATGATCAAAGTTATTAGCAGTCCTCAAGAATATAAGAGCCTACTGCAAATCAAGCATGCATATTATTCATCACACGGGAAAACTGTAGTAGAAGCGCGTAATAAGTATAGGGCCTTTCAGTTTGTTTGGCATAGTTGTGTACCTAAACACCCCTGAAACCTTAAGCCCGAATCTAAGCGACAGCGCCTTACGGTTGCCACTCGCGATTTCTTTGGCCGCAACACGGCCAATGTACCCACCGATCACAGACTGCCGGCAACTGATAGTGGTTTGGTTGTTGGCGGTTAAAAAAAAAGGACGAAGCGACGTGGATGCAAGCTGCACGTGCAGGTCGTCCTTTACATGACACAAGAGCGAGGCCTGGAGGATGTCATATTGAATACCCTCATGGGGGCTTATGGCGACAAGCTTGAGGTCCCACGTGCCGGTGAACTCGTCGTCGCTGGTAGTACTAGTAGTCGAGGAGTTGATCAAGGCCGCGGACTGGATTCGAAACTCGGGGTTAGACGGCCTTGTGGTCACCCCGTCCAAAAAAGTGAATAATAAGTACATTATCGCCACGCAGACAACAATGATGGAACACGCTATGAGGTGCCTCAGGGCGATTTTAGCTGATAGGGACATAAAGTGCCAGCAGTCGTCGCCTTTGCAGAGCCGATTAGAATCATCAACGGGGATCAGGAGCTTCGGATTATCATCGACTTGTCTTGTTCGACTTCGAGACTCGCCATTATGATTAGGAGGAATTATCTTGATTAATTAGAATCGAGGAGTGCCGAGTTTAGAAGTGAAACTTTGAATTTTAAAAGAGAAAGGAAAGGTAGTTGCAATGGGAACATACACGTTTCGCGTTAGTTATATTATAAGTTGAAATCTAATGCATATAGCATTGGACTAAATCACTTATAGTATCTCAATAAAAGTTCTAGTCCCGTTAGGACTAATATTGTTAACACTATCATTAAAAGGGAACGCTTGGGATTGGAGCCGGCTACAGCAATAGCGCACAAAATCGGGACCTTTCAGCCGTCTCACGGTCATCCTGTATCTCTATCAAACCGTGACCGTGAGCGACAAAGCCGTGCGGTTGACACCGGAGACTTCCTTGACCAAGTCACCGCCCACGTACTAGCTATCCATAGGGAGTTGGACACTGGTAGCCATCTGGTTCCCCACCGTTAATGACCTCGATGCGAGCACCACTAGTGGCTCTAGTGCCATTGCTCCCCATATTATTTGATTTCACATCTACCGTCTATAGTCTGTGAGTCTTGTGGAAGACAGATTTCTGAGAGAGTATACATACAATTTATATTGGGACTGGGTCCTTTTTGGGATTCGTAGTATTTTAACACAGTGTGATTTTTGAAGGGCAATATGGATCCCTTGCTGCCACATAGTCATGAATCAGCTAGCACACCAATGTATTCCCAAATCACGAGCAACGTCATTGAACTCTAGTTAAAGAACAACAAATCGGTTTTCTGACACTAAAACCTTCCCAAAACTTCTCTCTCAGTAATGTTCCAGAATTATTTTCCAATCTCGAAATGTCACATGCGAGCTCTGGGTAGCGATGAAACCCCGATGTGGTGATATACATAAGAAGGTCCAAGCAACTAATTGATTGAATCATTTTAATTTGTACCCATATGGTGGAGAAACTGTTTGCAATTAACTCAAGATGATTTCTTCGTGGAGCATGCTTGTTTTCTTCTTTACAGCTGACATGATGCATTACAGCTGAAAAAGGCAAAATAGTAATTATAAATATAACATTTTATTTTTCAAATTAAAAAATAGCCGACATGTAGCTACATTCATGATAAGTTGCTAACATGAAGTATAGATTTTGTCCTTCAATTTAATTTTGAAAATTCACTAAGTTTTAATTGAAAAATATAGTAGTGATGAGAGATGTTAAAGCTAATTTCTATTCTGATTAAGGTAATAACGCCAGCAGCGAAACCCTATGCAAGTTCGCGAATTTGATCTTTTCATTGACAATATTCAAATTAAATTATTTATTACCTGCTTCGTGTAACAATCCAATTAAAGAGTTATGCCTCTTTATATACATTTAGGTTACTCTAATGACATGTTCACAAATCTTTCGTTGTTGAGACTTGACTACAACAAAATGGCCTTTAGTGAGGAAACATTTCGTCACAAAAGTGGCTTTTTCGTCACCCACATCTTTCGCGACGAAAATGTTCATCGCCGGGGGTTGCAGTAGGTCCGTCGGGGAAAGCAGTTAGCGACAAATTTGCTGTATCCTCACTATTTTGGTTTCAGCGACAAATTCTATTCCTCGCAAGAGGTGTTTCACCGCGACACTTCATCGGTAAAGGCCTAAAATTTCACCGTTGAAGGCTTGAGCTGCCCCAATTCTTGACCGGGGACTTTTAGCGACGAAGTGCCGAAGCCTTCATATATTCTCATTGATTCTATGTAATTTGCATTTGTTCCATTCAAATCAAATACTAAAGAAGAATACACATGAATACCAAGAAGTTAATTGAATCCATGAAACAACCACAACATATATTGAGACCAAACTGTAGTATCTTACAATCATCAATTTACAATCAATTAATGTGTGACATAAATTCATTGTATGGAGAAATCTTCACAGCTGTTGCTCTTCAATCTCTATGCTCATTTCATCCAATGCAACAATGAGTTCCATTTGATGCTTAAGACCTAAAAGAAGGCTTCGAATTACAAAAATCAATAGCACATTCAATTACTAAATAAAACAATAAGTAGGAAGCATCAATCCAATAACAAATACACTTGATCATCACAAACCCAAATACACTTGTGGAGTAAAACTTACTTGCAGCCAAAGAAGCCCCTGTGTGCAGACAAACTAGAAGGATGTGAAGCTCTGAGAATATAATGCTTTAACTCATCAATCAACCTGCACAGCAAAAGAATCATCCAATGATATAAAGGAAAAACACTTAAATTCTATATCTATTTAGCCAGATATTAAAACCCTTCCATAGATAGTCATCCACAGAATTCAAGTTAAAGAACCTAATCACCAGAGATTGTATTTCATGTATTGTCGGACTACAAAAGTACAAGTATGGAGATGTATGAGTGCTATATTTACACCTAGGAGATTTAAGCCGTACAATCTTTTAACAGAAAAATAGAACAGCCTAGGATGGCAACATATTAGCACTAGATGGTTGCAGTACTTAACTGTCAATTATGCAAAAATGTAACTGATGTCCTAGAAAATATTAGTACTGTAGACCAAATGATATGAAATGGGCCAAAAGCAGGTTTTGGGAAAGCCAAAATATAACCCAAGCACGTCTGTTATTCTGTTGGAAATAGACCATTTGGGAAGGCTTTAGGAAAGAACAACTCAACACTACAAAGTAGACTAACTTTTTGGTTTTCTGCTGAGCAGAGCTTCCCCATAGAAAAAAAAAACTCCTTTCTTCTTTTATGAAATTGTTTTGATAACAGCATCAGCAAATTGCTCCCATCCTTTCTTTGCATGAGAGTTAGCTTGATGGTTCCTAACTGAATATGAAAGAGGTCAACACACACATAAGAAATAACATGGAGTAAGAAAAGAGAAACTACCCTTCTCTCTATACTTTAAAGTAACACCAGTGCTCAGGCTCGGTAAGAATTACCCTACAAATTTTACTAAAAAATACAGGCCAGAATCAAAATTTGGTTACTTGTAGTGCATTATCTGAATTCCTCACATTGTACCTACTTTATGGATGACAAAATGAACAAATTTTATCCGAAGAATGTTCTTCAGTAAAACATTGTAACTTTTATCATTGAAGAATGTTCTCCGTCCGCTTATACGGCTTGTTTGACTTCGACTATGATAGTAGCCACTATAATTTGCAGGAACTATTTGTGATTAGAATCGATGAGTGCTGAGTATAGAAACGTTATATTTTATAGAGAAGGGACAAAGAAATAGAGTTGCAATGGGTACGTACGTTTCGAGAGTTTGTTAGGGATTTGTTCATGTGTGAAGTTGTGATCTTATCTAATCTGAGTCCATACTATTTAGGTGTCCTATCAATTTGTAATTCCTCCTCATCAAGTTTTAAGTTTTTTATTTACTGGTGCGAGTAACAAATAACTATTAAACAGAGAGGAATCAAGTTCTTATGTGGAAAATGCTCGGATTATTTTTGGAAATTTTCGATTACACCCCATATTTTAATGAATACACCCTGCTTCTATTTTTATGGGACAATGACCTCTAAAGACAAAATCAACCCCGTAATTCTATTGTAGGACACTAATTTCAAATATTCATCCATAAGGACAAATTAGCATTTAATTAATTAAAAAATAGATCCCATCTAAAAATAAGTCACGAGCTGTTTCTCAATTCCACGAAGACGCGATCGAGTTGCCGCGACTTCAATGACATCATCTTCTTTCTTAGCCAAAAAAAAAAAGGACGTCATCTTCTCGCCCCCTTTTTAAAACCCCCAGTCGCCACCACCGTTCAAACTCTTCGCCGCAATCCCATCAGTTTCATCATCGCCATCACCGAACCCTAAGCCCACTTTCCGATGCAACTTCTCATTCCCTTCCTAGCCCACCCTCACCGCCGCTGACCAGGAACTCGTCTAAGTCTTCGTCAAGACCTTCACCTCCTCCACCGTCGCCAACCTCAGCCCCAGCTTCGAATCCTCGGCTGCACCATCGACAGCCTCGACGGCTTCGTCTCAGTCACCCTCAATCCCCAGATCTCGCCGGGCGACAATAACTCCAAGAAGCTCAACAAAGACCCGCTCTGGAACAACATAGAGGCGTTGTTGGGTAGTTCGTCAGACCCTCGATCCCCAGATCTCGTCGATCCGCTCCGGAATACAGAGAGGAAGACTTCACTGCTAAGGGAAAATTGATGGACTATGGAGACAGATGCCAAAAGCTGAAGTGAATTTCACTTTTTCAAGGTCTGCAGCGTCTTCAACGGTTGCAATGTTCTCAGCTCCGCTTTCTCCGACAGAGAAGTCACCGAACTCCTCCAAAAGCCATCAGGGCGACATTGATGGGCTTTTTTGCCCAATTTGCTTGGATGCTTGGAGCAACGAAGAAGCGATACGTGCCGATATGATCAAGAATTGCTTGTGGGGGTGGCGATGGCGGTGGTGGTAATGTTGGGTTTTCAATCTTGGTTGTTTTTGGAAATTTTGGTAGTTATTAGGAATCGGAGGGGATGAAAATGAATATAATGGGAGCAATGCATGTTATTAATGTGTTGTTGCTGTGTTTGGAATTATGAAATGGAAATTGAATTAGTGATTGGCAAGTAGTTGGGATGCATAAATTGTTTTGATGAAATATAGAAATTGTTTGTGTGAAATATAAAAATTGTTTCTGTGAAATATAAAAATTGTTTCTGTAAAATATTGAACTGTTTCTGTGAAATAGATGAAATGTTTTTGTGTTCTTCACAATTTTTTTGTTTTTTCATAACTGTTTATGTGTTTTTTATAACTGTTTCTGGGTTTTTCATGACTGTTTCTGTATTTTTCGTAACTATTTCTATATTTTTCATAACTGTTTCTGTATTTTTTATAACTGTGTGTTTTAAATAACTATTTTTGTATTTTAAATAACTATTTTTGTATTTTAAATAACTATTTCTATGTTTTCATAACTTTTCACAACTGTTTTTGTGTTTTCATAACTGTTTCTGTGTTTTAAATAACTGTTTATGTATTTTCACACTGTTCCTGTGTTTTCATAATTGTTTCGGTGTTTTAAATAACTATTTCTGTGTTATTCCCCGCGTGTCACTGTACACGCTCATGGTACTGTTCACGCGGCTTGGTCAAAATATTTTTTTATTATTTTAATTATTAGTTTGTCCTTGAAGGAGAACATTTGAAATTGGGTAATTATTATGAATGGTGCCTGAACTTTCCTTTATCGGACTTCATCGTGCCTGAAGTTTAAAAGTGATCAATTTGGTACCCAGACTTTAAAAAACAGGATTTTATAGTGCTTAAACTTTAAAAGTGATCAATTTGGTGCCCAGACTTTAAAAAAGAGGACTATGTAATACCTCAGTGATACGACCCGTTCCGAAAATTTCCCATATTGGAGTGAAATGACCAAAATGCCCTTAATTGGTCAAACATTGACTTTGTGAACAGTTGAGATTTTTATATCCAATACTGGACTCTATGCGAAGAGCTCGACGATGCGAACGCGTCCACGAAAACGGAATTGAATTCCGAGTTGTATCGAAGGAGTTACGGACGAAAAACAGAATTGTGGTGTAGTGGGATTGCCACGTGGCAACCCGTGATTGGGTGGAAGCTGCTGGACAGTTTTGGAAGTCGGTTTGGGCTTTAAAAACCCAAACCCGCAGCCCAGCTTCCAAAATCGGAAATGGAGCTCGCCCAAACCGCCGAGAAAAGCCCAATGCCGTTGACCCTTCGCCGGCGACGGATCGGGCCAGCGACCACCGGCATCTTCTTCCCCTCGTCGAGACGAAGCCGGAGCACCAAGGATCGGAGCTAGCAGCCGTCGGAATCGCCGGCAAAGAGATGCACGGAATCCGCGAGCTTTCCGGCGAGATTCCGGCCAGCACAGTTGGAGGTGAGTCACGAAAGTTGGATTTTTGGATTCCTCTCGTTCCGTAGATGAATTTCCATATAAAGATTGTTGGATTTGGTTGAGAATTGAGAAAGTTAGAGGGTTTTGAAATCGGATGAATAGTTGCCGGAAAATTCCAGGTTTTCCGGCGGTGTAGCGCGCGGCACGGCGGAGGGGATGAACTCGCCGGAATCTGGAATTCTCCAGATTCCGATGAGTTTTCCGCGCCGGCCAGGCAGTGATGACGTCATCACCGATGATGACGTCAGCTGCCACGTGGACGCCGCGTGGCTGCCACCTCAGCGCCACATCAGCATTGTGTCAGTGCCACGTCAGCACGCCGGTGCTGACGTGGCTGCCGTTGACCGGTTGGTCAACACCGTTGACCGGCGTTGACCAAGTTTGACCGACCACTTTTCCGAGTGGAAACGACGTTCCGGATCCAATGGCGAACTCCGTTTTGCCATCCGAGATACGGTTGTACTCCAATTGAGTGAAACATGGAGAATTAGGGTTTTACGGTTATTCATTCGGTTTCGTTTATTAATTATTATGATATTGGGATTGTTAGGTGATCAGTTCCAGGAGGAATCAGTGCTCCGACCCGAACCTACGGACGACGATGACTACGATCGCTCGGTATCACTGTGAGTGGACGGGTTTTGGTTTTGATTGTTGTTTGAGCGTTCTTTATGTTTATGTTATATGCATTTGTGATATGATGATGTGATCGTGGGATCCTTGTTGGTGTTGGTGAGTTTTTGGAGCATACTATGTCCGTATATGCATATAAGTTTGTTATGCTGGTTATGTGGGCTTATGTTGCAGGATATGCTGGTTGTTGCTGGTTAGTGTTGGTTAGGGTATGTGTTTTACCTGGTATGGTTAGTATGGTTTCCTCACCTTGTACATTGGTATTGCGAATACAGTCTCCTTGCCAATGTACTTACCCTCGCCAATTGGTATTGCGAATACAGTCTCCTTGCCAATTGGTAGTATACTGTACATTGGTATTGTGAATACAGTCTCCTTGCCAATTGGTAGTATACTTTACATTGGTATTGTGAATACAGTCTCCTTCCCAATGTGCCCTTACCCTTGCCAATTGGTATTGCGAATACAGTCTCCTTGCCAATTGGTAGTATACTTTACATTGGTATTGTGAATACAGTCTCCTTGCCATTGTAAAGTGCATAAGTAGGTGTGACTGTTTATTGTCGTTGTGAGCTTGGTTGCTGCATGTTTGTTATGGTATAGTTACTGTTATTACTGGATTTCAACTGTGGGGGTTATTATTGTATGTTTTATAACTGTATTTCACTGACGAATTATTTTCCCTGTCCACTCACCCTTGTTTTTACGCCCCCTCAGGTCTTGTTACTGTTGAGCACCACAGAGACGAACGGCAAGAGTCAGGGTAGCTCTGTCATGGGGCACAAAGAGTGGGAGTCTTTCGGTCGTTTTTGGTTGTGTAAGGCTTCGTCACCCGTCCGGGTGATGGCCGCACTCCCAGGCCCCACTTTTCGGGGCGGGGTGTGTCACTCAGTCAATTTTTTTTTATCAAAATTCCATTAAAATGAGGGATAAAATGGTATTTTGATATTAATTTTCATGTAAAATACTATTTTTTACCTCTCAACCTCTCTATAAATGTGTACTATGGTGTTTCGAAAAAATAAAAATGTGCATATAGCTATTTTCGAATAATAAATAAATTGATTAACAAAAATATACTCGAACGGTAGATTTTTTCTATTACTCAATTTATGTTAGAAATATTTTTTTTATGTTCGAGTATATTTTTATTTATCAACTTATCTATTGTTTTGCAATATCTATATGCATATATATTTTTTGAAACACCATAATACACATTTATATAGAGGTTGAGAGGTAAAAAATAGTATTTTACATGAAAGTTAATGTCAAAAGACCATTTTATCTCTCATTTTAACGAAATTTTGACAAAAAATTGAGGGAGGTACCACATAGTCCTCTTTTTGAAAGTCTGGGTACGAAATTGATCACTTTTAAAGTTCAGGCACTATAAAGTCCGGTTTTTGAAAGTTTAGGCACCAAATTGATCACTTTTAAAGTTCAGTCACTATGAAGTCCTGTTAGTGAAAGTTCATGCACTATTCATGATAAAAACCCTTTGAAATTTATGTCCTATGATAGAAAGAGGTATTTTTCTTTGTCCTTAGAGCATGTCTACCCATGTAAGCGCAGGCAATCGGAAGGCAAGAGCCCACTTCATGCCTGCAGGTGATGAATAGGCGTAGGCGCATGCGATCACTATTCACATATATTTTTAATAATTTTTTTTTCAAAATTATGTATAAATCATCAACATTATATTCAAGTACTCTGACTGTGGTACACGTTTATATATAAATATATCAAATTATGTCAAAGTGAAAATATCAGATTTTTGTCGGTCCACTCCTGTGTTGCACGTGTCCATAGCCGTGGTATGATCTGAATCAAATTTCGATTGGATTTTTGTCAGTCTACTGCACTAGAGGCGTTAGATTATTTTTTCGATGGAATATATAAAGTTTATAGGAAACAGTACTTACGCCGCCCAACCAAGGCTGACTTGCATAAACTGCTCAAAAGAGGTGAGGAAAGCGGCGTCCCTGGAATGATTGGGAGCATTGACTGTATGCACTAGGAATGGATGCCCCACTGCCTGGGCCAGTGCATACCAGAATTGGAAGGGGAAGAGGTCTATAATTCTCGAGGCTATGGCATCCTTTGATACCTGGATCTGGAATGCATACTTTGGATGTCCTGGTGCCTAAAATGATATCAATGTACTACATGAATCTGACGTGTTTTCCCCCGTGGTGAGTGGAGAAGCTCCTTTAGTTAATTATAATATCAATGGGCGAGATTTTTTAGGTGCCTATTATTTGGCTGACGGGATTTACCCACAATGGACCACATTTGTGAAATCAATATCAAACCCCAATTCGGCCAAGGAAACCCTCTTTACCACCAAACAAGAGGCATATAGGAAGGATGTCAATAGATGTTTTGGTAGTTTGCAAGCTCGATGGGGAATTGTTAGAGGGGATGTGAGGATGTGGGAAAAGAAATCCATTTGGAAGATCATGATGTGTTGCATAATTCTTCACAACATGATTGTGGAGGATGAGTATGACTATAGTGCACCTGAGGTTCTTGAAGCGGACGCATTCAATAAATCAGCAACAAGAGTGTACGATGCTCCTACTATGAATGGACAACCTTTTCAGCACCCCCCTCCACAACGGGATGAAAATTATACGCGACCATGCATCAACAAGTACATTGGTCTTCAAGACCCCTTTATTCACAAGTCACGACAAGAGGAATTGATGGAGCACATTTGGAAGATGGAGAATGAAGAGTGATGAAGAAGATGGATCACATGATATGATGTAATGTTTTTATGTTATTTCAATTAAAGTCTACTGTTATGTATGGGTGTTTATCCATGCCTTACTTGGATTTTAATAAATATTCTCTTTTGTTGTCAAATAAATTTTAGGGGCATTAATTTTTGGCCCTTGACCACTAGTTTTAAATTTTAATAAATCCCAACTTAAAATCCTAATAGTTTAAAGCCCCTGCATTCCTTTTCAACCAATCATATTATTTTACACAATTTCATCATCCAATTAAAATTTCATCCCCAAAGAGAGAATTACACTACACTGCAGTTGTGACGACGATGATGGGCTAGCGGCAATGACGATGGCAAGCAGCAACGACGATGAATGAGTCTCGAGGGCGAGGGACGAGCGACAAGGACGAGGAACGAGGGACGGTGAGGGGTGAGGGACGGTGGTGGGCGAGCGGCAAGAATAGAGAGGCGACGATGAGGGAAATTTTTGTTTTGACATGGAGGTCTATGTACGAAGTGGGCATGGCGGTGAGGTTGTTTGATAGTGAGAAAAAATTGAAATAATTTAAAATGAAATTCTAGGGGCCTAAAAGAAAGAGGGGAAAAAGTGAGGTTTTAATAAACTAGAGGTTTTAGTTTAGGGGTGTTTTATTAGTTATCCTTAAATTTTACATACTAATAATTATCATAAAAACATGTAGAATTATCACATGTTAAATTTTTTTTGGTATAAAAAAATTGTGATTTTTTATCGAAAAGAAAATGTTGATTTTTTATAAAAAATAAAAAATATTGTTGTTAAGTGTTCGGCAGCCACTGTCGAACACTCATTTCAGCCCAACAAGAACCATTCGGCCTCCCCTCACGAACACGGAAGCCCCTTCACTTGCCCCCACGCGCGAGTTAATTGCACGCGCCCGATATTAAAAAAAAAAAAAAAGTGCACGCGGCGTCAGCTGGGGCCCACACCGCCCGCAGGCGCGGGCGACGCCCGCCTTCGCCCTCCTCTCGCCCTTACGTTTTTTCACCAATGGTGGGTGATCAGTGCGCGCAGAGGGCACGCTTGCGCCCTCACCCACCGTTTCGCCCTCCCGGTGGAGATGCTTTTAGAGGTCATTAATCCTATTTTAATTCTATGAATTTCCAAATTTTCTCTTAAAGAAAAAACATAAAATATCAAATAAAAATTAAAAGAACAAAGAATCCATCCGCCGACCCACCACCTGTCACGGTTGCCGCCCTCTCTTTCCTTCCCAAACTTAACCAAACAAAATCCAACAAATTTATTTTTTTGGTTTCACATAGGCTTGGCATTTTCATACTGAATACCGAACATCATCATTCCAAATCAAACCGAATAAAGCCGAAATTTCATGAAAACCAAATTTTACAATACCGAAATACCGAACTTGATTAATTCGGTATGATAACGGTTCCGAACCCTCCACATTAGTTTCACATCCATCTTTGTTTTGAATCCAATTTTCGTTGATAAAATTTGGCTTAAAATTGTTAACTTGGATTCAAAATTAGTTTGAATATGGAGGTTATGGAATTATGGTATCAAGGAGACACAAAATAGAGAGAGGGATAGATGGGGAAGGGGTCGCCAGCAAAGGAGGTGATGAGAGGGGAAGGGAAAATTACTAGGGCTGGGCTCGGTACGGGTACCCGGGATTTTACCCCAAACCCGAAACCCGACCCGAAGGGATCGGGAGGGAGTTTAGCCGGAGTGATTCCCGGACCGGAGAGCACGGGTACCCGACTTCGGGTACCCGATTTTTTCGGGATGGGACGGGTCGGGTTCGGGTTTCGTACCGGGAGATTACGATGCGGCGGTTATGGAGGGCTGCGAGGTGCGCTGGGTTTCGATGACGACGTCAGCCGAGGACGAAGACAAAGACGCCGAAGACACCGACGAAGAAGATGATGAAGACGAAGACGGGGTTGAGGACGAAGACGAAGACGAAGCCCAGATCTGATATCTCTGAAGACGACGACGATTGTTGAAGACGAAAACGCCGACTGGAATTGCAGACGAAGACGCCGACTGGAATTCCCGAGGAAGACGAAGACGCTGCCACGCGGGTGAGGTGAGAGGCAGAACGAAAAAAAATGGGCTTGGGTATAAAAAAAGAATTTTGGGTTTGAAAAATCTGAATTGGGTTTGGAAAATTGGGTTTTGGGCTTAGCTACAGTATTCGGGTACCCATGGGTACCCACGGGTTTGAACTTTCAGAACCCGATCCCGACCCGAATTTCTCGGGTCGGTCCGGTTCGGGTCTTCGGGAGCTATTTTTTGCTTGATTACCCGATTTATCGGGTACCCACCGGTTCGGTTCCTTTGGGTTCTCGGGTAATCGGGTCGGGATGCCCAGCCCTAAAAATTACAGGGTTGGTGGTTGAAGAAATCTGTTTTTCTAAGGAGTGGATTCAAGGGGTATAAGTGGGATTATGAAGATAAAATTTGAAGATGGGGTGTGTTCAATAGTTATTGGGGTGTAAATAAAATATGTCAATACTTTTTGTGATTATCAACATAAAACTGAGATTTGCTAGCCATGGTGAATATATGTATAAATGACTATGATCATCAATATCAAAATTGAAAGCGATGACTTTTTAAGCAAATCCACTATTTTAGAAATCATACTGATCATAAAACATCTAGCAAATTAAGAACTATAGTTTTGCAACATTGAAAAACCAACAACAATAAAAAAGAAATTAAAGTAGCTCTAACTCTTGTACCCAAAAAGCTATGGTAATTGTCGCTGTCTGCTGTCATCAGCACATATTATCAATTTAACACCCATAGCTAGCTGATCAAAATACTACCCTCAGAAAAGTCTCTCATTCTCCTAATCACTTGCATCACCCGATCCGTCAGTCAACGGCACCGTCTCCTGCATCTCTACCTCACTCCTCGGCAGCTCGCCGTCTTCAACATCTCTACCTCCGCATCTATCATTTCTATTTTGCATTTCAAAAAACCAGAACCAACTTAATAAATAATTGAAGCTCTCACACTTCAAACTTTAACGTACAGTAATAAATCGAATTGAAAACAAAGCAAAGTAGTAATGTACTTACTTTAAAAATCTGTCTTGAATATACTTAGCCGCCTTTGCGCTTAGAATGCAACTAATGGGCATCCAGAAAAGTGCAAAAACCCTCCCCCTCTTTGTGTCGAAGTGGAGGTCCCCATATCCAACGGTCGTAACGCAAGAAACAGCTAAATAAATCGCGTCTGGCCACTTATCCTTTTCAATCGCACGTATCATCACGGCCCCAAACATGACGAGAAATGGAACAGCAACAAAAGCAGAAATCAAGCCGACCTTGTCTTTTCTCTTTTTGTCACGAAAACATCCCAATACCCATTTGCAGGGCCACTCGAACAGGTCGGATAGTGCTGAGTATATAAAGAAATACCCAATCATCATGAGCACTATAGTCAATATTTTGGTTGAGTGTGACTTTGGCACCATGTCTCCAAATCCAATGGTTGTCAAGGTCATTGCCGCGTAGTAAAAACCATTCACCAGAGCAGTGCTCTCAATGGGGATGGTGTTGTTACAAGCTGAACCCGGCGATGCTTTGTTCTGTTTGCTATTGAGAAATTTGTCGTCGTCTTGGATGATGTGGTAAAGTGCATAACCCAGCATGAAATACGCGAGCACGTACATGATGGTGGGAAAAGCAATATGCGGCGCTGGTGGCGGCATAGCTACGTACTGAAAGTTTCAAAAACTAAGTATTAAACCCTGCTATGCACCGTTATGCAAACTAAGCATGTAAATATATTCAATCGAATCACTAAAAGAAATTACCTATAACTAATGCCATCTGTGGAAGCTAAAATAATCTCGGCCAGATAGAACGCGCCACGTGGATTCTAGTCCCGAAAAGACGAGCATACCCTTGACGGAGATTATGAGTCGCTAAGCCGTCATCTCGGTCAAAGGGGAGATCACGAGACCTCCACAAAGTTTGTCTCCTCTCCAGGAGGGCCCCTCGGAGACCACCACGTCTCGGGAAGTGATCTCGGAGATCAGACAACCATTCAAGTGCATTAAATCTCATTTAATGCTCATATTAAACCTGCCAAAGGAAGATCCTCCTACAACCACTATAAATAGTGGTCACCATTTGCCATTCAAGGTAATCACAAAATCCTCCACAAACTCCTAAGTTCCACGAATACATTTCTGACTTAGGCATCGGAGGCCCTTTGGCAAACCCCCCACCGGGGTTAGTTAATACCTTTGATGTTATTTTCTTTGTTTTGCAGGATTCGTTCGTCATTCAACAAGGTGGACGAAATTTGTACAAACAAATTGGTGCTTTCATTGAGAGCTTGAGTTATACTCAAGTTTCTCTCCACATCTGAGTATTGAAAGCAATACTCGATACATCTACATTCAAGCAACATCTTTGGATCTACCATGGTGGACACGAGAAGAACAAGGAGTAAGAAGATGGAGGGCCACACCTCAAGGAACATGATAGTTGCGGTGCCCCAAGCCTGAGACATGTCATACACTGCGAGCTTGGAGTCATACCTCATCGCCAATCCTCGAGTGGCCCCAACCACGACGCTACCAACAATTCAAGTCTCCGAAGCCTCGAGACTAGCGGACTAAACCATTACCCAAGGAGTAGTGGGGTCTAAGCCTACTCCTCCAAGCAAAGTAGCTGCTCCTATGGGAGGCCATCCTACCCCAGTCGTCTCAGCGACTGCGACGGTGGGACCAAGCAAAGTAGCTGCTCCTTTGGAGGCCATCTTACCCCAGTCGTCTCAACGACTGCGACGGTGGGACCAAGCAAAGTAGCTGCTCCTATGGGAGGCCACCCTACCCCAGTCGTCTTAGCGACTGCGACGGTGGGACAAAGGCAAGACAACCGCTCCTACAGGAGGCCATCCCACCCCAGTCGTCTCGGCGACTGCGACGGTGGGACTTACTGTTGAGTGGCCTAGTCTCGTTGTTCATGGCCCATACATGGTGCTCAAGGCCTAGTCTCGGAGATCAAAACCCAGTCTCGAAGTTTAAAAATCCAATCTCGGGAAGTGAGGAGACAAGGGCTCAAATGTCCCCGACCCACGTCGAGAGGAGAGGAGATGTAAGTGCTCCCTCAAAGAAAGGTAGCTGCTCCCATAGGAGGCCATCTTACCCCAGTCGTCTTAACGACTGCGACGGTGGGACAAAGCAAGATATCAGCTCTTACTGGGATCAACCCTACCCTAATCATTTCGACGATCGAAATGGTAGGACCTACTATCGAGAAGGAGCTAAAGGCCTAGTCTCGAGCTAAAAGGCCCAATCTCATAGTCCAAGGCTTGGTCTCAAAGCTCAAATGCCTAGTCTCGAAGCTTAAAGGCCTAGTCTCGAAGCTTAAAGGCCTTGTCTCGAGCTCATGGCCTAGTCTCGATGCTCAGGGCATATTCGCGGAGCTCAGAGCTCAATCTAAGTGCTCAAAACCTAGTCTCGATAGGTGAGGAGACGAGAGCTAGAAGCTCCCAAACCCACATCGAGAGGAGAGAAGCCGTAAGCGCTCCCTAAAGCAAGATAGATGCTCTTGGAAGCCATCCTACTCTAGTCGTTTCGACGACTAAGAAGGCGAGACTTACTATTAAGAAGGACTTCAAAGCCTAGTCTCGAGCTGAAATCCCATAACTCAAGGCTTAATCTCAGAGCTCGAAGGCCTAGTCTCGAGCTAATAGCCTAGTCTCAATGCTAGGCATGGTCGCAGAGCTCAGAGCTCGAAGGCCTAGTCTCGAGCTAATAGCCTAGTCTCGATGTTAGGCATGGTCGCAGAGATCAGAGCTTAGTCCCAGTACTCAAAACACTAGTCTTGAGGTGTCAAAAGATGAGAGCTCCAGCGACCCTAACCCTCGTCAGGAGATGCGGGAACATGATCTCTAAACTTCCTGACTTGCTATTAGAGGTGGGAAGACGAAGGCTTTAACATCCAAAACCCCCACCAGGAGATGAAGAGACTCATTGCGGAGACCATCAAGCGACACCTCTGGCTAGCCCTCTCTCAGAGCAGGTTAGACCAGAGCCTAAACTTCTACAGAAAATGGATGCGGTGCGAGATCAGCATGTTATGGTCCCAACATTAGCTTCTAATCAAGTGGCAAGCCACGTTGTCCACTCAACTCGACGACCACTACCCCATGGCAGAGCACAACATGGCCTCTGTCACATGGTGGCCAAATAGAGCTTCAACCACGGCCAGTGATGCAATCCATCAAGACCGGCGATCCAAACTACATCTCAATGTGTAGTATGAGATCTAAGCCTAGCACTTCAACAGTCGCTGCTCCTATAGGAGACCATCCTACCTCAGTCTCTCTGATGGCTGCGACGGTAGAAGAAAATGTCAAGAGGAGAATCCAATCTCCCTGAGACCTAATGAGCGGGTCCCATTGGGATCAAGCTTGGTGGGTCTGTCCGGACCAAAACATTCATGAAGAACATGCCCGCCAAATTGTGGACCTAACAGCGGCCCTTAACCAACAAATTATGTTGGCTAACCAACAAAGGAGGCTGGTGAACCAATCGCTCACTTGATCGAAAGTTATTCGAAATGCCACTGTGGGATCTCTTAACAGGGAGAGCAATAAAGGGCAGTTGTCCTTTTGACAACAGGAAGGGAAGAACCTGGTAATTGATCTCTCTGCAAGGAGAGCAACACAAGCAAGCATGCACTCCCGGCTAGGCCCACGCCTAAGCACAGGGTCCCGATTGGGCCCATCCACGAGTATCCATTCAAGACTTGGTCCCTTGGGGGATTCCCAAGGACCTAGTCACCTTCGGAGATCGACATCACCCCCTCTAGACGATCACTTTGAGGCTAACTCCTCTAATCCCCTCTTCCCTAGAGGGGAGGAGAGGAGACCACAACGCCAGCAGCGACTTACCAAACTTCAAGTTGCACATCACTGGAGGCGAAGGAGGCCAAAACTTCTACAAGTTGAGGATGTAGAGCATTACATGCTCAACGCCTCAAAGATCTCCGACCACTGGAAGATGAGGAAGGTGCCCTCCGAAGACAGGTGGCGGTAAACAATGGCCCACCATTCATCGATGAGATCAAGCAAGCAGAACCCCTGAAAAGGTTCTCAGCCCCAAACTTCACTCCCGATCATCCAAGATAGATGCTGAGCCCTCAATCAAGCATCCAAAAATTAAGCTTCATATCTCCAGGCGAGGCAGGGAGCTAATCAAGGTGGATCAAGCCATGGATAACGATTCATGGGAACCAAATCACTAAGAAGAAAGAATTTATCTCTTTCTTCTTGGTCATGAAGAAGGGGAAGAAGAAATCTAACCCAAAATATCAGCCACAGCAATGGGGTTAAGAAGACAACTCTCATCTCCTCCCCTCTGTTGAAGAGGAGATGTGGAGTCCTGAAGAAGATGTGATACTTATCCCCCGCGATACTAGTCGATCAGAGTGGCAAGCTCAAATCAGATCTCGGATTTTCCCGAGAGGACGAAATGAGTTCACTATTTTTCTTTGACATAATAGAGACCCTAGAATGCCTACAATATGAGGCAGTGTTATGTATTGCACATCAAGAAATATCAATTCGAAGTGAAATTATCCTCCTAGAATCGGTGACTCGGCACAAGGCTGCATCCATTATATCCTTTACTCATGCCCGAGATACATCTATTATGGAGTTGTCAATAAAAATATAAAGTTTTCCCACATGTCTCTCATATCTATGAGATGTGGTTTTTGATAATTATATGAGACAAAAGGTAGCAGCTTGGAGACGTCCAAGCGCGCCTCCTATCTCCGCTCTTGGCTGGAGACGTCTAGCTAAGAGGCGAGGTCATAGGTCCTTAATAAGGCATCTAAAAACCCGACTAAGGGTGACCCATGTTGCATTAATCTCGTTTGGATTAGGCAACCCATGAATCATAGCACCTATCCAATGAGGCAACCCAAGAGGTCTAAATCCCTAATAAGGGTGGCCCACGTTGCTCTCCCTCTTCTGGGAGACAGCCTAAGAGGTCTAAAAACCCATTTATGGGTGGCCCATGTTGCATTAATCTCTCATGGATAAGGCAACCCATGAATCATGGCACATATTCTATAAGGCAACCCATGAATCATGGCACCTATCCAACGAGGCAACCCAAGAGGTCTAAAATCCCGAATAAGGGTGGCCCACGTTGTTCTCCCTCTTCTGGGAGGCAGCCCAAGAGGTCTAAAAACCCATTTATGGGTGGCCCATGTTGCATCATCTCGCATGGATTAGGCAACCCATGAATCATGGCACCTATCCAACGAGGCAACCCAAGAGGTCTAAAATCCCGAATAAGGGTGGCCCATGTTGCTCTCCCTCTTCTGGGAGGCAGCCCAAGAGGTCTAAAAACCCATTTATGGGTGGCCCATGTTGCATTAATCTCGCATGGATTAGGCAACCCATGGATCATGGCACCTATCCAACTAGGCAACCCATGAATCATGGCACCTGTCCAACGAGGCAACCCAAGAGGTCTAAATCCCGAATAAGGGTGGCCCACGTTGCTCTCCCTCTTCTGGGAGGCAGCCCAAGAGGTCTAAAGCCCTTTTAACAAGGCAATTCATGAGGATTTTCTTTGCAAAAGTAATCCACCTTAAAGTGGAAGGCAAGTGACACTCTCGGCTAATCTCGATCTAGTAAAAGGTCATGAGATGAAGGCCATGTCTTCATTAATTCAGGACAGGAATGCCAAACAAATTCAAAAGGAAAGACTACCAGGAATATAAAGCAAAAAGAGGCAATTTGCCCTCATTTCTTCTCGACATTCAACCTATTGACTTCGTTTCTAGAAGCCTCAAAATCCGAGAGCACATTCGATGGATCAGCTTCCTTATCGGCTTTCAACTTTTCACCCTTCACTTGAAGGGCTACGAGGGTCGAATGAACTCCACACAACTCGGACTCAAATACTTCTCTTCAGAAAGAATAAGGGTGGATTTCATGTCCAAGTTCTCATCTTCCCATCGCTTCAGTTGATGAGAAGTGGGGGCATGGAAGAGAGATGAATCATTTAAATATTTCTCTTAACTTTCTTGTTTTCAAAGGAGTCAACACAAACCACTACACCCCCTAAGGTGCTCTCAGGAAGGTCATTTAGGTCGCATCAACAAAGAAGTTGCCAATATCATGTCTCATTCATTGCAGCACCAAGATCAAGAGGAATCCCTCAAGCTCTTCCAAATGTTCACTTGACAGTTCTCTAGTATACTGCACGGACAAAACCATAACTTCCACGCCATCACTATCAAATGAAGTTGGCAAACGAGGAGCAAGCGGAAGAGCCACTGCTACATCAACATTAAAGCTTCTTGAGACCTCTCTCGAGACCTTCTTGAGACCTCTCTCGAGACCTTCCCCAAGACCTCCTTCGAGATCTCAGTCGAGACCTTTCCCGAGACATACTTCGAGATCTTAGTGGAAATACTCTCCTACTTAAGGACCTCCGCCTCTTTTTTAGCTTTGGAGCTCCCCACTTCCTTCTGGGAGACCTCAAACTCTATGCGGATCTTAGACAACTTCTCTCTCTCAGATTGCAAGTTAGAGAACTCCTTCAAGAAACTTGCCAATGGGTGAGGCGAGATCAGAAGCTACTTATAAGCACTTCTCCTCAGAGTAGACTAGAGCGGACTTCAGAGAAGACACCTCATCCTCTGACCTGTGTAATTGATCAGAAGTGGGGGCAAGCTGAAAAACTGTTTCAAGTCAACAAAATAGAAGCTTTTACAAGACGAGCGGTCCAAGGCCATCAATATGGCTTGAAGATCTCGTAGCGTGAAGTTGAGTAACCAATGAGATCTCAAGCCTAGAAATCAAGATCTATCAACTTGAAGACCCGCAGTGTGAAGTATAGTAACCAACGAGATCTCATATTGATATTGATATCAAATTTAGACAAGTCTCGATGACTTCGAAAGGAATCAGCACGAGACTCACCCTAAGGCTCCTTAGGATCCTTTACACCGCTCTCAACCTCCAAAAAGATGAAGATCAGACTCAAACCTCCAGGCAAAAAAGATACATTGAATGTCATCCATTTAAGTCAGC
>JAVBHV010000031.1:0-146692 GCA_033992175.1 Spiraea crenata | reverse complement strand
TGCCCTCGTGGACTTGGGATAACCCTGACCCTCAGTCGGGGTTAGGCATCGGAGGCATGGTTCGAGAAGCCTCTCCTGTAAAGTCTTCCCTGTATGACGGAGTACCTTCCTGCTTGTCTCTCTATGCGGCGGGCCTGGATGGGGTCGTCAGGAAGCTTGCCTTCGATCAGGAAAGTTCGGATGGGCTCCATCCGCGTTGCCTGTTTCAACTTGTAGGACACCGAGCGAAATGGAGCTCGGGGGATGTCAGGGTTTCTACCCGGGATAGTCCATTTTGCAGGTTCAGAGAAAGTAATGCCAAGGAGAGAGTGCGTTGGCATGGTTTTTCTGGAAGCCTAGGAATTGTTTGACTTCATACGACTTAATGGCTCAAGTGGTAGGTGACCTGGGCCAGGTAGGAGGCCATGAAGCTCTTTCAGGCGAAGCTTGAGTCACCTGGTTGACCACCGGTTGGGAGTCACTGGAGATGGATACTCTCTCTGTCCCGACCTCCTTGGCAAGTTTGAGGCCGGCGAGGAGAGCCTCGTACTCAGCAACGTTGTTGAATGCCCTCGAAGCGAGGCGGAGGGAGTCTCGAAAACGTCCTTGTCGGGCGAGATGAGTACAATCCCCACCCCACAGCCTTTGGCATTGGCAGATCCATCAACGTACAGTTTCCATCCCATTCGTCGGGGTTGGAAGAGGGTTTCAGGAGATGTTTGAGGAAGAGGGAGTTAGCGTTTCGGTTCACAGTGGTCAAGGAGGGAGGAAACTCTGAAATGAAATCGCGATGGCTTGCCCCTTCTCCGCGGCCCGGGGTTTGAAGGTGATGTCAAACTCGCTGACTTCCAGCACATTTGACGAGGCGCAGAAGGTTTCCGGCTTCTGGAGCACTTGCCGGAAGGGGGGGTGGTTGGTGAGAACGAGATGGAGTGGGCCTGGAAGTATGGGCGAAGCTTCCGCGAGAGCATATGAGAGCAAGTGCCAGCTTCTCGATGTCCGGGTACCTGGTTTCCGGGTCGGTCATTGACTTGCTGGTGTAGTATACCGGGTGTTCGATTCTGTCCACCTCCTTGGTGAGGACGGAGGACACTGCCGTGGCGGAGACGTGATCGCATTCCGGGGTCCAGTCGACGAGCTTCTGCCCTGCCTTCAGGATTTTAAAGAATGGCGCACAGTGGTCGGTGGCCTTTGAGATGAAGCGGGAGAGGGCAGCTACCCGGCTGTTGAGGCTCATGACGTCCTTCTGCGTCCTGGGGGTCTCCATCTCGATGAGGGCTTTGATTTTCACCGGGTTGGCCTCGATGCCCCGTTGGCTGATCATGAAGCCCAGGAACTTGCCGGATCCTACGCCAAAGGCACACTTGGCCGGATTGAGCCGCATGTTGTAGTGCTTGAGCTTCCCGAATATGGCAGAGAGGTCCCCGACGTGTTCCCCGGAGGTTTTGCTCTTGACGAGCATGTCGTCCACGTAGACCTCCATGGACTTTCCGATGAGGTCGGAAAAGGGCAGGAATTCACCAGGCGTTGGTATGTTGCCCGGCATTCTTGAGGCCGAAGGGCATGACCTTGTAGCAGTATAGCCCCCGGTCGGTGACGAAGGCGGTGTGCTCCTGATCGTCCGGGTGCATGAAGATCCTGGTTGTACCCGGAGTAGGCATCCATGAAGCTCAAAAGCTCGTGCCCGGCGGTGGCATCGATGAGCTGATCGATGTGTGGGAGTGGGAAGCTATCCTTGGGGCATGCCTTGTTTAGGTTCGTGTAGTCAACACACATTCTCCACTTGCCCTTGGACTTCGGTACGACGACGGGGTTGGCGACCCAGGTCGGGTACTTCGCCTCCCGATGAAGCCGATGGCAGCGGCTTGTCGACTTCGGATTGGATCGCCTCGTACCGTCTCTCCATCGAACTTCCGGCGTTTCTGGAGGTCCGGCCCCAAGCCTTCGGGTCGATGCTGAGTCGGTGGGATATGATTTCGGTGGAGATCCCGGGCATGTCGGTTAGGACCAGGCGAAGACCTCGGCGTTGTCTCGGAGGAACTTGATGAGGGAACTTCAGAATGGCAGAGGAGATCCTGCTTCGATCTTCACCTCGCGGTCGGGAAAGTTTTCCGAGATGCATACCATCTCCAGGCTTCTTGCGGCCTTGCTTGGGGAGTCAGGCCTCGTCCCGCGGGGTCGTCAGGGACGGTTGTCTCGTCCGGAGGCTCCTCGGCAGGGGCAATCGTGGTTACAGAACAAGATTCCTTGAGGGCCGGGGTCGCACCCTTGGAGCGGTGCTTGAGGAGTCGGGAACGGATCCGATGCCATGGGGAGTCGGGAACTTGACCAGCACGAGGTGGGTGGAGGGTATGGCCTTCATTTCATTCAGGGCGGGTCGCCCGAGGATCACATTGTAAGCGGTGGGGCAGTCTACCACCATGAAAGTCACTACTACCCGCGTTCGTAGGGGGAATTCGCCCAGGGTGATGGGTAGGTAGACACTCCCGACAGGTTGGATGCAGTCCCCGGAGAAGCTCACGAGGGGAGTCTGGGTCCGGTCCATGTGGTGATCTGCGACGTTGAGGGCCCGGAAGGCCTCCATGAAGATGATGTTGACAGAGCTGCCCGTGTCCACCATCGTGCGCCCGACGTCGTAGTGGGCGATCTCGGCTCGGATGACGATTGGGTCATCGTGGGGGTATGTGATCCCCTCCTCCTCGACTTCGTAGAAGGTTATGGACTTCCAGCCAGTTTTCGGGACCTTCTCCGGGGTAGTAGGATCCGGCGTATTCGTTCCTCGCACGATTGGAGTCCCCGGCCAAGGTTGTGCCCCCACTGATGGTATTGATTTGGCGGAGCTGCTGTTGGGGAGGAGCATGGCCTCGGAGGAATTCGTCAATCTTTCCCTCCTGGACGAGGGCCTCGACGTGGTCTTTCAGTACCCGGCATTCCTCCGTGCCGTGGGAGCTCGCCCGGTGGTACTAACAGAAGACCCCGGTGTCTCGGGCGTTTTTCGCGGTGTCCCTCCAGAGTGGAGATGCCGGCAGAAGGTTCCCGATGGCCGCCAAGAGAGCCTCGTAGGTGGTGTTGAGCGAGGTATGCTGCTCGTACCGGGGGACATACCCCTTCTTCGGACCTCGGGTCTGGCCATCGCGTCCGGGACGTTGAGGGGCCGGAGGCAGGGGGTTGTGCGCGTGCTGGGTCTGGTAGACTTGCTGCCCATTCCCCCGGTTCCGCTTGTCGCGGTTACCGTAAACGGGATGCCCTCCTTCCTTCCGTTTGTTCGGGGTGTAGGAGGTGTTCGCCTTTGGGGCCGATCGGTTGTATGTTGCCTAGAACCTGGCAGGGCCGGCTGTACCGTGCTCCTCGGAGCAGGAGCCGCGCGCGAAGAGGTCGCCTGGCCATCTCCGATCACCGCGTGTCGCGGGTTGAGCTCGTTTAGGTGCTCTGCCCGGGCGTGGAGATTCGCCGTCTTCATCAGCTCGGAATAGGTCATATCGGTCTCCAGGTTGATCTGGTACAGGAAGGGGCATGGCCGGAGCCCGGACTTGAAAGCGCTCACGGCTGTACTGTCGTCGGTCCTGGGGCATTTGGAGTACTCGTGACTGAACCGGGCGACGTACTTCCATAGTTTTTCGTCTTCCCCCCTGGACGATGGCATAGAGGTCCTCGCACGAATAGAAGGTCGAGCTCTGGCTCTGGTGTTGCTCGACGAATGCTGTCTCCATCTCGGCCATCCTGTCAATGCTCTTGGCCGGGAGCGAAAAAACCAGTTGAGGGCTGCTCCCGTGAGAGTGCTGGGGAAGTAAAGGCATTGGGCCTGGTCCGAGATGTTCTTGTGGAACATGTTGGATTTGAAACTGTTCATGTGAGCATTAGGCATTTTCCCGGACCTCCCCCATAGAGTGCGATCCGCAGTGCTGGAGCTCGGGTGTGCAAGCCAGGACCCGGTTGGTGAAGGGTCCTTCCCGGGTAGGGGTAACCTTGGGCCGTGCGATCCGCTCCTGGCGTTCCTTTGCCCTGTCATTAACAAGCTCCATGACCTGGTCCAGGAGCTGCTGGATTATGCTCTGGTCGCTCACCACCGGTTGCGCGGCGGGTGCGGCAGCCGGCGTTCTGGGTCCGACCCGGGGTCGGGCAGTTGTAGTGGCACCTCCAGGTGCCTTGGTCGCTCCCGGTGCAGGTGCGGCGGCAACGGCGGGTCGTGCCCGGTGGCTAGATTCTGCCGTTTCTTCGGGATGGGCGATGACTGGTCCCTGCTGGATCCGGGTCGGTAGGGGAGGAGCCCCGAGACCAGGGGGATTGATGTCACGGGTGATTACCTCGACTGCCCGTCTCTCTCGGTTGTCGTTGAGGAGGTCCCGGATATCGCTGTAGGCCTTAGCGATCCCGGCTTTCCGGCCGATGAAAACCCAGGAGTTGGCCGGGGACGAAAGGGCAGTTTTAGGAGGATCGTCCCGGCGGCGGTCGGCACTCGGGAAGTCGCCGGTTGCTTGCCCTTGGCCGGCGGGAGGTTGAGTGGCCGGGATAGGTTCATCCGGGATGCGGAGCTGGGGGAGCTGGAGACTTCAGTTTGTTCCGGGCACACTATTCCTCTCAGGAGGTGGCCGATGTTGACATTGGCCTCCAGAGCTTCCTGGGTCATGTTTTGGTAGTGCTCGTTGAGGACCGCGCTCCGGGCTGGAGCGGCGATTCTCGTCCTCCGAGGGTCTGGAGTCGGTGGTTCTCGGCCTCGAGCGCCCTGGCCCGTTCCTCCATCTCGTCCAGGCGCTTGGCAAGTTCGTCTCGGGTGGCCCGCTTGCCCTTCTTTTGCTGGTTGGCCGGAGGGGGTTGCCCCCCCGGGGCCCCGCTGGTTCCAGAGAAGCGTCGGGGACGGCTGACGGTGTCCTCCGGTTCGTCGTCAGGATGATGAGAAGACATGGTTGGTCTTTAGCAGTGGTAAAACACGGGGGAATTCGCTCGATTCCCACAGATGGCGCCAAACTGTTGATGCAAAAAATGGGATCAACGTCAAGGGTCCGGGTCGGACTGGAGTATGTCAGGGAGCTAAGAGGCTAGCTCCGACGCTGGCTTCCGGGTGAGCCCGGAAGGTGCTGCCCGGAAGGTTGTCCCGGGGACAGAGGTACCTGCACAGAGTAAAGCTTGGGGCACCGGAGGAAAGGAAGGAAAGTCTTAGAGGCAAGTAAGTGTTTGGTAGGGGAGAATTGACTTACTTTCACTTGTGGAAGTGAGGTATTTATAGTGAGGGGAAACCTAGGGTTCCAAGTGGGGGAAGTTTTCCCCTAGGTTACCCCTACCGGGCCTCTTGAAGGCCTAGTCAGGCCTCTAGGAGACTAGTTGGGCCTCTGGGGGCCTTTGTCTGGGCCCAAGTGGCCTTTGCCTGGGGCCAGGTGGCCTTTGTCTGGGCCTAGATGGGCTTCATGCTTGCTGTCTGGGGGAAGTACCGCGGTCCTGGTGGTGCACTCCCAGGAGGATAAGCCTCCGGGGGAAGTGATCCCGGAGGGTAGGCTTCCGGGAAGTGTGGTCCCGGAAGGGGGGAGTGGTCCCAGTAACTCCTTCTTCTGGATGACATGTGGCCGATCCGGGTATGGTATGAACAGAGATAGAGAAGATGGATGGAGTTGATTGGTGATTACGATTGCACCATTGAGTACCACCCGGGAAAGGCGAATGTCGTAGCTGATGCGTTGAGCAGAAGGCATCGTGGTCAGGAGGACCCGATTCGAGCTACGTATGTCTCGGAGATGGAGGATTTGAGGAAGACTGGTGTTAACCTAATTCCTGAAGAATCCGCGGAAGCCTTTTTAGGACACTTTCAGGTTAAACCAGTTTTCGTTGATAGAGTTAGAGAAGCTCAAGAGGAGGACCGAAGATGTCTGAAGAGAAGAGAAAAAAAGCTGAATGGATTAGGTGGTGGATATCGGATACGGAGGGATGGCTTGTTGGTGCTCAACAATAGGTTGGTGGTCCCTCACAATAATGAGGAAGTCAAGGCAGCGATTTTGGAGGAGGCTCATACGTCGACGTATGCAATGCATCCCCGGGAGTACCAAAATGTATCACACGATTCGACCATTCTACTATTGGGTCGGAATGAAGAGAGACATAGCCACTTATGTCAGTCGTTGTTTGATTTGCCAACAGGTTAAGGCAGAAAGGCAGAAACCTTCAGGATTACCCCAACCACTACCAGTTCCGGGGTGGAAGTGGGAACATATCACGATGGACTTTGTGTATAAGTTGCCCCGCTCGAAGAGAGTATCATATGGGATTTGGGTGGTAGTCGACCGACTCACCAAATCTGCTCATTTTATACCGGTCAGAGGAAACTTCTCCATGAAGCAACTGGCTGAGGCCTTTATTGATGAAGTTGTGAAACTCCATGGGGTCCCAGTGACCATTATTTCAGATCGGGATGCGAGATTCACTTCACGGTTCTGGAGAGCATTTCAGAATGCTATAGGTGTTCGACTCCAGTTCAGGACCGCTTTTCATCCACAGACCGATGGACAGTCTGAACGGACTATTCAGACCCTGGAGGATATGCTGAGAACATCTACTCTCCAGTACGGTCATAATTGGGATAAACATCTATCCTTGGCGGAGTTTGCATATAATAACAGTTACCACTCCAGGATTGGAATGTCACCTTTTGAAGCTTTATATGGGAAACGTGTAGGTCTCCTCTGTGTTGGTCGGAGGTGGGAGAAAGATCGTTAGAAGGACCTGAGCTGGTTGACAAGACTATGAATAGAGTGCAGATCGCGAAGAAAAACCTTCAAGCTGCTCAGGATCGTCAGAAGAGGATTGCCAGTCGCCATTCGAAGGATCGAGTGTATTAGGTTGGGGATTATGTTTTTCTAAAAATGTCCCCTTGGAAGGGAATTGTCCGATTTGGGAAGCAAGGGAAGCTGAGTCCTCGATACATTGGGCCGTATGAGATTACTGAGAGGGTCGGTGAAGTGGCATACCGGTTGGACTTGCCACCGGAGCTATCCCGTGTGCACAATGTGTTCCATGTGTCAATGCTCCGAAAATGTATCGGATCCATCCCATGTCTTGGAAGCCCCACCTCTCGAGGTAAAGGATGATATGAGTTATGGGGAGGGCCCGATGTGCATTCTGGATCGGAAGGACAAGACCCTTCGCAACCGGACCATTCCGATGGTGAAAGTGTTATGGAACAACCACAATGTCGAGGAAGCCACTTGGGAAACGGAAGAGCACATGCAGAGGGATTATCCCCATTTATTCCATTAGGTATGTGCCTTAACTATCGATGTATTTTAAATTTCGAGGACGAAATTTTTTGTAAGGGGGGGTAAGTTGATACGACCTGTTTCAGAAATTTCTCAAAATTTATGTGAAATGACCAAAATGCCCCTAAACGGTCAAATGGTTGACTTTTAAATAGTAAGGAAGTTCATATTCGATATTGTACTTCTTACGTAGGCCTCGACAATACGAACGTACTTTCGAAGACGGAATTGGTTTCCGAGTTGAATTGAGGACGTTACGGACTAAAATGAAATCAAGGGGGATGTAGGGTGACATGTGGTGTGCAAGGACTGGCCATTTGGGGTTATTTGATGTTCAATGGTGAGGGTTTAAGTCAGCTCTAGTTTTCCAAAGTTGTAAAAAAAAAAAAGAAACAGAAAGGAGAAACCAAACACGCGCGCGCCCCCAACTCGGTGAAACCGAGTCGACTCAGTCCCACCAGCGATTCACCATCGCCGGCCACTGATCAGCTTGCTAATCACGTGGGTTGAGATCGTCACATCCCCAGCAACTCACCCACGAACCCAGAATCAGCGTGGAGGGCCTCTGTTGAGCACGAGCAGGAGACGGACGCCGTTTGCTTCAATACCGGCGACCTCACGCCGATCACAATTGGAGGAAACGAAGGTCAAAATCAGCTTCCCAGCGTCGAGGTGAACTCAGGGCACTAAACAGCATCGACGGAGACCCCCTGGAACGCCGGCGACGAGCTTGACGGAGTCCGAGCTTTTCCGACGCTTATTCCCGCCAAACCCGACCTCGGTGAGTGGTGTGAGTATGATTTTTGGAATCCTGGCGATCTGTAGATGAAATTCCATATATTGCATGTTGAAAACGGTTGAGTATTGAGTGTTTTGGGGGCTCGCGGAAAATGGAGTTTGTCGCGGAACCTGGGGAATTTCCGGACGATGTAGGGGGCAGCGACGTGGCGGCGTGGATGAACTCGCCGGAATCTGGAAATTTCCAGATTCCGATGAGTTTGACGCGGCGCGACGGCGGTGAAACCAGCACGATTGTGATGACGTGGATGCCACATCAGCACCACGTGGGCACCACGTCGCGCCACGTGGGCACCACGTCGGCGCCATGTGGTACCACGTCAACGCCACGTGAGCACCGGCGTGCTGACGTCAGCGGTTTTGTTTGTGTGGTGTTTTTTTGTGGGGGGGGGGTTTGTGTTGTTTTTGAGGTGTATGACCCTTTCTCGTGAGGGGGGTCGGCCCTGGTGGCTGGGTGCTTCGTGCTTGGGTAAGGTTTAACCCCTTTGCGAAGGAGGGGGAATGGGGTTGGGGAGGTTAAAGTTGATGGTCATTATTATATTGAGATCGGTTGGTTTACTTTGTGAGAAATGGGGAGGGGACAGGATACCCCGCCCCGCGCCTCTGGGGACGACAAGGGGGGTCGTTCCGCCTTTCTGTGGGTGGGCGGGTTTGGTTTTAGTGTGTTTTGGGAGGGATATGTTTTATATATATATTCGCTTATATATATATGATTATGAAATGGATTTTATGGATATAGTGATTATGATTAGTACAGTTGATGGCACACCTGAGAATCCAGTGGGTTGAATTCCCAGTGGGTTCTAAGCATGCGATGTCTGGGCAATGGTGGTTAAATTCCCCTTGTCCTGACATCCGGGCATGGTGGTTGAATTCCCCTTGTCCTACACACCGTCACTGGTGGTTAAATTCCCCAGGTCGGATTAGATCACGGCTGTAGGTTTATATTGTGAAAATGCACAGGTATGCCTATTGTGATACCTTACAGTACTACTGCTGCATGCTCATTATAGTAAAGGCTTTTACTGAGTGTTTTCAAAATATGGGGGTTATTATATTGATTTGTAAATGTTTTACACTGATCTTTATTTTCCCTGTCCACTCACCCTTGTTTTGCGCCCCCTCAGGACCTGATACTGTGAGCACCACCAAGACGAGCGGCAGATTTCAGGATAGCTTGGGTTGAGTCACAAAGAGTACTAGCCTCTTTGTCTTTGTCTATTGTGGTTGAGACTCTTGTATGTGGAAGTGTTGTGTAGTTTTCGCCTTCGGGCTACTGTTGTGTAAATTTGTTACTTCTACTGTAGACGCTCTGGTACATTGGGTTTGTTGTAACTTTGTTCCCTTGTTATCGTTTTAGTTTGGTGTTTGTCGTTTTCTTTCGGTTTAGGCTTCGTCACTCTTTGGGGGTGATGGCCGCACCTCCCAGGCCCCACTCTCTGGGGCGGGGTGTGTCATCTATTGATTTTGAAAGAGTTAAAAAGGAGAATATTGACATTAGACATCAGTTGAGTAACTCAGAGCACACTGTTAATCTCATGCATAGTAATATTCTTAAGTTGAAAGAAGAAGTTAAGTCACTCAAGCAATCTAATGTCTACTTGGTTGGTTACAATAAATCACTGCAACAAAAAGTTAATGACCTGTCAATTGGTTCAACAAATTTAGACAAAATACTTAATGTTGGAAAAAGTTTTCATGATAAAACTGGTTTGGGTTATGTTGCTGGTGAGTCATCTACTTCAATTTCACGACCTAGGTTTGTCAAAGCTAGTGAGCCACACTCACCGAAGTCACTGGTCATCACATTTCCACATGAACCTCGGGGCAGTATAAGCAAGAAGAGTCACCAGGTGTTGTCCAGTTCCACTGCACGCACAAGAATCAGATTTGTACCCACGTATCACCACTGTGGTGTAACTGGTCACATCAGACCTAATGTAGCAAACTAAAAGTCAAGAGTCTGTCTAAGCATAATGGTTCACTTAGAGAACAAGTTGATTTGTTGCTTTTTGAAGTGACCATAATTTCCAAACTTGTTGAGTCATCTTCCTCACCACCTAGTAAGTCCAAGACTAAATGTGTAAAGAAAAAGGAAAAATGTTTGGTTGACTTGTCTGTCTTGAATTTGCGTGATCCAACTCGTTGGTACATTGGTAGTGGCTATTCCAAACACATGTCTAGTAACAAATATGTCTTTGTAAATGTTAAAGATTTTCATGGTGGTTTTGTTGAGTTTGGGGGTGGTGAAACTGCAAAAATGACTGGTCAGGGGAATGTTCAGCTCCCCGGTTTGCCTCTGCTTGAAGGTGTGAGGTATGTAGAAGGCCTTAAGTCAAACCTCATCAGTGTCTCACATTTACGTGATCAGTGGGAAGATGAAGTCTGCATGTCTACAAGAGGTTGTAGGATTGTTGATAGCAATGGTCATGAGTTAATTCAAATAGGTAGGTCCAATGATAATTACTATTCACTTGATAGCCAAACCTTGGCTGACAAGTTGACCTGTCACTCTGTGACTGATAAGACCACTGCCTTATGGCACCAAAGGTTGGGACACATGAATATAAATGATTTGTACACCTTGGTTGAGAAAAAACTTGTTAGAGGTCTTCCTAAGCTAGACAAGCCTTCAAAGCACATCTGTGGACCATGTCAATTAAGGAAACAGTCACGTGTTGCACACAAGAGAGTCAAAGATGTTGGAACTTCACATCTACTTGAACTCATTCACATGGATCTTGTAGGTCCAGTCCAAACCGTGTCAGTAGCTGGCAGAAAGTACATTCTTGTGATTGTTGATGATTTTTCTAGATATACTTGGGTGTCCTTCTTGAGAGAAAAGTCGGATGCTTTTCAAAACTTTGTGACTGTGTTCAAACAAATTCAGAATGAGGTGTTGACTGGTCATCCCTCTATTGTCAGAATTAGGACTGATCATGGTATTGAATTTGAGAACTCTTTATTTGCTGATTTTTGTGCTATCATGGGGATTAAACATGAATTTTTGGCTCCAATCACTCCTCAACAAAATGGGATTTTTGAGAGGAAAAATAGAGTCTTGATTGAGATGGCTAGGGTGATGCTAAATAGGAAAAATCTAGCCAAGAATCTGTGGGCCGAGGCCATTAACACTGCATGCTATATCTTGAATAGAGTCTACTTGAGACCAGACACAGATCAGACTCCCTATGAGATCTGGAAAGGGAAGAAACCTATGATTAGTCATCTTAGGGTGTTTGCCAGCACTTGCTACATTCTAAGAGTAAGAGATAGGGAACACTTAGCAAAATTTGATCCAAAGAGTGATGAAGGCATCTTCCTTGGATATTCCATGACTAGTCGAGCCTATAGAGTTTTCAACCTTAGAACCAATACCATCATGGAATCCATAAATGTCACAATTGATGATCTTGATGCATCAATTGATCAAGCCGTAGATGAAGATGGGTTGTTTCCAGAAAAGGACACTGAGTCTGCTAGTGGGACTCAGGCAGAAAATGATGATGGGTCATCAGATTCTGACTCTGACAGTTCAGAGAGCTCTAGACAGCCACCGAAAAAGAAACCAAACTGGGTAGGGTCTAGACATCCAGAAGATAACATCATTGGTTAAGTTAAGCAAGGTGTGAGAACTAGAAGTCAAATCCAAAATGAAATTGCAAATGTTTGCTATGTGTGTACTGTTGAACCTAAGAACATTAAGAAAGCTCTTGTCCATGAGGAATGGATAATTGCTATGCAAGAAGAGCTTAATTAGTTTGATAGGAATCAAGTGTGGACTCTTGTAAAGAGACCAGTCACTTCAAATGTCATTGGAACTAAGTGGATCTTTAAGAACAAGAGTAATAAAACCGGGAACATAGTGAGGAACAAGGCTACACTTGTTGCTCAAGGATACTCTCAAGTTGAAGAGATTGACTTTGAGGAAACATTTGCACCTGTTGCTAGGCTTGAGTCAGTTTGGTTGTTGTGTGCTATTGCTTGTCATCTCAAGTTCAATTTGCACCAAATGGATGTCAAAACTGCTTTCTAAATGATTACTTGAATGAGGATGTATTTGTTGAACAACCAAAAGGTTTTGAGGATCCTCATATGCCGGATGGTGTTTATAGATTGAAAAAGGCATTGTATGGTTTGAAGCAAGCTCCTAGAGCTTGGTATGATAGACTGTCTAGTCATCTTCTGTCAAATGGATATACTCGTGGATCCGTTGACAAAACCTTGTTCATCAAGCGAACTAAGAATGACGTGGTTGTTGCACAAATTTATGTTGATGATATTGTGGTTGGGTCTACTTCGGAATCTCAAGTTCAACAATTCATAAAGATTATGACTAGTGAGTTTGAGATGAGTCTAATTGGTGAATTGAACTATTTCCTTGGTTTGCAAGTTAAACAGGAAGAGACTGGTCTCTTCATTTTTCAATCCAAGTATGCTGCAGACCTTGTTAGTAAATTTGGATTCTCCTCTGCCAAACCTACTAGCACCCCCATAAGTAGAACCACTAAGATGTCTAGTGATAAGAAAGGGAAGAGTGTTGACCAGACACTCTACCGAAGCATGATTGGCAGTTTATTGTACCTCACTGCCAGTAGACCAGACATCTCCTTTTCTGTTGGAGTATGTGCGCGAATATCAAAGTGATCCTTGAGAGTCTCATTTGCATGCCATGAAAAGAATCATCAAGTACGTTAGTGGAACTCTTTCATTTGGTATTTGGTATACCTTTGATACCAATACTAACTTGGTTGGTTTTAGTGACGCCGAATGGGCAGGTTGTAGTGATGATCGGAAAAGTATTTCCGGTGGTGTGTTTTACCTTGGTTATAATATGGTCTCCTGGTATAGCAAGAAATAGAATTCAGTATCCTTGTCTACTGCTGAGGCGGAATACATTGCGGTAGGAAGTTGTTGCACTCAGTTACTATGGATGAAACAAATGATTTGTGACTATGGTACCATTCGTGCCCCGTTCCCCCTCCTTTTTTGACAACACTTGTGTCTTTTGCTTCTTGAGAATCTTGTGCGGTTTTTTAGACTTAGGCACATGATATTAGGCGCCCCTTCTTTAGGGGGTCATTTGGGTAAAAGATTTTAAGGCTCAAATTCTTACCTTCGGAGAAACAACTTGCTAATATCTTGACCAAACCCTTAGATGATCAGATCTTGTCTGGTCTTCGAAAGAGCCTTGGAATTTGTGTTATGGAATAATAGTGACTAGTCATAGTCGGTGCTTGTACATATTTCAATTTCTGCATATCATGCATCATGGAAAAATGAAAAATAAATTTTCTGACTAGTCTCTTTAAATTTGTACTCTCAATTAGATGCTTGTTGAATATGGTTAAAGCACTAGGCAGAGTCACATGTTCATAATCCCAAATTCTTGTCAAAAAGAGTAAAGAGTGTGAGTTTTTAAAGCATTATTGATTTAAATTTGTTCACTTCACTTTTCTAAATGCTCTTATTTCTTAATGATGATCAATTATGCTACTATTTGTGTTTTATTTTTAAAAGAAATGTGTAGTCAAAAATGGAGAATTTCCTCGAAAATGAAAACGAGAAGGACAATAAGGCCCTAACTCAAAAAGAAAAATAAAATAAAAAATAAAAGGTTTTGGGCTTGAGTCAAAATAAAGATGTGTCAATGTTACACCACTCCAAAAATTTCAATGTGTTCATCACTCATCTACACTTAAAAGATTAAAAATTTCCTAGTTGTCACTAAAAATGAAAATCTATAAGTGTTGTGGGCACATGACTTAGTGTGTAATCAAATGGTAATCAATGTACTTTGTAATTCTCACTCAATATGATTTCCCATTACCAAATGTGCCATGTGACTTTTTCATTGAATCAATCATATCCTCTAAACATGTTATTGGGAGTTCGAATTTAAATGTGAGTACAAGTTTGGTCATAAAAATAAGTCATGCATTTTATATCTTGTCTCATACATCATTTGTCAAGCACTATCTATTGGATTGTCACATTATTCTTTATACATTAGTTATCAATCCGTTGCATGGCTTTGGTCATTAAAATGTTTGTTTCGGTATTCTTAACTTGTGTGTGATAATAATGTGTGTTGGTATGTAATGAATTAAAGCACCGGTTGAGTGTTGTGCTACTGGAAATGGGTTCATTTAGAGACTTGTCTCTTCAATTTCAAATCCACCTTTTCCCTTCCACTAGATGACTGACACGTTGTTCTGATGCATGAACCGGTGGCTTCTTCAACGTTCCATGGCAGCTTTTGAGGTTTTTGATGCATTAAAGTACCTAGGGTTTCTCCTTCCCCCAATCAACGCTCATAAAGTGCCTCCACTTTTCACAAATCCTTCCAAAAACGTTGCCCAGACTTCTCAAATTTTCCAAATCCTCCAAATTTCCCAGAATTCTCAATCTGCCAAAAATTCATGTTGTTCCTCCTTGCACTCACTTCTCTTGTCCCCAAAGTCTTTGAATCGGACGATGTCCAAATAGTCAGACCTGACTCGCCTCCTGCTGAGCCTGCAACCTCCTCCATCTCTTCTGCCTGTTCGGTCTTCAATGGTGCTGGGCCATCTCATCCAGTTCTGTCGATTCCCGATGATGATGAGTCGCCCCCATCCGAACACTCCCTTCATGCTGAACCTACAGAACCTGTTGAACCGGTTGCACCTGCCGAACCACCAAAGAAGAAGGGTGGTGGTCGGAAGAAAGAGAAAGCCAATCGCCGCAGAAAGTCGCCACGAAATCCTCTGCCTATGGTCAGTCATACTCGGTTTGTGAATGAATGCGCGCGAAAGTATTATGACCAAGTCTCCACACACATGGTTGTCACTGAGCGTGAGTACCCAATTGTTGATTTTTCCCTTGAATTAGTCACATCTCTAGGTCTAGGATGGGTCCAAAATGTTGTTAGGCACTACAATTTAAGGAATCTCTTGTCAGTCCCCCCTAGTTCCTTCAAATTCAGTCTCACGGTTGTTAGGGAGTTTTTCGCAAACTTTCCGAAACTTAAAGCTTTCTCATATGATGTTGAGGTTACTGTGCGTGGTCGTGTCATTCACTTTAGTCTTGTTGTTATGAATATTTTGGATTCACTAGTTATGATGACCATGATGCATATACTACATATTTGGAAGAGTACAGTCGGTTTCTTATGCCAGATTTCTCCTCCATTGCATTTCATGATCCAGAGTTGGGCTTAGCATTAGGTGATAAGCCATGTAGGTCTCACTCGTCGCCAAGTTATCGTTTGCTGCTACACATGATTAAGACAAACATTCTGCCAACTGGCAATGCAGCAAATGTAACTTTGGAAGCCGCTAGACTAGCCATTCTTATTCAGCACCATTTCCCAATTCCGTTTGGTCATAATATCTTTGATTCAATTTTGTCTAAAACGCGTAACACAGGAAAGATAGAGGGCACTCGTGCTTCAATTGTCTTTCCTTGTTTCATTCTCCACCTGTGTGAAAGGGCAGAGGTACCCATGGATGAGTCACAGGATGACTACATGAGCTCAGAGCCGTGGCTGATCTAGTTCAAATCGGCCTTCGAGAACCGGGCCACCACTTAGAAGGGGGCCTCTTAAAATTTACCTCTTTTTGGTTTTTTCTTTTATTATTCAAATTCACATGTATTTAAATTAAGAAAAAAAATGTTTAGCTATTTATAACTACTCTAGCTTTTGTTGATATCCATTAATTCAAATTTCAAGATTAGCTTTGTAGCTTTAATAAATTATCTTAGTAAAATGTTATAGTATTTGTTGGTTTTCTAGTACATTAGTAGGATGTTGAAAATTTTAACTTTGTTGCTTTGTGATCTTTTTGTTATGTTTTGCTATCAATACTTTATCCTGAATTCAATCATCTTTTATGAAGTTTGTTAAACGTTGTTGAATTGTCATTTACCTTTTTGTTAATTAGTAGTTTTTTTAGTCTTTTTGAAGATTTGTTGAAGGGCCATGGTAAAAGTTTTGAACCGGGCCCCCAAATTCTCAGCCACGGCTCTACATGAGCTTGAAGGGTCCTATGACCGAGGATATGCTGAAGAAGAGTGTGAAAGTAGCTAAAAGTGCGCGAAATGCTAAACTGTCTATTGGACCAGTCTCCCCAGCCAATCTGTCTTTGACGATTGAGGCTGCTGTCAAGAAGGCTATTGCAAAGCTTATAAAAGTATTTGGTGCTAAACGTATGAAGAAGTCTTCGCAACGTTCCTCCAAGAAAAAGAAATCTGATCATATGTGATGTTGTTGTTGGTCTAGTCTATCTGTAGTATGTTGGTTGTTTGTGTTTCTGTTATGTTTTTCTTTTCTGTCTGGTCATGAACGCTTTCTGTTATTAAGTTGTTTTGCTGGGATGTACTTTAATTGCCCACCTTGAACATTGGGGCTTATTTTGCTGTGACTAGTTATGTTTCTGCTTCAATTGCTTATTTGTGTCTAGTTGCATTATTAAGGGGGAGTGCTCCCTTTTTTTTTTTTTTTTTTTTTTTTTTTTTTTTTTTTTTTTTTGTTTTTTTTTTGTAGAATATTTTATGATTGACTATCCTTGTAACAAAAACATTGTAAATTATGTAACAAGCTCAATTAGTCAATAAAGTTTTATTTCTAGATGTTTAGGATAATTGAAGAAGCTTGGAAGATTGAAGATAGATGATGATTGAAGATGCATTCATAATTAATGATCATTTGCATGCACTACTTGTGTCAAAATCTAGGTCCTTACCTTATTAAGTCAAAACTTTTTAAACACATTAAGGTTTTGTACTTGTTCTTACAAGAATAAGGATTTCAGGTTTTTCGTGGCTAGTCATCTATTTCATGCACGTGAACGTTGACTGCTTTTCTGACAGATTGATTAAACAGTGCATGGTTTTATCCACCGGGTAGTCAACTTCACCCCACTCACTCGGATCTGCCTAGGTTTTGCTAAAAGTGAGGTTTAAGATTTAATCTTGGCCGTTGGCATCTTATCTTCTTGTGTCTATTTAAACAAGACATCATCTTCTCCATTCCGCTAGGGTTTTTATGTTAAGCATCTCATATTTTCTGAAAAACTCTCACTTTTATTTTGCTGCATATTTCCTCTCCGATTCTTGCTTGTCTTCTTGAGTGCCCAGTTCACTTATATAGAAGGTTCATAAGATTGTGAGGATAATATGCATTGTTGAATCTTGTTTTCAAAAATTGTCTTTCATAGAAAACACATTGAGCTAACTTTGAAGAAAATTCATTCTTTACTGTTTCGGCTTGGTTTTTAAAAGTTCTATACTTTTAATCGAAATAGGTTTGTTCAACTTAAGTCTTTCTATGTTCATGCATATCTTAGACTTAGAAGTTTGTTAGAGGTCATTGACCTTAGTTTGTTTGCTGCCCAGTTTATAGCTGCAAGCAGTAAACACAGTTACGTTACATTTCCTGTGAGTTTCAATGCTTTCTGGAAATGCAACTGTGACTGGTCATAAATTATCACAGCATTCATATATAGTTGCCACGATATAGGAATACATGTGTATGTCCATATATCGTGATTGACCAAACGAGGATCCATTGGAAGTGAAGTGATTGAGAAGAAGCCGCACAAGGGATTGTTGCATCTAAGTTAGGTAACTACATATTAAGCTTGGTATGAACCTTGTATTGGGCATCTTTTGCCATTTCATAGTGGAAGACCGGTTTTTTGATAGACCCCCAGTTTTTTTATCCCTTTGTTGATTTTTCCGGGTACCAAAATGATGTGTCCATCTTTGTGTACTGTTAAATACTTGGCTTAATTAAAATTGGATTTAATTTAGCACCAACGCTCTTAACATGCAATTTGGACAAAACTGCCTGACTGGTCATCTTAATTGCTGCATTAGAAAACGCTAGATTCAATAAGTTGTAGTTGTGGATAGCTCACGAATATCAACTCACTAATTTTGTTGAGGACCTAAGTTGGCATAGCATCTGAGTGTTGTTGAACAAATCACAGGCATCCACAAGTTAGATCAGTCAAGTGTTTAATCTAAGTAAACTGTCAAGTTCATCACAACTATGACTGGTCATCTTTGTGATTATTGTTTGTACTGTTTGTTAAACAAAAGGGATTTATTTTAAAAATGCCCCCCCTCATTGCCAACCTGCACCTTTTTTTTTAAGTCTTTTCTTATATAGACCAGACGAAGCTGAACTCTTTGCTAAGTCTGCGAAGAACGCATATAAGCAATTTCGGGACAAGGCAGCTTCTTCAAGATCAATGACTGTATGCTTGTCAATTTCAGTTAATTGTTCTTGTTTAGTCGTCTTCGTCTGAAGTTGTAAGTTATGTTTCTTAACATCTTAAGTGTAAGTGACCAACACTGGATCACTTAAGTGTAAGTGATAGTAATTGGTATATATATTGTAGATGACTAATGTCGTAGACTCGTTTGATTAAGGATGAGAGATAATCTCATGTAGGGATGATATATGTTGAATGCTTTCAATAATTAATGAAAGATTTTAGAAGCTCATATATTGGTTTTAATCAAAGAACAAAATTTCGGTTTCGATAGAAATTTCGGAAAAAGTTTAGATTTCGGTGGAAATTTCGGTTTAAAAAAAAAAGACGAAAAACATGTTAGAAAACTTATAAATTAATATCTTTACTTTCTCTAGGCTCTGAAATCAACAAATAATGCAATTTAATATTTAAGCTATATAGCATTCTCAAAACATTATCTTGGAACTGACAATATTGCTCCCATGACATTTGGCGGCTAGCGAAATTGCAGGTTGGCAATGAAGGGGGTATTTAAAAATTAATTCCCTTTTGGTTAACAAACAACACAAACAGATCACACAGATGACCAGTCACAGTGTGATGAACTTTAACAGATTAAGTACTTGATGGATATTACTTGTGGATGCTTGTGATTTGATCAACAACACTCATATGCAATGCAAACTTAGGTCCTCAACGAAATCAGTGAGTTTGATATTCGTGAGCTATCCACAACTACAACTATATCAAACCAGCGTTTCTAATGCAGCAGTTAAGATGACCAGTCAGGCAGAATTATCCAGTTTGCATGTTAAGTGAACTTGTGCAAAATTAAATCCAATTTTAGTTAAGCCGAATGTTTAACAGTACACAGAGATGGACACAGAGTTTTGGTACCCGGAAAAATTCACAAAGGGATAAAAAACCGGGGGTCTATCAGAAGACCGGTCTTCCACTATGAAATGGCAAAAGATGCCCAGTACAAGGTTCAGACCAAGCTCAATATCTAGTTTACCTAACTTAGATGCAGCAGTCCCTCGTGCGGCTTCTTCTCAATCACTTCACTTCCAGCGGATCCTCGCTTGGTCAACACGCTACAAGGACATACACAAGTATTCCTCTAACGTGGCACCTAAAATGTATGCTGTGATGATTTATGACCAGTCACAGATTTATTTCCAGAAAGTAGTAAACTTGCAGGAAATAAAACCGTGGCTGTGTTTGATGCTTGCAGCTATAAACTGGGCAGCAAACCTACTAAGGTCAGAGACCTCTAATACGCAACACCGTCTACAAACATGTATGAACATGGGGGACAAGTGTTGCACACTCCTAACTCGACTCAAAGTATGGAAACTTTAAAACAAGCCGAACTAGGAAAGATGAACCTTCTTTCAAAGTTAGCTTAATGTGATTTCAATGGAAAACAACTTTGAAAACAAGATTCAATTACTAGCTGTCCTCACTTTCTCATAAAGCTTCTATATAAGTGATCTAGGCACTCAAGAAGACAAGTAAGAACCGGAGAGGAAAAATGCAGCTAGTTAAGAGAGTTTTTCAGAAAATATGAATGATGTTTAGCTTGAAAACCCTAGCCGTAATAGAGGATGAGGTTGTGTTTATATAGACACAAAAGGATAAGAGATGAACGGCTAAGATTAAACTTTAAACTCTCCTTTTTAAATTAACCTAGGCAGATCCGAGTGAGTGGGGTGCAGTTGACTGACCAGCGGTTAATAGCATAGGCTGTTTAATCAATCTGTCAGATAAAGCAGTCAACTCCACGTGCAGAAAGAAGATGACTAGTCACAGAAAAACTAAAGTCCTTATTCTTGTAGGAGCAAGTGAAAAACCTTAAAGTGTTTTGGAAATGTTTAGACTAGAAAACATAAGGACCAGTTTTTGACACAAAATATTAATGCAAATGAACACTAAATGTGAATGCATCTTCAATCATCATCTATCTTCACAACTTCCAAGCTTCTTCAAAATTCCTAACATCTAGAAATAAAACCTAAAGACTAATTGAGCTTGTTACATTCTTTACAATATTTTTGTGACAAAGATAGCTAATCATAAAATAACCTACAGAAATGAATGTAACATTCAATATGCCTATTGTACATGCTTTGATCTCTTCCCACAGTCTCTCCAAAAATTGGATATGTCGGGTTCACTCAATCATATGAAACATATGTATCAGTGCTTGGACCGCTATATGACATTCGAGGTTGAATATAATCAAAAAAACTCCAAGTATTATCAGAGCTAGATCCCATATGATTGCCACCATTACAATGAGGGTCATGAGCACTAAAATCACTAGACATGTTAGTGGATTCATTTTCTAAGCTCACTGTCCTAAAATTTGAAGAAATGGATACATATTCAGATTGAGGATTGTTGAAGGTAAGCAAGAGAACACCAAAAGAAAGTTGTCAGGAAAGATTCAAGAAGCGTTATTGAAAGTAAGAACTCAAAGGAAGCATTATTGAAGGCAACAATTCATTCAAAGCATAAAAGAAATTCTATCAAAATTTCACCGAAAGGTTACCGAAATTTCGGTAATTTTGGAAAGTTTCAGTTTATGAGGCTCGAAATTTACCGAAATTTCGGTAATTTTGGAAAGTTTCAGTTTATGAGGCTCGAAATTTACCGAAATTTCGGTATTTTTCCGCTGATATTGATACGTACCCCGATTCAAATTTCGGTACAACAAAATTCCGAAAATTTCGGCCGAAATTTTGTTCCTTGGTTTTAATTGTATTTTCAATTATGAGATGATCATCAATATTGTTGCCAAAAATTAAGGGAAAAGTGATGCCAAACAAGGATGATAGCATCAAATTTTTGCAAAAAACCGTTATTTTAAGTGTATATAGGCATCGGTTTATACTTAAAAACTGATGCTAAAGGCACTTTAGGCATCAGAGGATATGAAGAAAACGTTGTTGTAAGTGTGCAGGCATCAGAGGATATGATGAAAACGTTGCTATAAGTGTACAAACGCATCATCTTATACATAAAAACCAATGCCAAAGGCACTTTAGGCATTGGGAGTCAATGCAATCGGCCAATGTAAAAGCAAATAGGCATCGGTTTTAACATAAAAACCGATGCCTAATACCAGGAAAATCGATTTTTCTGTTTGATGCCTAACTTGATTTTTCTTGTAGTGTTAGCAAATAAAATCTTCATGAATTTCCTTGCTAAAAGGACTTTAGACCTCTTGCATGTCTCCCAGAAAAGAGAGAGCAATGTGGCCGCCCTTATTCGGGATTTTTGACCTCTTTGGTTGTCCCGTTGGATAGGTACCATGATTCATGGGTTGCCTAATCCTACAAGATTAATGCAATATGGGTCACCCATAGGATGAGTTTTTAGACCTCTTGGGTTGTCTCCCAAAAGAGGGAGAACAACATGGGCCACCCTTATTCCGGATTTTAGACCTCTTGGGTTGCCTCTTTGGATAGGTGTCATGATTCATGAGTTGCCTAATCCAACAAGTTAATGCAACATGGGCCAACCATATATGAGTTTTTAGACCTCTTTAGCTATCTCCAAGAAGAGGGAGAACAACGAGGGCCACCCTTATTCGGGATTTTAAACTTCTTGGGTTGCCTCGTTGGATAGATATCATGATTCATAGGTTGCCTAATCCTACGTGATTAATGCAACATGGGCCACTCATAGATGGGTTTTTAGACCTCTTGGGCTGTTTCTTAGAAGAGGGAGAATAACGTGGGCCATCCTTATTCGGGATTTTAGACCTCTTGAGTTGCCTCGTTGGATAAGTGTCATGATTCATGGGTTGTCTAATCCTACAAGATTAATGCAATATGGGCCACCCAAAGATAAGTTTTTAGACCTCTTCGGCTGTCTCCTAGAAGAAGGAAAACAACGTGGGCCACCCTTATTCGGGATTTTAAACCTCTTGGGTTGCCTCGTTGGATATGTGTCATGATTCATGGGTTGCCTAATCCTACAAGATTAATGCAACATGGGCCACCCATAGATGAGTTTTTAGACCTCTTGTGCTATCTCCCAAAAGAAGGATAACAACGTGGGCCACTCTTATTCGGGTTTTTAGAACTCTTGGGTAGGTGCCATGATTTATGAGTTGCCTAATCCAACGAGATTAATGCAACATGGGCCACCTATAGATGGATTTTTAGACCTCTTGGGCTGTCTCAGAAGAGGGAGAACGTGGGCCACCCTTATTGGGGATTTTAGATCTCTTGGGTTGCCTCGTTGGATAGGTGTCATGATTAATGGATTTCCTAATCCTACGAGATTAATGCAACATGGGCCACCCATAGATGAGTTTTTAGACCTCTTGGGCTGTTTTCCAGAAGAGGGAGAATAACGTGGGCCACTCTTATTTGGGATTTTAGACCTCTTAGGTTGCCTCGTTGGATAGGTGCCATGATTTATGGGTTGCCTAATCTTATGAGATTAATGCAACATGGGCCACGCACAGATGAGTTTTTAGATGCCTTTTTGAGGGCTTATGATCTCGGCTCTCGGCTAGACGTCTCCAGCCGAGAGCGGAGATATGTGGAGTGCTCGGACGTCTCCAAACCGCTCCTTTTGTGTCATATGATTGACAAGAGTTACATCTTATAGATAGAAGAGATATGAGGAAAAACTTCACATTTTTATTGATAACTTCATAATAGATATTTCTCGAGATAAAGTATATCGATACAATGGATAAGGCCTTGAGCATAGCCTCCAATTTTAGGAACATAATTTCGCTTCGGATTGATCTTTGTGCTACACATAATATTTCCATGGTGTCTAGAATATAGCTTCCATTTCCTCCAACGCGACTAATCTGGTATGGTCCCTCCCAATTTGGCTTCATCTTCTTTGATCCTTCTCTACGCTTTGTTTCGAAAGCTTTGTGAAGGACTAAGTCTCCCGGCAGGAAGTGCCTTGTCTGGACTCGCTTGTTGTAATTTGAGCGAAGCTGCGGCTGATATGCTGCCAATCAGAGGGCAGCTCTCTCGCGCTCTACTTCAAGAAGATCGAGATTAGTTGTCATCTCCACGACATTATGCTCGAGACACAATATCTCTGTAAGTGGGGGAGGGACTACGACATTTGGCAGGATAATGGCTTCGGAGCCAAAAGCAAGAGAAAATGGGCTTTCACCCGTAGATCGCCTTTGGTTGTTTGATATGACCATAGCACTTCAGGAAGCAACTCGGGCCATTTGCCTCCTTTTCCATCTAGCCTTTTCTTGTGGCAATCAAGAATTGTCTTATTGGATGCCTCCGCTTGTGCGTTTCCTTGGGGGTATCGAGGAGTTGACATGTGTTGCTTGATACCCCATTTTTCGAAGAAAGCCTTTGTCTTCTTTCCCACAAATTGTGGGCCATTGTCAGTGATAATGGATTGAGGTATCGCAAACTGGCATATAATGTTCTTCATATAAATCGAATGATATCATCTTCTTTGGTGGAGTCGAGGGCTTCGGTCTCCACCCTTTTGGTGAAGTAATCGGTTGAAACGATCATCATTGTTCTTCCTCTCGACGCCTTGGGCAGCGGTCTCACTAAGTCAATGCCCCATCTGATGAATGGCCATGGACGTAACTGTGGGTGTAGGTCTTCCGCAGGTGCGTTAGGGATTGGCTTGTGGCGTTGACATTTATCGCACTTCATCGCAAGATCCTTCGCATCTTGATGCATAGTGGGCCAATGGTATCCTGCATTCAATGCTTTTTGGGCAAGTGACCTGCCTCCTGAGTGGGTTCCGCAAGCTCCCTCATGGATTTCGCTAAGGACCGCGAGGGTATCAGGGGTACTTGATGCACCTTTGATGTGGACCTGAGAATGAACGTCACTGAAGCTCTTCATCCTTCACATAGTATCGAAGAGCCTTGTTTTTCAATTTTATGGCTTCTAATCTCCCTTTTGGGAGGCTTCCGTTCACTAAGTAATCCATGATGGGATCTTGCCAATTAGGCATCGTGTTGATTTGCATGACATCAACTTTGCTGGGATATGGCCTACCTGCACGTTCTCGAGCTCTTCTTCACTGATGCTTGGTTTGTTTAGGTGCTCAGCTGGGATGGAGCGCCTAAGTCGGTAATCGAGTGAAGAGCCCAAGTTTGCTAGTGCATCGGCATGTGAGTTCTCCGTCCTTGGGATTTGTGTAAGGGTGAATGTTGCAAAAGCTTTTAAAAGCTCTTGATCTTACCGTTGTGATTGCTATTTGGGGTTGGTCTTCGCCTCCCCTTTCTCTTGGAGGTGGAGAAGGTTGGGATGAATTCCTTCTTTTTAGCAGCTTGGATCCCTTGAATGGTGCATCACCGAGCCATCGCTTGATTGGCCTTGATTAGTCCTATGCCTCCATCAGGGATGGGAAATTTGATTTTCTGTTGTTTGATTGAAGCTTGGGCATCTATCTTGTGCTTCCAAGGTCTGTTCCGTTGTAAGGGGAAGGTTCGTCAACAATCATGAACTCTTGAGAGCGTATGACAGGAGGGGTGTAGGCGTCTAATTCAATTGTACCAACCGTAAAGGTTGTTATACCATTGAAGGCTATAAGTACTCTCACTTCTTTCTTCATGTGCCTTTCTAAGACCAAGCTCTGTACAACGGAGAGCTCAAGGATGTTTGCAGCACTACCTTCATCTACATGAAGTCGTTCCACCTCGACATGAGCAATTTGGACACTGATGATCAAAGCGTCATTGTGGGGCATATCGACCCCGATCAAGTATTTTTTGGGAAACCCGATTACGGGATCATCTTCCTCATTGCAGGAGCCAACTTAGGCTATGATGGTTGCCTCCGCGATCTTCCTTTTTCTCTCTCCCGGTGGGTGGTTCCGAGGAGATCTGATTCGCTCAGGATTCCCTCTATGAGTACCTTTTGGGGTGGTTCGGTAGGGGGATTCGCTGTCTTCTCCTGCCGCGGGGTCTTTTTTTAGATGAATTATGTGCATCGTCCTTCCTTCACCAATTGTTCTAAGTACTTTTCCCAGGAGTGATAGTTGTTGATATGGTGGCCCGCGCTCTTATGAAAAGCGCAATATTGGTCAAGGTCTTTTCCCATTTCCCCTTCGCAGGGTATGAATTCTTGAGCCATGGCTCGTTCTTCACCGCCATAAGGATTCGGTGAATGGGCACCGTGAACTGGCTGTGTGGCTTGAGAGACGAGGTATCAGCGGTTGACGCGCGAGCCTTGCACTTATCCGTCTCCACCTTGGGGTCATCTTGTTTTTTAGTGACTGACGCCTTGAAGGCGTGCTTCTCGTAATCCCACACCGCATATCGTTCTGCCATAGTGAATACTTCTGTTAGAGTGCGATTTGGGTTCATGATGATTTCCCCATAGAGAGGATGCCCCGTCGGTAAGGCTCTCTTGAATGCTTGTCGTGCGATTTTTTTTAGGTGTTGGGGGGGCCGAGCTGAAGCGCCGACCAGGGGGCCCACGCGCCCGGCACCACTAAATTTTTAAGCTCTAGCCCCGGCCCGTTGGGCCTTTTTTTTAAAACAATAATTAAAATAAACAATTTGCAATTGAAAATAAGTATAAATTACAACGCAAATTAAACCGTACAATATGATACGACCCGTTCCGGAAGTTTTCCAAAGTTTTGTGAAATGACCAAAATGCCCCTGATCGTCAAACAGTTGAATTTTTACCCGTAAGGAATTTCATACTCAATTTTGAACTCTATGCAAAGAGCTTGATGATACGAGTACGTCCGCGGAGCCGGAATTGGATTCCGAGTTTTTATGAAGCCATTACCGACAAAATGAGAAAATGAAGAATTGGGGGGACAAGGTGACATGTGGCATTTTCTGTTTGGTTGGGGAGTAAAATATGATGGGAAAGTGTCGTATGGGCTGGAAAAGGAAAGCACGGTAAACAGCAGAACAGTCGTGACTTTTCCAAAGAGAAAGTCGCGACCGCCAAGAGCTCCCCGCTCCAAATCCTTCGTCGTCCGACCATCTTTGGACACGCCACCACCATGGAAGTGTTCCTCTCATCCCCACGATCACGAAACACCAAATACTGGCGTCGGTAACACCCTAGAGCGTTGTCGACGAAGACAACATCGAAAGCTTTGCTGTCGCTTTCTCGCCACCGATTTCAAAGCTCCGGCCACCGATTGAGGATGCCGTCACCACCAATCGACTCCTCGCATCTCAAAGAGCTTCCCCATGAATTTCCAACGCGAAAGACGTAGTGGTTGGCCACCGATGAGAGTGAACGGAAACCGTTACTTTCCGATTCTAATTCCGGCCAATTCAAGCTGAGGTAAGATTCAAAAATCATTCTAATAGAGTGCTGGAGTTGTGTAGATGGATTTTGATATAACATGCATCGAAAATGGTTGAGATTTGAGTAATTTGGAAGTCGCCGGAATCCGCCGCCTTTCAGGGCTTTTTCCGGCCAACTCCTGCGACGTTGGGTCCTGTAATCCTTATTTTTGAATTCCTGGTGTTCTGTAGATGCGTTTACATATACGGTATGCTGATTTTGGTTGAGTATTGAAGGAGTTTGAGCTATGGGGGTTTCGACCGGAAAATCTGCAGAAACCGGCGACAGTGACTGCGGCGCCGGCGTCGGTGCGGCGGTGTTGATGCAGCAACACCGGCGTGCTGACGTCAGTGACACGTGGATGCCGAGTTAGCGCCACGTGGACGCCAACTCAGCGCCACCTTGACCCCAACTCAGCAACATGTGGCTGCCACGTCACTACCGAGTCAGCGCCACATCAGCCCTACGTTGACCGTCTGTCAACGCCGTTGACCAAGTTGACCGATGACCAATCTTAAGATTTTCGACATTCCGGATCCGATGGTGAACTCCGTTTGGCCATCGGAGATACGGTTAAACCCCAATTGGGCAAAGCAGTGGGACTTAGGGTTTTTACTATTTGAATTCGGATATTGTTATTAATTGTGGTTATTGGGACGTTCAGGGTGAACGCATTCCTTGGAAATAGCACAACTGGGCCGAGCATTCTGGCGAGGATGAGGAGGACCGCCCGGTATCACTGTGAGTGGACGGGTTTCGGTTTTAATTTCATTTGAGCATGCTATATCATATTATATATTTATATGTTGGTAAATGATTGGTTGTTGGATGATATGCATATTGTGATTAATGATTAGTACAGATGATGGCACACCTGAGAATCCAGTGGGTTAAATTCCCAGTGGGTTCTAAGCATACGATGTCTGGGCATTGGTGGTTAAATTCCCCTTGACCTGACATCCGGGCATGGTAGTTAAATTCCCCTTGTCCTACACACCGTCACTGGTGGTTAAATTCCCGATGTCGTATTAGATCACGGCCGTAGGTTTATATTGTGAAAATGCACAGGTATGCCTATTGTGATACCTTACTGTACTACTGATGCATGCTCATTATAGTAAAGGCTTTTACTAGGTGTTTTCAAACTATGGGGGTTATTATATTGATTTGTAAACGTTTTTCACTGATCTTTATTTTCTCTGTCCACTCATCCTTGTTTTTGTGCCCCCACAGGTTCTGATACTGTTGAGCACCACCGAGACGAGCGGCAAGGGTCAGAGTAGCTCTATTCTGTGTTACATAGAGTAGGACTCTCTTTGTCTTTTGTGTATTTCAGACTTGCGTAAACTCTTCACTTCCGCTGTATAGAAGCTCTGATATTATGTTTACGGTTGAGTTGTCGAGTTACATCCAGTTATTTTATCTTTTGATGTTTCTTTTGAGCTTTAAGGCTTCGTCACTCTTTGGGGGTGACGGCCGCACCTCCCGGGCCCCACTTTCTGGGACGGGGTGTGTCACAATAACAAATCTCAAGAGTTTTTTATTTTTTTTTTTTTAGGGGGGGGACCCAATGGGAGCCTGGGCCATCACGTCTTTGTCCAAAATAAAGAAAACAAACATCATAGTTCTAACATAAATTTAAAAAACAAAATATTAGATCGGCATAAAGCAACTTATAGCAGTTTGCAGGTTATTTGATGGGCTGAACTCTTATTTTAATTTAATAATTATAATATTGAAATATTAATATACTTACTAACTAATAATATTATTAATTTATATGTATCAAATTACGAGCCGAGCCGAGCTTTAATGAACTAGCTGAGCGAGCCGAGCTTGCACTATGCCAAAACAAGCATCAGACGACACTACTTAGACGACACTTTGGTGTTTTACTGTCGTATGATTATTCCAGACGACAGAAAAAAAAAAATGTCGTCTGATAGCTCAATATCCGACACCCCAGTTTTCGTCATATCTTTATACGACACTTTTAATCTTAATAGTATCGTCTATTCCAAAAAAAAAAAAAAAAGCTGTAAATTTTCCCCCCTAAAAATTTGGCTGACTTTTCCTTATTTAGGTATTTTTTTCACCAACCCATTCGACCCTTACCAAAATTCTCATCTTCTCCAAAGCTCTCACTTCTCCAAACTGAACCAAAATTTTTCCGAATCCCAAAATTCAACCTCAGATTCGACAAGCTTCAAACTTCAAACTTTTCTTCCAGCTTCTCTCCAAGTTCTTTCTCCGCTTCATCCTCTCATTCGACACTCTCAGCGCCTCCTCACCGGCCAAACCCAGATCTACAAACCCTAAATCTCGAATTCTCCACCGTCCGCTTCCCCAATTTCCGTCGCTGCAAACCAATTTCTCACCTGTAAACACAGATCTACAAACCCTAATGAATTCACCACCGTTCGCTTCCCCAATTGTCGTCGTTGCTTCCGCTCTCCAAAACCCCTAATTCCATATCTGTCTCGTCAGATAACGTCTCAATTCTCCGCATCGCCGTCCCCTATAACTCCGACGCGGCGGCTTCCGAACCCAAGAAGCCGCCCAAGCAGCTGTGGCTCGTCGTCGGCCTTGGAAACCCCGAGAAGAAGTACAACCACACCCGCCACAATGTCCTTCCGGCCCAAAGTTCACAGCTTTCCATTGCTTTATTTTATTTTTTTCACTTTTCGTAATGGTATTTGGAAATCTGAAGTTTGAAAATGTATGTGGTGTTAATTTTCAGGTGGGTTTTGAGATGGTGGATGCAAGATCGAGCTTCTCAACAAGACCAGCATGGTCGACTACGCCATGAACATCCGCAAGTCCCTCTACCACACCGAAGATGTGCCCCAAGGTGAAATTGAATTTTTGAATTTTGATTTTGGATTTTGGATTGTCGTTGTTGTATTCCATTGAAAGTGTACTTGATAATTTGGTAGTATGTGTGATTGGATGTGGTTAGATATGGTGGAGAGGAGAGGAGGGCGGAGGTTGTGGCTTGGCTCAAGGCTCTGGAGTAGCCGGCGGCGTTGCTTGTCAACTTCTTGCAGAACGCCGCTACTGTTAGGAAGATGAGGGCTGACAAGCAGTACAATCTCCAGATCCTCCACCTCCGCAGTTTTTTCCGCCCCAGGGAGGTGTGGTTTTTTTTTTTTTTTTTTTGTTTTGTTTTTTTTTTTTTTGTTTTTTTTTTTTGTTTTTTTTTTGTTTTTTTTTTTTTTTTTTTTTTCCGGGGGTACCTTTTTTTTTATTTTATTAGAAAATATTAGTTTTTTTTTTTTTTATGTGTGTGTGTGTGTGTGTGTGTTTTTGTTTTTTTTTTTTTTTTTTTTTTTTTTTTTGTTTTAAAATTGTTTTTAGGAGGTTTTTTTTGTTTTATGGTTTCTTTCTTTTTTTTTTTTTTTCTTTTTTTTTTTTTTAAATTTTCCCCGTGCTCCTAATTGGAGAAATTTTTTTTTTTTTTTTTATATAATAAACTGTAAACAGCATGTAAAATCACATTTTTTAGAAAGTTCTTATTATATATGTGATGTAGGACAACACCGTAAAAGGGGTTTATGGTAGGATTTGGTGGCTTGCGGAAGCGTAACAAGGTAGGAAGATAGGAAAACAGAAAAGATAAAGGATTTGGCTCACGAAGAAATACCAGGGGCGGCTCACTAAGAATACCTAGGTTTGGCTCACGAAGAAATACCGATTTCTGAGATAAACTCAATTTTCATAAACTCAATAAACTCATGCATAAACTGAAAAATACATAGAACATAGGTTGGCTTTTATACTAGACTATTCCTAGGGACCTAGGGATAAGTCTGTCCTCAAGTACTTAGGAGAGTCCTTGATTTCCTAATACCCTTAGGTCAAACTTTCTAAATTAAAGAAAAGTAAATTAAACATAAATCCTATGCCAACTAGTAAAAGGAAATTAGGAAACTAAATCTTTGTTGATGATGTCCCCATCAATTCTCCCGGGCTGAAAAGAACTCGACTCCGACGAGTTTAGGCTGCTACGTTTCTTCAAGATGGCCAGTTTATTGTGCTGCAAATGCTTCTTGGGAATTTGGGCACTAGCTGCTTCTTGTGAGAATTCTTCGGAAGTTAAAAGATGCAAAGGCTTGGATTTTCTTACGTTGGGCTCTAAATTGTTTCCTGGTAATGGTTTCAACACGATCTTCTTTCCATTGTGCATGAATGAGTAATCATTCTCACGGCCCCCGCTTACAGCATCTTGATCATAAATCCAAGGTCGACCCAACAGAATGTGACCTGCATTCAAGTCTACGATGTCGCACCAAACCTGGTCTTTGTAAGATGAGAACTCAATAGGAACTTGACATCGCTGAGTGACAGGAAGGGTGGTACTGTCCCTAATCCAAGCTACTCTGTAAGGTTTTGGATGTTGTTCCGGTTTCAAACCAAGACTGGTGACTAATTTTGGTGACACAACATTGGTTTGGCTTCCATTGTCTATGATAACCTTCCAACTTCGGTTACCGTATTTGACAAGCGTTGTGAATATCGTGTTTCTGCGCCAATCAATCGCTTCTTCCTTTGGATGTGCCAAATTACATCTTATCACAGCCAATCTTTCAAACTCATGGTTGTCGTCCTCGCTGTCTGTATCTGCAGGTTCATAAACGTCTTCCTCCACAACATTCTCTTTATTAGTGATGAGAGTCCTTTTTGGTTCATGTGTCGGATATTGGGCTGCAAAGTGTCCAAACCCTTGGCAATTATAACACTTGTGCCGGCCTTGAGCTTCTTTGCCTTTAGCAGCAATTCCTGAATCAGTGGCACGAGTCCCCTTCCAATTTGTAGCTGGTTTTGTAGCTAGTGAACTAGAAGACTCATACTCATGCAATCCACGCTTAGGAAACTCAGATTGCTTTGGAATATTGGAAGCTTCTATGTAACGTTCCAGTTCCCCTACCAGTTCGTAAGCTCTTTCCAAAGTATCCACTCGATAGGGAATAAGTGCTCTTTGAAGTTCTGGTCGAAGACTTGACCTGAAACGAGACAAGGTCATCCTTGGATCTTCTGGTATATCACATCGCATCAAGAATTCTTCAAAGTTGGAAATATGCTCGGCGATCGATAAGTCTCCTTGACACAATCTATTCCAATCATCCAACAAGCATTCTTGATAGGAAGGTGGAACGTACTTTTTAGTCAGCTTTTCTTTCATGACCTCCCATTGCGTGACTGGATCCATGTATGCATTCCTTAATCCAGACTCAACACTTTGCCAAAACTTTCCTGCTGGACCCACCAATTTGTTTTTAGCAAATTCGACTTTGAAAGGATCAGCCATTCTGTGCCACGCGAAGTAATTATCCATGCTGGCCAACCAGTCAAGGAAAACTTTTGGTTCCCTTCCTCCATCATATATAGGAGCGTCTAGTTTCACAAATTTCTTCATTCTTTCTTGAGGGTCTTGCTCATAGGGTCGGTGATTCTGTTGTCGTCGTTGAACTTCGTGCAGGGGCAGTTGTTCACCATTGACATGAACATGTTGTTGTGGTGCAGGAGGAACAGGTTGTTGTTGAGGTGCAGGAACATGTTGACCTGCTTCAATGGTGTCAACACGATGTCTAAGAGTGTCAATAGCAGTGCTATGCAGTTGGATAGAATTGTTGACTCGCTCTAGTTGTGTGGTCAATTGTGCAAGCTGTATGGTCAATTGGTCGAGCCGGAGCCGGATGGCTGCTGCTGTATCACGCTGGGCTGCTTCTGCGCGATGGGCTATAAACTCCTCTGCAAGTGTCGCCACTGTCCATTTTTTTTCACCTTCGGGACCCATACTTGCAAATCTTCGAATTCCAGAAATTTGAACACTGGCTGCTGATGCCAAAATTGATGTAGGACAACACCGTAAAAGGGGTTTATGGTAGGATTTGGTGGCTTGCGGAAGCGTAACAAGGTAGGAAGATAGGAAAACAGAAAAGATAAAGGATTTGGCTCACGAAGAAATACCAGGGGCGGCTCACTAAGAATACCTAGGTTTGGCTCACGAAGAAATACTGATTTCTGAGATAAACTCAATTTTCATAAACTCAATAAACTCATGCATAAACTGAAAAATACATAGAACATAGGTTGGCTTTTATACTAGACTATTCCTAGGGACCTAGGGATAAGTCTGTCCTCAAGTACTTAGGAGAGTCCTTGATTTCCTAATACCCTTAGGTCAAACTTTCTAAATTAAAGAAAAGTAAATTAAAAATACCGATTTCTGAGATAAACTCAATTTTCATAAACTCAATAAACTCATGCATAAACTGAAAAATACATAGAACATAGGTTGGCTTTTATACTAGACTATTCCTAGGGACCTAGGGATAAGTCTGTCCTCAAGTACTTAGGAGAGTCCTTGATTTCCTAATACCCTTAGGTCAAACTTTCTAAATTAAAGAAAAGTAAATTAAACATAAATCCTATGGCAACTAGTAAAAGGAAATTAGGAAACTAAATCTTTGTTGATGATGTCCCCATCAATATGCTTATCATGGGGGGAGAAAGGGTGGGTTTTTCTTTTTTGTGTGTTTTTTCCCCTTTGTTTTTTCTTTTTCTTACACCCCGAAACTCTTGTTTGTTTTGAACTGTTGGAACTTGTTAACTTTGGCAGAGAAAGCTTTTGGGAGTGATGGCAATCTACAACAGCCAAAGGAACTTTCCATTAATAAAGTTGGCCATGGTAAGCTCTCATGGCTTTAACTTCAGTTGTACGCACGCCTCTCTACTAATTAGGTGCTTTTATCATTTAAGTTTCAGAATCAATTGTGTTTTTTGCCTCTGCAACTAATTTTGCAAAACATGTGATCTGTTGGTGCAGCATTATACGAGCTGGATCCAGTATTTAAAGGGTTCTCCTACTCTGAGAAACTTTCGAGCTTGTTATCCTCCTTGGGTTACAAAAGGCCCATCCCAATCCAATCTATATATACATATTTAAGGTATCTCCTGGTCTTGTATGCTCTCATTGAGAGTCTTTCCTACTTTTTAGGTAGGGATTAGAAAAGACATTCCATTTCAATAGAAGGATTTCAAAAGAAAGGATCTAGTTTAGGACAATAAGACTTATTTACAATAAGCATTCTAATGGAAGTGTATGCATCTTCTGGTGTTCGTGGTTGCAGGTATGTATTAATATGTAGAGAGTACAAAGTGCTTACTTACATCTCTATATGTGAACACGTATGTGTCCGAAATTTAAACATCCAATAGGTATGCTTAAATAGTTCCTTTAATGTTGGATATTTAAATCTTACCAAAACTAGTTCCTTCAATGGACAGTAAGATAAATCACTGGTTGAAGATGTTATGTTTGCTTGGTAGTGTCTGTTACATTCTTGTACCTCAGAAAGTGCGATAAATTGTCCTTTTCACTTTTTGACAGGAAGAGTTTTGTAACTATTGAGGATGTGGTAATACCTTGAAGTGCAACCTCCTGCTTTGGGTGGGGGATAGGTGTAGTTCAATGTTTTGTCATTTGAGAGAGGTAAGAAATTCGTTTGCTGATGCTTTCATTAAATTGGCCTTCTTTCTGAGTTTTTCGTACTGCTAGTTGATTATGTTAGGAAATGTTATTTGAATGATGTTGGCAACGTTGTTTGATTGATATTATCAGATTTTTTTTCCTGCAAGTTATTTTTTAGTACTTAGACTACATTTGAATTGAAAATGTTGAAGTGCCACATCATAGTTGCAGCTTGTTCTTGTATGTTTAAGCACTTAATACTATATAATGAAATGCAATTATTGTTTCAGTGGGCAAGACAACAGCAACTGATTTAAACTCGAGCACAAATCGATGAAGGAAGAGCTGAGTGGGGGGTGTTCGCCAACATATCGGAGGGGTATTGACAGTTTGCAGCAGGTATTGATGTAGGTTTTTTGCTTGTAAGCTAGATAGCTTGGTATGGTTTCAAGATGAATTGCAAAATTCAGTTGTACTTTTAGTAGTTTGCAAGATCTTTTATCTTGATGATTTTATATTGTACTATGGAATTGATTTTTGGTTTATACTCATATTGAATGATACTTTGGAATATGGATGGATGGATGAATGGAAATTTGTGCAATAGTTGGATGAGAAATATAGAAACTGCTGGGCAACTTTCCTAGATATGCATTCTGGGCAATTTGGGGAAGTTTTCCCAGAAACTGCACTCTTTTTTTTTAGGGTCAATGAAATGAAACGACATAATTAAGGAAAACGTGTGGTTACTTTCATTATTCCACTATAGAATTAGATATAAAACTGTCGTTAAAGATATATTCAGATAACACTAATAACTAAAACTGTCGTAAAATGGTACATCACACGACACAATTAAGCATTTTTAACGACAGTTTTAATAACAGAAGTGTCGTTTAATATGGTATCAGACGACAGAAAAAAAAGTGTCGTCTGATGCATAGCATCAGACGGCAGGGCCACAGACGACACTTTTTTTAACTCATCAGACGACGGATTTTCTCCGTCGTCTGATGCAATTTTTGACGTAGTGTTGAGCTAACTCATAAATATACGAGCTTCTCATGAGCTTTATGAACCAAGCTTTGTAACTTTTTCAGACAAAATCCATTGATTCCGGCCAACTCCGGCCACCCCTAAGGGGTCACGGGGGTGGTCTTTCTCTAGTTTTTTCCTCCACTCTTTTGTTCTTTTGTTTTTTTTTTTTTTTTTTTTAGTTTTCGCGATAGCCCCCTCCGCGGCCCCTAAAAGCAATACAAAAAAGAAAATGTTGTGTGTGTGTTGGAGTAGAAGTTGATTGTTTTATTTGTCCTTTGGGGTGGCGTGGGTAGGCGGAATTAATGGTGTTTGTTGGAAAAAGCCTAAAATTTCAGGGAAATTCCTTGGCTGCTGAAGTTTTGTGCCTTTTTTTAGTCAGCAACTTTGGCTGCTGAAATGGGATTTTTAAGGCTTCCACGCTAATGCAAATCATGATCCGAACCGTTCACTTTATTTATTACTCAGTAAAGATCATCTCTACAAAAATCAACTCAATCGGAGATCGTTCGGGTTATCTCAAATGTGTCAAACATACGAACGGTTTAATTAATGTCTAATTAAACCGTTGGTATGTTTGACACATTTAGATAACCCGAACGATCTCCGATTGAGTTGATTTTTTGTAGAGATGATCTTTACTGAGTAATAAATAAAGTGAACGGTTCGGATCATGATTTGCATTAGCGTGGAAGCCTGGAGAAACCCATTTCAGCAGCCAAAGCTCCTGAAGGCTTCAGCAGCCAAGTTTTTTTTTGTGGGGGGGTGGTGGGGTGTTGGTTTGGGGTGGGGGGGGTTGGTTGTGTTTGTTGTTTTTTACTGTTTCAGCTCTCTCCCCCTTTATCCTTCTATACTGGTCTGTAGGTAGCTATCTAGGTAAAGAGGGGGGGGGGCGGCAAGTATATGCCGTTATTCTTCTTGTTTCTGTGGGTTGTTGGAGGGGGGAGTGATGTCTAAAAAAAATTTGAAAGAAAATTCAAGTATTTGTGAAGAGAAGAAGGGGGGGGGGGGGGGGGGGGGGGGGGACAAGCCCAAAAAATAGAGTGGGTCCCTCCCTGAAATCACCAAAGTACCCCTATTCAAAACTTTTCTCCATCCTTCTCGTTTTAAGCCCGAAACGAGAACCGTGGACATCTATGTGGACATTACTTCATGTTCTACCCAACTAACATCAAATTATACCCTAAAAACATAACTCAAATGGACGTGTCTTGGAAAGAATAAAATATAATATAAGGGCAAAATGGTCATTTGAGTTTATAAATTTTTACTTAAGTGGAAATTAGGGGTCAGGATATTACAATTTTCATATAGATGTTTGTATCTAACTCCCCATATAAGTATGCAGTAATAGCATCCATAAGGCCCATGTTAAACTTTTTTGAAACTACAAGACTTAATAAATATTGAAACGTGATTGCATCGACAACGGGAGAATATGTTCTTCATAATTCACCCCGGGCCTTTGGGTAAAACCTTGCTCAATGAGTCGTGTCTTGCAACCTCAATCATTTCCTTGTATTTTCTTGTGAATACTCATTTATATCCTTTGAGTTTCACATCTTGTAGTGTTCGAATAATTGGTCCAAGTACATTATGTTTCTCCAAGGAATTCAATTCAGCTTGGATTGCATCTTTCCACTTTCACCAATCACATCTCTTTTTGCACTCGTCAATAGAATGTGGTTCAATATTGTCGCCACCTTTGACATTCTCTGTGGCTATTGCAAATGACCAAATGTCATCAATGATCATTCACTATGATTCCACAAGTTCAGTTAAATTTCTATATTATTCGGTACCTCAACCTCTTCATGGACTTTTGTTTCATCCAAGGCATTTTTCATCTTTTGGATGATTTGAGTATGCACATATGGGGAATTGGGTACTCAAAAACAATCTCGAGTGACATGCAATACTCATTAAAAGTTGGGGAACTGAAATCTCCAACATTATTGACTCGAATGGACTTAATTGTGTAATCTAGAAAGTACACTCATAATTTATTTATCTAGGCAAGTAGTCTTGCAAATGCAGCATTTACGAGTTGACAAGAGACAAACATGTGACCATCTCATTGAAGCATCTACTAGTACCATAAAATGGCGAAATGGTCCACAAGAGAGTTGGATAGGTCCGCAAATATCTCCTTGTATTCTTTGTAGGAAAGATGGGGATTCAAAGTCAAGTTTTGCCTAAGAAGGACAAACTACCAATTTGCCTTGTGAACAATCTATACATATGTGGTTGTTCGACAAGGAACTATGTTGTGGCTCTAAACGATGTCTATGCGAACTTGAAATAACCCTATGCATTATTGTGGATCCGCGGTCATGCCAAAGGGTAAAGACCATTGGATCAATGTATTTTTTTATAATAGCATGTGGACTTCAACTACTTTTATGATTGTATAGTACAATCCGGAGAAAAAAGTAGGAAGCTTATCTAATATGTGCTTGTGGTTGTTGTTGACAGAAAAATGTAAATACATTCACAATCAACATAATTTCACCACCACTACATGAATAATGAGGTTTTTGAAATTTAGGTACGACCCATCTAAGGCATGCGCCTCTTAATTACAATCTCTTGTTACAAAATAAGACTCTTTGATTCTGTCTGTACTGAACATCATGCACGCGAAATGATGATTTTGGATTTGTTGTGACTGCGCTCGAGAAGTAGTCTCAAGTTGTCTACATATCCATCGAGGAATCAAGTCACTCGTAGTTGTGGATTTTCGACAAGCGAAAGGCTTTATCGAAAAAGATGAGTGTTTGGGCCTTTGAAACAAATCGGATGATTGTTTAGGCTTTGAACAATTTTGGGTGAGAATTTGGATGAATTTGGAATAAGCTAGGGATTTGGTGTTTGAGCTTTGTGGTTGCATCTAGATAAATCTAGACTGCCTACGTACCCGTTTCGGGATCAAACCAACGTAGTTCAGAATTTAGATGAATGTAGTCGAAATGGACCAGGGATTCGATTTGGTGTTTGGATTTGGTGGTTGCATCTAGATTGAATATCTAGACTGCCTACGTACCCATTTCGGGATCAAACTAACGTAGTTCAGAATTTGGATGAATGTAGTCGAAATGGACAAGGGATTTGATTTGGTGTTTGGATTTGGTGGTTGCATCTAGATTGAATATCTAGATTGCCTACGTACCCATTTGGGGATCAAAACCAACGTAGTTCAGAATTTGGATGAATGTAGTTGAAATGGACCAAGTATTCGATTTGGTGTTTGGATTTGGTGGTTGCATCTAGATTGAATATCTAGGCTGCCTACGTACCCATTTCGGGATCAAAACCAACGTAGTTCAAAATTTGGATGAATGTAGTCGAGATGGACCAGGGATTCGATTTGGTGTTTGGATTTTGCGGTTGCATCGTGACCAACTGCCTACATACCTATTTCGGAATCAAACCACACGTAGTTCCAAATTTTTGTTTGCAAACAGTGAAGGTTTAGGGCCTTCGATTTGATTTAGAAATTTGGTTTTGACATGTCTTGAGGTTGAACTTTGTAGCAGAGGTTGAAACTTGCTAGGTCCGTCTTTGAATTCCTTTGTTGGGTTAGACTTTGTAACAGAAGTTGAGACTTGCCAGATCCATCTTTGAATTCTTTTGTTGAGTTGAACTTTGTAGTAGATGTTGAAACTTGCTAGATCCGTCTTTGAATTTTTTTGTTGAGTCGGGCTTTATTCCCACAAGTCGAGGTCGGAATTGACATTGCTGCGGTTCGGTTGAACTTGATGCGGGCTGGTCACATGGTCGTTTGAATGTCTTGAGATTGGTGTAGCCGGGTTTTGTACAGTCGGTCCATTGAGCCTGGTTTTGTACAGTCGGCCCATTTACCTTGTCGACTGCTTTGGAGCTTGAACACCTGCTCTTACCGCTTGCTTTCCAACTTGCAAAAGCTTTCTCAAAATTGTCTTCTTGTCAAGGTTCAAAATTTCGACCGAAATACCGAAATTTCGGTAATATTGGAGCACCGAAATTTGAATCGGGGTACATCTCAATATCATCAGAAAAGACCGAAATTTCGGTAATTTTGGTAATTTCGATTTCGATTTCGGTGAAATTTCGGAAATATATTGAAAATTTCGGTAAATTTCGGTGAAATTTCGGCAAATTTCGGTACAATTTTAGTGAAACTTTGATGTAGGCTTTGGTGAAAATGTTTTATTTACATAGCTTCTCTCTACCACCTCCACCATCAATTATCAAGCTAACAAACAAACAATAGACTTCTTACTTTATGCTTTACTTCTCTCTACCTTTATCATCTATCATACAAACAAACAATAGACTTCGTACTTTATGATTTACTTCTCCCTACCACCTCCACTCCTCCGTCAATTATCAAGCTCAAAACAATAGGTATGCTTTACATAGATAGATCTTTTGCCTTTCTTATATGCATGTTGAATATTACATTCACTCCGCCTGCTACCAAATGTCATGGGAGTAATATTATCAGTTCCAAGATAATATATCAAGAAGTAAAGATGAGCCTCATCGTAATAGTTTTATAGTATGTGTAATTATGATGTATTATATTCCTTACAACTCTTATGATATATTTTAATATTAATGTAATGATTATTGTATGTTTCATGAGACTCACCTTAAGTATTCCACAATAACATTTAAGATATTATGTTAATTGACAGCTTAGTGGAATGCAAAACACGCATTCTTCTCCCTTATGTATATAAAAGTTAATCCATATGGACAATGTTGCATAGCTTAAGTGTTAAATTGCATTATTTGTTGATTTTAGAGCCTATAGAAAGTCTAGATATTAATTTATAGGTGGTCTAGCATATTTTTCGCCTTTTTTATTTTTTTTACCGAAATTTTCATCAAAATCGAAACTTTTTCCGAAATTTCCATAAATTTTGGCAACCTAAATTTCAACCGAAACCGAAACTTTGACCCTTGCTTCTTGTAATAATTTGGTTTTCATTCAAATAGGTGGTCTGCACCTATTTGCTTTTCGGCAGACAAGGAAGCCTTCTTTATACAATAAGTGACCTGCACCTTTTTGTCTTCTTCAAAGCACATATTTGTCTTCTTCAATCTTCTTTGATCACATGCTTGTTTTAGTTTCACAACCCCAAGATGTGATGCCTTTTGTTTTGTGCTGCTGCCCGTGCTCCCTTTAATTAATAGAAAGCTTGTTGTTTGTCGTTGACGTGGTCTTTGGTTAAGACAAGAACGAAAGCCATCACTTGCTCCTCAATTGTTGAAGGCAATGGAACAACTGTTGTAATGTCTTTGTGACTTCTTTGACAGTGTTTGTTCGTAAGTGAGGATTGGGCTGGTCTCTTGACGTATAGACACCGGAAATACGAGAGCTCGGCAATGAGGATTAATGAGAACAACCAAGACGCTTTTGGAACTTCATGGATTGGACCTCTTGTTGCATGTGTTGCTTGAGGTACCGATATGAGTAGAAGCTTCGCTTCTTCTCGGAATTTGGCATGATTCTATTGCCAATGGAGGTTTCAATGGAGCGTGGAGACAAGAGGATCTGCTCCTCTGCTAGGCTGACCTTGTGTGCGCTGATCTTGTTGCTACGGACACAAAACATGGCCTAGGCCATGAACATATACTTGACTTGAATGTCATTTGGGTTGTCTCTGAACTTGGTCAGCGTGGAGACAAGAGGATCTGCTCCTCTGCTAGGCTGACCTTGTGTGCGCTGATCTTGTTGCTACGGACACAAAACATGGCCTAGGCCATGAACATATACTTGACTTGAATGTCATTTGGGTTGTCTCTGAACTTGGTCATCACCTTTTGCTTTCTTCTCTGCAATTCTTTATTTGGTTGAGAATCACCATTCTTGTTTTCTTGTGGAGTATACTGGCAATAAGTGATTAAGAATTGGTTTCTTTCTATTGGTCTTCACGGCAACATGGTGGGATTTAGTTGAATTGAGAATGGCGTCTTCTTTGCGCAGCAACCATTCGTCGTCCTTTCACCTTGTTTTTGCTCTGAAATCTTATTGGATTTATATATCTCGTCACAGCGGTCCGTAGTTTTGTCTTCTGCAGATTGTCAAGGCGCCAGTGGAGGGAGAGTTGGTCTATGTGGCAACAGCGATGGTGGACATGTGCTGGAAACTTTCATGGCTGGTTCAAGGACGAAGATGCTTCGCAGCAGACACAAAAGGAACTTATTTTATACCTTCTGAAATCTTTTGCTTGTTGGTGATGCTGTCCTTCATGTCTGGATTTCGACAGCCTTACAGTACTTCTTCACTTCCCTTCCTTTTGCAACACGTTGGCACCTTTCTTTCTTTCTGTTGCCTTCTCCTCTGCTGCTCCTCCTTCCTCTTTCTCCTCTGCTGCTCTTCTTTCTTTCTGTTGCCTCCTTTTTTTTTTTTTTTATGGATTAAACCTCTATTTATAGGCAACATCAAGAGATAGCTGGCTAACAATGGACTTTGATTTCAAATCTTGAAATGTAACTGATTTGAGGATCGGAAATGCTAGGGTCCGGGCTTAATAACAGCGCCTATTGACAGCGCCCACCGTGAACCGTTGATCTTCATTTCAACGGCTAAAAAACTAAATGGTGGCACCAACTTCAAACTTGTGATTCTCTACATCTCCATCCACTCCGTCTCCTTCTCCTTCTCAGCTTCAGTTGGCCTTGGTGAACACATCGACGATATTTACCGCCGTATTGCCCCTTAAACTCCTGCAGCAACCATCTCTACTCTCCGGGTTTTACAACCAAGGATTGAAAAGTCGACAAAGTCGGTCGACATGTCGCCGATAAGTCATTTTTTGGAGGCTCCGATATGGAAACGGGGGGTGAAGCGTGAAAGTTCCCCCGGAATCGGCGATGTCGACCGATGTCGACGATGTCGACCGACATATCGGTGAAAGTCGGCTAGCCCGGTGAAGAGGAAGAGCTGGTTTTATGTACACGAGTTCTCCGCAAACCTCTCGAACAAATCTAGCTCCACCGCCCTTGTCGACCATGGTATTAATCTATCAATTTCATTCGCTTCGATTTGAACAAAAAGTTCCAATTTTTATAACTGGTTTGATTGATTTTAGCTCCTCGTGCTGTTAAATTTCGTGGGTTTTGATCAATTAAAGTAATAGTGATGAATTAATGATGAAAGATCATGACTTTGTGGGTTTCTATTTTAGGGGGTTTTATGGGGTTTTGGTTCAATTGTTTAGTAGATTGCTCTGTAACGATTATGATGAAGTTCCGATCGTTTTGATGAACTAAGTTGTTTTGGGTCAATTTGATTTGCAGAGCAGAAGAAGCAGAGGTTTTCGGAGATTAGACTCAGATTAGACGATGCAGAGGCGTTGGTAATCTTTTTAGCTTTGCTGCAAAGCTTGTAGTTGCTTTATAGTTTGCTTGTTTTGTTGTGTGAATGAGGGATGTGGATTATTGTGGTCTTAGATTTGGAAAATGGACCTTAAAGCAAGAAGCTTGTAGCCGGCTGTGAAGGCGGTGCTTCTTGCTAAGTTAAGGGAGTATAAATCTGATCTCAACATGTTGAAAAGGGAAATCAAGAGAATGACATCACCCGATGCCAATCAGGCTGCTACTCGCGATGATCTATTGGAGAAGGGAATGGCTGGGGGGGGGTGGTTTGGGTGTGTAATTTTTTTTTTCCTTCCCCTTTAAATTTCTTTTTTGGGGGGGTTTGGGCCAGAACTGGGGTTGGGGTGGTGGTATTTGTATGCGTTTATGTTTGTCGTGCTGTAGTGCGTGTCCCTCTCCCTTCCCCTCCTTTCCTTTTTCTTGTTTTGTTGGGAGAGAAGTCTTCTTTTGTCGTTTTTTTGTGTGGGGGGGGGGGGGGTGTTTTGTTTTTTTTTTTTTTGTTTGGGTAGAGAGGAGGTGGTTTTGTTTGGTGGTGTGGAGGGGAAGAATTTCTTCTGGGGGGGGGGGGTGGTTTTTTTTGGTGGGGGTTTAAGTGATCGGTGATAGATCTCGGAGAGTAGAAGAACCATAATTCACCGTGCCGAAACGATATGACTTAAGGCTCCAACCAGACCTCACCGCCTGCAAATTCAGCGGCTCCATCGCCGTTGACCTCGACATCGTCTCCGCCACCCAATTAGTCGTCCTCAACGCCGCCGAGCTCGCTGTCGATGTTGATTCCCTTTCTTTCACTCATCGGAACTCATCCAAGGTACCACTGAACTGATCGATGCATTTGATGTCGACAATTGTTGAAAAAGAACAAAAAGCAGTGAACTGATCGTTGAAGTTTGACTTGCCAAATTTCATTGCTTTTAGGATGTTATAATTTCTCTGTGATTGACTTAACGTTTATAAAGTTGTGAACTTTACTGGGTTGTTTGGCTGGGGGGAGGGGTGGGGGGGGGTAGAGGAAGAAGTTTTGGGGGGGAGGTTTTTTTTTATTTTTTTTTTTGGTTGTGGGGGGTGGTTTTTTTTGTGAAACCCTGGGGGTATTTCTGTTCAGGTTTTTTTTTTATGGGTTTGTTATAGAAATTTTTCTCTTTTTTTAAATGAAATGTGGTTGAAAGTGGGTATTAGTATGATATGCTAAATTGGAGCCTGCCACTTCCTGCTAGTTGGTTTTCTATGTTTCTTGTTATGCAACTTTGTGAAGAATTCATCTTTGTTGCGAATGCGAGGCGATACTGATCAGCATGTTCTAAATTCTGGATGAGAGGGATCAACATGCTCCAATGCATGTTTAAGAATTCTCAATTGCAGGTGGGAAAGTTGGGTTTAGTTTACATTAAAATTTCTGCTTCATAATGCTTGTTGGCAGCTAGTGGTGAGGCTTTGTGGTAGTTTTTAGTTAAACTGGTTCGATTTTGGAGCTAGAACACTTGATATATATTACAAATAGTTGTGGGACAAGTTGATTATCAAGATCTAATAGTTTATCAGGGGTTTTGATGCATATTCTCCTTAATCTGTTTAATGTTCCATGATTATCTAGTAATGTTTCAGCAAAATTTGAATGCAGTGGCAAGCATTTATGTGCACTACATCAGAGGTGAAGTGCGGGGAGCATGCTGAAGCAAAGCATCCCAAGTCTGATGCCTACGCATGTTTCCCTCATCTCAAGAAATGAACGAACATGTGGGAAGTCGTTGCATGGAAAGATCCATGAATGTTGGGTTTTGGCTGAATTTAGCATTTACAATATGAAAGTTTGAGTTTTTGACTGTATCTGTTGGGTTGGTTATGTAGGTTTTAGCTGAAATTAATATTTATGAATGAAAGTTTGAAACTTTTTGATTGAGAATTTGTGATGTTTTTTGGAGATGTTGTGTTGGTTTTAGCTGAATTTTAACTTGTACAGATGGAAGTTTGACTTTTTGATCGCAAGTTTATAATGGGTTAATTCGAAATTGTGGTTGCAGTGAGGCAGATGTGTATCTGTACGGCGGTTTAATTACGTCTAGGAAAGTTCCAAATGGAAGGGACCTCCTTTTTGTTCGACCTGACGCCATGTTCAATAAGAAGAAGCCAATCAGGTTGTTTTGGATTTCGACGGTTCATTTTCCTAGTTTCAAATTCTAAGATTGATGGGGTTTCTGTGGTTGTCTAGCTTTGAGTCATTGAGGGCAATGTGCTTGAGTTCTTGAGCAATTGAAAGCCTTTTGATTTATTTGTTAAGCATGTGCTTTTAATGCTTTTGCCTGAAGGCTTGGTTTTTTGATTTATTTGTTAAGCATGTGCCTTTGAATAATGCTTTTGCCTGAAGGCTTGGGATTTTCATCAGATACTGACTTTTCGCTCTTGGGATAGTGGAGGCGTTCCACATTGTTTTCCACAGTTTGGACCAGGCGTGATTCAGCAGGTATGGCCCTCTATTTCTGTTTCTATGCCACAGTAGAATGCTCTCCTTTTTCGTTAATTCCATTTTATGAGTCCAGTTAGTTATATGATCTTTAAGATACATCATTCTGATGAGTGCCAGAAAATTAAAAACCTAAACCCTTTAAACCTTAGCAACTGCAGTTCATGGGTAAGTATGTATGTAGTCTACTGATAGACATTACAACAATCACACTGCTTAATGTGATACAATGATGGTGTCTCTAGTGAGATTGTTTCCACCACTGAAGGATTTCCATCTGTAAATTCATCTTTGTTATGGCTACATGATCTATATTTGACTACATTATTCCTCCTTATATTGTGTACTGAGGCTTGGAGATGTTTCTTCAATTAATAGCATGGCTTTGCAAGAAACCTGGACTGGTCGGTCATTGATTTTGAAAACGTCCAAGGCGATCCTGCCATAACTTTAGAATTAAAGGATGGTGAATACAGTCGTTCCATGTGGGATTTTAGCTTTCAAGCTTTGTTCAAGGTCAATTCCATTTCCCTCTATGAAAAGAATGTGTGTTTAGTTCACATGGCAATTTACTGTCATCTTGGTGTGCTTCTGTTACACAACAATACCATTCTACATGCAAACTGTTAATTGAGCTACTATAACTTTCTTCACTACTCCATAGAATATTTGTATGGTGCATACTTCTAATGTGTTTCAATGGTTGCAGATCACTCTCCAAACAAAGAGCCTTGCCACCAAACTTGTAATTAAGAAACTACGATTTTTGAAAATCTTTTGTGTTGAAATGTATACTTTTGTAGATCAATTGTTAATTGTGTATATGTAAATGAATATTACTCTTTTCTAGAAATGAATATTATTTTTGTTTATGCTATATGCTCAGTATGGACTGAATATAAAATTGCATATGTTGTTTTGGTATAAGAAATTAGAATGAATGTACAATTGAGATTATTAGTATAAAAGGTGACTGTTCTTTAAGGAGCAGTTGACTGTTCTTTAACGAATTGTTGACTGCTCATTAAGGAAGAAAAGCTAATTGTTCTTTCAATAACAATTGACAGTTCTTTAAGGAACAACTGACGGTCATACGTCGGGTAAAAAAGGTCATACAACGGTCATAAGTAAGTATAACAAAGTTATACCACGTGGCGTCCTGTGATTGGCAGATCAAGAAAATTTTTTAAAAAGAGAATAACTTTTTCTTGCGAAATTAACTCGAGGTGCGGTCTGATTCTCCGTGCTCGTGAGAACGAGCCCTACAACTTCCTAGGAGGACTCAGATAGTAATTACGTCACTATAGACCCCGAATGCTTCCATTCGCGCAGGACCGTCGGTTGTCGTTTGCGTTGATGACTCCCTTCTTGTATTTGTATTTCGGTTCTTGGAATATTTTTAACCAAAACATAGCCTTCTTTTGAATAGAAGAGAATGAATGATTTGGATTATCGATATCACATTTCGATGTTTGTGGAATGGTTGAATATGAGCGTTGAGGGGTTAGTGTTATGAAACATTCTAAATAGCAAGCGTTATTTGAACTAATTCTGAATATCAAAATACGATATTGATGATCCAAACCGTTCATCTTTTGCGGTCATATGTAAGGTCGTGTTTCAACAAAAAAAAAATTTAAAATATAGCTATAATATAATCCCCGTAATGGAGTGTGAACGTAAATGGCGATGGACGGTCACAAATGAATGTATCGAGTTACCGAAAACGGGGTCATTACTTGGGGAAGAGTCCTTCATGAAAGTTGTATAGTGCTTCAATACGAATGCAACATCGAAGACTGAGCATCAAGTTGGGCTAGCACGTAAAAGTTACAGCGTAGCAAAATTGAAATTTGATCGGCCGACGGTTATAAGATGGTCATAAGCTGGTATTATGATGGTTACACGATGGTCATATAAGGGTAAACCAATAAATAAGACATAATATAAATTAAGTAGGTAAATTAAGATCATAAGATGGTCATACAATAACTATCTAATGGTTATACGATGGTCATACAAAGGTAAACCAATAAATAAGACATGATATATAAACTAAGTGGGTAAATTAAGATTATACGACGGCCATAAGATGGTCACAAGATGGTCATATGATGGCTATACGATGGTCATACGACGATCAAATAAGGGTAAACCAATAAATAAGACATACTATACGACAGTCAAACAATGTGGATACGTGGCACTAACTTCAAATTGTGATCCTCTACGGTAAAGTATGACTATCGTATGACCATCGTATTGAGAGAGGGAGACCAACCAATCCAACTAGTATGCATCATCTGTCATGTTAGTTAACCTTAAATATTTATTCTATATCTAAAATTTTCACTTGTTTTTATTTTTCCAGGACACCTTGTAGGATATTTGTATCTTAGACATAAATGTAATTGGCTATCCTTGTCTCACAAAAACATTGTAAAATCATTCACATGCTCAATCTAGGTGTTTAGTAGTTAGCCTTAAGCTTAGTGATAAGTGGTCGAGTTGAAGATCAAGAAATGAAGACATGCTCGGATGTTTTATGATTAACTCAGCACTTAGTATAAATTGCATTTGCATAAACTTTTCAAAACTTTTCTCATAAAAACTCAGTTTTCTTACAAGCCGTGACTGGTCACCTTGATCCGCATGTGACAGTTACTTTTCTGACAGTGATACTGATTGGTCTCTTAAACAGCTCAAGCTTTTATCCGGGTTGACCAAACATCTGTTTACCCGCTGGACAATCATCTACACTCCACTACCTCGGTTTGACTAGTTTTTTTTGCAGATCTTAAGGTAATCTCAGCCGATGGATTCTTATCCTTTAGGCCTATATATATCAAACTCTTCCCTCACTATTCAGTTAGGGTTTTTGTGCACAACATTTCATTTTGCATATTTCAAAAGCTCTCACTTTGTGCTGCCATTTTTCCTCTCGGATTCTATCTTGTCTTCTTGAGTGCTTTTAGGTCACTTATATAGAAGCATTGTGAGATATTGAGGATGGCATGCGTCATGAATTTCTTCTAAGTTTCGGCTCTTTCAAAATCATATCTTTGAAGGAAACCTTGAAGAAGTTCTCATCTTCACCGTTTCAACTTCCTTGTTTTCAAAACTCATTTAGTTTAGAAGTTGAAATAGGTGTCTTCACTCTTGTCTCCCATGTTCACACATTATTTGAGACAAGGTTGATTTTTTAGGAGTCACTTGACTTCGTGGTTTCTCTGCCCAGTTTTTGTAACTGTTGCAGGAAACTCACTCAGGTTGTCCAACAGATTTACTGAAGTATTATTGCTCTCGTAACTCTGTTGGTGACTAGTCACATATATTCACTGCTTTCATATTTGGTGCCGCTGACCAGACATACGTGTGTATTCTCTGGAAAGTGGTTGACCAGTCATCTGTACCACTCGAGGTGAAGCGATTGAAGAAGAAGCCGCACGAGGAACTGCTGCATCTAAGACTAGGTACTTTAGATTTTGAGCATTGTATGAACCTTGTATTGGGCATCTTTCTTCCGTTTTATAGTGGAAGGCCGGTCTTCTGATAGACCCCCGGTTTTTTACCCTTTGGGGTTTTTCCGGGTACCAAAACATTGTGTTCATCTCTGTGATTTGTTAACAAGCTGACTAGTCATAAAATCAGATTTAATTATGCACCAATTTAACTTACAATGCAATCTGGACAAACTGTGTGACTGATCATCAAATTAACTGTTGCATTAGAACTGCTGGAATTGACTAGGCTGTAGTTGTGGATAGCCCGCAGAGTTCATCTTCACTGAATCTGTTTCGGGGACCTAAGTTGGCATAGCATTCGAATGTGTTTTGAACAACTCCACAAGCATAGACAAACTGTTAATTAAAGGACTGGTCACATATTTCAGTGTGGAAACTAAGTGACTGGTCACGTTGTTCAGTATAGAAACAAAGGTTCAAGTTCTTTGCATTAGGTGACTGGTCACCTAAGTAATCTGTTGTGTGAATTGTTTGTACTTGCCGTGACTTAATTGAAAATTACCCTCCTCATTGCCAACCTGCAATTGGCATCAGACCAAGGCTTTAGAGATACATAAAGCCGATCTAGGGACTGGTTGGTTAGGGGTCTAGTCATGGAAAGAGATCGAGTAGCCGATTCAGTGAATTCACCTCCCTACTTCGATGGCACAAACTATGCTTCTTGGCGTGATAAATTTGAGATTCTTCTTGATGCTTATGATGAGTTTGCTTTCCAGTATCTGTCTGTTGAATGGCATCCTCCATTTAGAATTGTTGACGGTGAGAGAGTGAATTTCCAAGAGATGACTGGACACAAGTCCAAGTCAATGCGTCTAATGCAAACAAGAAAGCTAGGAACGCCATAGCTGTTGCTGTATCCAGTGCACAATATTCACATATTCAGCATTGTACAACAGCTAGGGAAGCTTGAGATAGATTGCGTGTCATTCGTGAGGGTGATGACCAGGTTCGGGATTTAAAACTTGAGATGGTCCTCTCCGAGTTTGAAGAACTTAGGATGACCGATTCAGAGAGCTTCTCTGATTTTTACCTTAGAGTTGAGAATGTTACAAATGCTGCAATGAGTCTAGGGTCACCAATCTCAGAACTTACGGTTGTACAAAAAATCTTAAGGGTGCTGCCTAGGAGGTTTTCCGCGAAGAAGACCGCAATCAAAGAGTGTTAAAACATGTCTGACATAAAGCTTCCTAAACTAGTTGGTAAATTGAAGACTTATGAGCTGGAATTAAAACTGGAAGAGAGTATGCACAAAAAGGATAAAGGTGTTGCACTACAGAGTGTGGCTGATCACCCTGAACCCAAGAGTTTCAAGTCTGACCAGTCATCCTCTGTTGATGATGATATGGCACTGTTTGTTAAAAGATTTAGAAGAATCTTAAGGGATAGAAAGGATCACAAAGGAAGTACAAGCTATCCTAGAGAGTCAAAGTTCGAACCGCAAGGTGAAATGACTAATGAAAAGAAATTTGAAAAGAACTCAAGGTCTAGAGATAAGAAGTTCAAGAAGGTTCCGGTTAAGTGTTTCACTTGTGGTGGGACTGGTCACATTTCTGTGGAGTGTGCTAACAATAGGAAGAAGTCATACAAAGGCAAGGATAAGGCCTTGAAAGCATCTTGGAGTGATAGTGAGGATGAGGAATCACTTCGCTCTAACTCTTCTTCTGATAATGAAGATGATGAGATTGCCTTTGTTATTAGAATTTCTGATCACAACTCAGTGAGTGAGGAATCCGAGTCGGGTTCACAGCACATGACTGATGATGACCAGTCACCTGAGATGTATTGTCCTGTTTTTCATGATTATGATGCTCTTCCAGAGAATTAGACTTATGAGAAGATGTGTGAAAGGCATGATGCCTTATTTGATGAAACTTGTGTGATCAAGGCTGATAGCATTGAGCTGAAAAAGTGTTGTAATGAGTTAGAACTGGAAAAGGCTACACTCTGTCTCGCTTTAGACGATTACGAGACCGATCATTCACATAGAGAAAGGGAGAGTGCAGATGACCAGTCATCTAAGTCTAGATTTGAAGTCTTGTATACACAGATGTGTGTTGAATATGAAAAGGTTAAAAGGGAAAACCAAGATCTTAGACATCAACTGTGCATTTCGGAAAATGACATCAATCTCATGCATAGTAAAAGTCTTAAGTTGAAAGAAGAAGTTGAGTCACTCAAGCAATCTAATGTCTACTTGGTTGAATACAATAAATCACTGCAAGTAAAGGTTAATGATCTGTCAATTGGTTCGGCAAAGTTAGATAAGATGCTTAATGTTGGGAAAAATCACAATGATAGGACTGGTCTAGGTTTTGTAGCTGATGGGTCTGGTCCCTCAACCTCACAAACTAGGTTTGTAAAAGCAACTGAAGCAACTTCGTCTAAATCACCTGTCATGTCTGTTGCACCAAAACCTAGAGTCAGCACTAACAAAAAGAGTCCTCAAGTGTCTTCTAGTTTCACTGCTCCTTCACAAACCAGATTTGTACCCACATGCCATCATTGTGGGATGACTGGTCACATTAGGCCAAATTGTAAAAAGTTGAAGAACAGGGGTGTGACAAGTCACAAAAATTCACTCAGAGAACAGGTTAGTCTACTGCTAGTTGAAGTAACCAGAATAGCAAAACTTGTTGAGTCATCTTCCCCATCACCTAGAAGTTCTCAAAAGAAGTGGGTAAAGAAAAATGAAACCTGTCTTCTTGCTTTGTCTGTTTTGAATGTCCGTGATCCAACTCGTTGGTACATTGACAGTGGCTGTTCCAAACACATGTCTGGTGACAAATCTGTCTTTGTAAATTTTAAGGATTTTGATGGTGGTTGTGTAGAATTTGGAGGTGGTGAAACTGCCAAGATGACTGGTCAAGGTAGTGTTAAACTTCAGGATTCTACCAGTCCTCGAAAATGTAAGGTATGTAGAAGGCCTTAAGTCCAATCTTATCAGTGTATCACATCTGTGTGATCAGTGGGCTGAGGAAGTCTGCATGTCAATAAAAGGTTGTAGGATTATTAATAGCAAGGGTCGTGATCTTGTTAGGACGGGCAGATCAAATGACAACTGTTATACTCTTGATAACCAAACCTTGGATACCAAGGTGACCTGTCACTCTGTGACCGATAAGACCACTGCTTTATGGCACCAACGGTTAGGACATATTAATTTCAATGATTTGTACACCTTGGCCAAAAAGCGACTTGTTAGAGGTATTCCAAAGTTAGAAAAGCCATCTAAGCACATCTGTGATCCATGTCAGCTAGGCAAACAGTCACGTGTCGCACACAAGAGAGTCAAGGATGTTGGGACTAGTCACCCCCTTGAACTCGTTCACATGGATCTTGTAGGTCCAGTTCAAACCATGTCTGTTGGTGGTAAGAAATACATTCTGGTGATTGTTGATGACTTTAGTAGGTTTACTTGGGTGTCTTTTTTGAGAGAAAAGTCTGATGCTTTTCAAAATTTTGTGATGGTGTTCAAACAAATTCAAAATGAGGTGGTGATTAGTCACTCCTCTGTTGTCAGGATTAGGACTGATCACGGCACTGAGTTTCAGAATTCCTTGTTTGCTGAATTCTGTGCCAGCATAGGCATAAAGCATGAGTTTTCGACTCCAATTATTCCTCAACAAAATGGAATTGTTGAGAGGAAAAATAGAGTCTTGATTGAAATGGCTAGAGTGATGCTAAACAGCAAAAATCTAGCTAAAAATTTGTGGGCTGAGGCCATTAACACTGCTTGCTATATTTCTAATCGAGTCCACTTGAGACCAGGCACAGACCAGACTCCCTATGAGATCTGGAAAGGGAAGAAACCAATGATCAGTCACTTGAGAGTTTTTGGAAGTACTTGTTATATATTCAGAGATAGGGAACATCTTGCCAAGTTTGATCCCAAAAGTGATGAAGGCATTTTTCTTGGGTACTCCATGTCCAGTCAAGCCTATAGAGTTTTCAATCTTAGAACCAACACCATCATGGAATCCATAAATGTCACAATTGACGACCTTGATGCGTCAGTTGAGTTAGCCTTAGATGAGGATGGTTTGTTTCCTGAAAGGGTCACTGAGTCTGCTCGTGAGACTCAGACAGAAGAAGATGACCAGTCATCTGGTTCTGATTCAGAGGGTTCAGAAGTGTCTAGTCAACCACCAAAGAAAAAGTCAAATTGGGTAGTGTCTAGACATCCTGAGCAAAACATAATTGGTTCAATAAAAGAGGGTGTGAGAACTAGAGGTCAGATCCAAAGTGAAGTTGCACATGTCTGTTATGTCTGCACTATAGAACCCAAGAACATCAAAGAAGCTCTTATCCATGAGGAATGGGTACTTGCCATGCAAGAAGAGCTGAATCAGTTTGAGAGAAATCAAGTTTGGACACTGGTCAAGAGACCAGTCACCTCAAATGTCATAGGCACAAAGTGGATCTTTAAGAACAAGAGCGATGAGACTAGTCACATAGTGAGAAAAAAGGCTAGGCTTGTTGCTCAGGGATATTTTCAAGTCGAAGGCATCGATTTTGAGGAAACTTTTGCACCTGTAGCTAGACTTGAGTAAGTCCGTTTGTTGTGTGCTATTGCTTGTCATCTTAAATTGAAGTTGTATCAAATGGATGTCAAAACGGCATTTCTCAATGGATACTTGAATGAGGATGTGTTTGTTGAACAACCAAAAGGCTTTGAGGATCCTCATATGCCTAATGGTGTGTATAAGTTGAAAAAGGCTTTGTATGGGTTGAAGCAAGCTCCTAGAGCTTGGTATGATAGGTTATCTAGTCACCTTTGGTTTTGTGGGGCGGGGGTATACCCGGGTGGTGGAGGCCTGTTCTTTTAGAGGAAAAAAGTGGTGGTGTGGTGGCTGGGATTTTTGTTGATGTCATTGTTGTTGGTTCCACATCCGCATCCCATGTTCAGCGTTCGTAGCGGTTATGACTTGTGAGTTTGAGATGAGCCTGCAAGTTGGCAATGAGGGGGGTAATTTTCAATTAAGTCATGGCAAGTACAAACAATTCACACAACAGATCACTTAGGTGACCAGTCACCTAATGTGATGAACCTGATACTTTGTTTCTATACTGAACTATGTGACCAGTCAATTTATTTCCGAACTGAAATATGTGATCAGTCCTTTAATTGACAGTTTGTGTATGCTTGTGAATTTGTTCAAACACATTCGGATGCTATGCCAACTTAGGTTCCCAAAACAGATTCAGTGAAGATGAAATATGCGGGCTATCCACAACTACTACCTATTCAAATCCAGCGATTCTAATGCAGCAGTTATAGGATGACCAGTCACACAGTTTTGTCCAGATTGTATGTCATGTCAAGTTGGTGCATTATTAAATCTGATTTTATGATTAGTCAACTTGTTAACAATTCACAAAAATGGACACAAGGTTTTGGTACCCGGAAAAACCCTAAAAGGGTAAAAAACCGGGGGTCTATCAGAAGACCGGCCTTCCACTATGAAACGGCAAAAAGATGCCCAATACAAGGTTCAGACAATGCTCAATATCTAATGTACCTAGTCTTAGATGCAGCAGTCCCTCGTGCGGCTTCTTCTTCAATCGCTCCACCTCCAGTGGTACAGATGACTGGTTAATCACTTTCCAGAGAATACACACGAATGTCTGGTCAGCGGCACCAAACATGTAAGCTGTGAAACTGTATGACCAGTCACCAACAGAGTTATAGAGAGCTACGGAGCTTCAGTAAATCCGCTGGACAACTGGGTGTTCTAATGCACTAGTCACGAAACTGGGCAGAAAAACACAAAGTCAAATGACTCCTAAATATCAACCTTGTCTCAAATAATGTGTGAACATGGGAGACAAGATTGAAGACACTATTTCAACTTCTAAACTAAATGAGTTTTGAAAACTTGGAAGTTGAAACGGTGAAGATGAGAACTTCTTCAAGGTTTCCTTCAAAGATGAATGTTTGAAAAACCGAAACTTTGAAAGAAGTTCATGTGCTTGCCAACTTAAGAATCCTTGTAGAAACTTTATGTGAATGAAAGATCACAAGGATTTATGGTTCAAAACCAAACAAGAAGGCAGCAACAATATGAGAGTTTTTGAAAAATGCAAGAAGATAATGTATGCGCAAAAACCCCAAGTGAGGTGTGAGAGGGGGTCTAGGCTTTATAGAGAGTGAGGATGAATTTTGAACGGACAAGATGACTTCTAGAAATGAGCATGGATGGACCGGATTAATTCATCCCATTTAACCATAGACAATTCCGAGATAGTGGGATGCCTTTGACAACCCAATGGTTAAAAGCTTGCTTAGTCGGATAAAGACATGACCTGTCAAAACTGGATAAAGGCTTGATCTGTTAAGAGACCAATCACCAGTTGACTACATAACGGTTAAAAGCATGCTTAACCGGACAACAACAGGATCTGTCAAAACTAGTCAAAACCGAGGTAGTGGGGTGTAGCTGACTAACCATCGGTTAAACAGATGTTCAGTCAACCCAGATAATAACATGACCTGTTTAAAACCTGATAAAGCACTGATCTGTTTAAAACCGGACAAAGCACCTTCCTGTCAAGCAACTGATCACCAGTCATTGTAGGAACTGAGCTGTCAAAAGCAAAGCTTAAGGTGACCAGTCACCAAACATATGAAAACTGGAATTTTGATGAAGAACACATTTTTCTCAATTTTAAACCTAAGTTTATGAAAACCTTATTCATATGCAAATGATATGAGGTGCTGATTGGTCACAATGCATCTGAACACTTCTTCATTTCTTGATCTCCACTTCAATCACCTATCTCTAAGCCTAAAGCTAAACTCTAAAACCTAGATTGAGCATGTGAATGATTTTACAATGTTTTTGTTACAAGGATAGCCAATCTTACAATAAGTCTAAGATACAAATATCCTACAGAGTCTCATTGGTGAATTGAATTATTTTCTTGGTTTTCAAGTTAGGTAAGAAGAGACTGGTCTCTTCATTTCTCAATCCAAGTATGCTGCAAACCTTGTTAGCAAATTTGGATTTTCTTCTGCCAAACCCGCTAGGACCCCCATGAGCAAATCCACCAAGTTGTCTAGTGATAAAACAGGAAAGAGTGTTGACCAGACACTCTACAGAAGTATGATAGGCAGCCTGCTGTATCTTACTGCAAGTAGACCAAACATCTCCTTCTCTGTTGGAGTTTGTGCTCGATTTCAAAGCGATCCTAGAGAATCACATCTTCATGCTGTAAAAAGGGTCATCAAGTACGTTAGTGGGACGTTGTCTTATGGCATTTGGTATACATTTGATACTAATACCAATCTTGTGGGATTTAGTGATGCTGACTGAGCAGGATGTAGTGATGACCGGAAAAGTACCTCCGGCGGTGTCTTCTATCTAGGAAACAACATGGTTTCTTGGTATAGTAAGAAGCAAAATTCGGTCTCATTATCCACTGCAGAGGCTGAGTACATAGCAGTAGGTAGTTACTGCACGCAGTTGCTCTGGATGAAGCAAATGCTCAGTGACTATGGCATAGTCTAGGACCAGTTCCCCATATACTGTGACAACACGAGTGCTATATGCATCTCGGAGAACCCAGTGCAGCATTCTAGGACAAAACACATCGATATTAGGCACCACTTCATTAGAGATCTCGTTGAGTTAAAGACATTAATGCTTAAATTCGTTCCTTCGGAAAAACAACTTGCTGACATTCTAACGAAACCTTTGGAGGATCAGGTTCTGACTGGTCTCCGCAAAAGTCTTGGAATCTGCTCTATTGATTAGTATGACTAGTCACACTTAGTGCTTGTGCATCTTTGAATTCATACATATCATGCATCATGTTTTAAATTGAAAAAAACCACTCAAACTGGTCTCCCTTGTGTTGATATTGTGAATTGGATATTTGACTGGATATATTTGAAGCCCTAGGTTGAGTCAAATAGTCATAATCTCGCTTTCTTGATCAAGAAGTAAAGAGTGCATATTCTAAAGATTGTTGATTTAAATTTGTCTTCTTCACTTTCTTAACTCCCTTACTACTTGATGATAACTAATCATGTTGAGTCTGAGTTTTCAAAAAGTGTGTAGTTAAAAGAAAAATTGGAGATTTTCCTCGAAAATGAAAACGAGAAGGACAATAAGGCCCTAACTCAAAAAAAAAAAAAATAATAAAATAAAATAAAATCAAAAGATTAGGGTTTTGGGCTTGAGTCAAAGAAAAGATGTGTCAATGTTGCACCACTCCTTGAAATTGAGATGTTTATCATGGATCTACACCAAAAATTAAATTGTGCAAGTTTTCACTTGATTAATAAGTCTAAAGATGTTGTGGGTGCACGGCATAGTGGGTCATCAAATGGTAATCTGTTTTCTTTGAAATATACACTCAATATGACTAAGTCATCCCTCTCCCAAATATGTTGTCTGACTTAGCCATTGAATCATCTTTATCTGTTGAATATGCTCTTGGGAATGTCAAACTAAAATGTGAGAATCAGTTTGGGTCCAAAAATAAAATTCATGCATTTAGTTAAATTTGTTTATGTTTGCATCATATTAATTCAAGCACTAACCATGGAAAGTTGTACTAATTAATGATGTTTAGTTGTATGCAAGGAGTAAATGTTTGTATTATGTGTTTGTTTCGGAATCCGAAATGTGAGTGGGTCTTCATATGTTTGTGTGTTGGTTGACTGGTATAGACCACCATAATTACCGTTACATTTTTTAAAAGGGGTATAGTTCTTGTGAACCGGTTCCTCTTTAATAAGATGTCTCCCCAGGTTGTCTGGTGTTCTGCCACGTGTGCTCTGGTCATAGACCATTGTATTCTTTCATGTTCCATGGCAGCGGTTCCAAATTAGGGTTGAGTGGGTATTTAAGCAAGGGTTCGGCCTCTCTTCATTTCATCTCACATTCGTCGCTCTCAAACCTTTGCCAAAATTCTTCAACTTCTTTAAAATTTCATCAAACCCATCTCAATTCTCACCGCCACAATGATTCTGGCACTACTAATTGCACACTTGGTGCATCTCCGGTACGGATCTGACTCCGACGAGGAGCCTCAAGTGGTGATGACTGAACACGGTGCAGAATCGCAGCCGGACTTCATGTCTGCGTCATTTGCTGCTCCTGCCAACCTCGAAGGGGACTCCGATGGACCTCCTGAAGAGTTCTCTGCTCGACCATCCTCTGTTCAGACCAACCCATCTCCTCCTCCAAATATTCGCGGCAAACGTGTAAAGCACTTGGCTCCACCGCGGAAATCACGAGGATCCACCTCTCAGTCGATGACCAGTCAGTCCCTCTTCGTAGATGAAGATGCGCAGAGGTATTACAACCAAGTCTCTACACGGATGATTGTGACCGAACGAGGGTATCCCATTCTAAACTTTCCTTCCAAATTGGTCAAGTCCTTAGGTATGGGTTGGGTCCAAGAGGTCATTAGGAGCTTAAATCTTGAAAATTTGGTGGCTGGGTTTCCCAGTTCTTTCCGTTTTAATGTGTCAGTTGTGCGTGAATTTTATGCAAACTTCCCTGTCTTAGAAGAATTTGAGTATGGTGCACACGTTTCGGTTAGAGAAACCGTGGTTAGGTTGAGTCCTTCTATCATTTATGATTATTTCTCACTGCCTAGTCCTTCAAGTCATGATGCATATGATAACTATCTTGACGAGTCAAATAGATACTTTATGCATGATTTCTCTGCCTTAGCATTTCATGACCCAGAACTAGTCTTGGCCCATGGTACAAAGCCGTCTAGACACCACTTGTCCCCTAGCTTTAGGTATTTGCTGCATTTCATTAAAACCAACCTTGTTCCTACCGGCAATGCAGCCAATGTCACCTTAGAAGCAGCCCGTCTAGCAATTCTCTTGTATCATCATTTTCCTGTTCCTTTTGGTCACCTCATTTATGATGCAATAGTGTCGAAGACTAGGAATTTTTGGGAAATGGAAGGGTCTCGTGGTTCTGTTGTCTTCCCTTGTCTGATCCATCATCTGTGTGAGTCCTCTAGAGTCGACAAGTCTTGTCGTGGAGATGTCTTTTAGGCTCCCACCAGTCCTATGACTGCGAATTTTGTGCAAAAGAGTGAGACTGCGGTTGACAACGCTCGAAAGGTTAAGGTCAATATGGGATCAGTCACTGAGGAATCAGTGTCTGCCACCATTGACGCTGTTGTTAAGAAGGCCACATCACAGCTTCTCCAAGCTTTTGGTGTGAAGAAGAAGAAGAAGTCCAAGACCTCATCTTCGAAGGCGACTGATCAGGAGTGATCAAGTGTTGATGTTGTGCGGTTGTTTGTGTTTGTTGTTTACTTTCTATCGTGTCTAGTCTCTATGAACAATGTTTATGTCGGTTGTCTTTTTGCTGGTTGTAACTTAATTAGCCCTTAGGCGAGTGTGTGTTTGCTTTGATGATTGTGATGTTCTGCTTTCAGTTTCCTTCAGTACTACATGGTGTATATTTTCATGTTTATTGAGTCATGCATATTTTCCTTGATCTTATCTGACTAGTCATGTGTGAGTTTCCCAATTTTTGTTGACTAGTCATATTTGTACTATACTGCCTTCTTCATTGTTTCTGTTTCTGCATAGTTTGTTTAGTTATCTCTTCTTGTTCACCATGTCTAAAGCTTCCGTATGTGCTACTCCTTTGTCTTCCCATGACAAAAAGGGGGAGTAAGTTTGGAGATAGGGGGAGTCTAAATTTGCCATATTCATAAGTGTTATCACTTATTTGGCTAACTCTCTTAATTGTGGATATCATGTTATGGTACTTAGGGGGAGAAAATGCATACATATATATTCTTGAAGTTCATTGCAGGAACATTCTATGACTGGTCACAGGTCTTTTGTGACTGGTCACACATGTATGGATATACATATATATTTTTTGGTGTGTGTGTGTGTCTTACTTGCAGGTACATTTGGTGACTAGTCAATTCTTGGTGAGTGTGAGAGATGTGAGCATATTGGGTTGTTTTTGTCAAGGAAAGCCAAAGGGGGAGATTGTAGGATATTTGTATCTTAGACATAAATGTAAGTTGACTATCCTTGTCTCACAAAAACATTGTAAACACATTCACATGCTCAATCTAGGTTCTAGAGTTTAGCTATAGGCTTAGTGATAAGTGGTTGAGTTGAAGATCAAGAAATGAAGACATGCTCAGATGCTATGTGATCAACTCAGCACCTCATATAAATTGCATTTGCATAAGGTTTTTGTGACTTATGTTACATTGAGAAAAAACTTGTTCTTCATCAAAAACTCAGTTTTCACATTTTCAACCGTGACTAGTCACCTTGATACCCGCATGTGACAGCTTACCTTTCTGTCAGTGAAGGTGATTGGTCTCTTGAACAGCTCAAGCTTTTAGCCGGTCTAAAAAACAGGCTTTTCTAGTTTTAAACAGGTCATACTATTATCTGGGTTGACCAAACATCTGTTTACCCGCTGGACAATCAGCTACACTCCACTACCTCGATTTTGACTAGTTTTTTTGCAGATCTTAAGGTAATCTCAGCCGATGGATTCTTATCCTTTAGGCCTATATATATCAAACTCTTCCCCCACTATTCAGTTAAGGTTTTTGTGCACAACATTTCATTTTGCATATTTCAAAAGCTCTCACTTTGTGCTGCCATTTTTCCTCTTCGGATTCTATCTTGTCTTCTTGAGTGCTTTTAGTCACGTTAAGTTTATAGAAGCATTGTGAGATATTGAGGATGGCATGCGTCATGAATTTCTTCTAAGTTGCGGCTCTTTCAAAATCATATCTTTGAAGGAAACCTTGAAGAAGTTCTCATCTTCACTGTTTCAACTTCCTTGTTTTCAAAACTCATTTAGTTTAGAAGTTGAAATAGGTGTCTTCACTCTTGTCTCCCATGTTCACACATTATTTGAGACAAGGTTGATTTTTTAGGAGTCACTTGACTTCGTGGTTTTCTGCCCAGTTTTTGTAACTGTTGCAGGAAACTCACTCAGTTGTCCAACAGTTTTACTAAAGTTTTATTGCTCTCTGTAACTCTGCTGGTGACTAGTCACATATATTCACTGCTTTCATATTTGGTGCCGCTGACCAGACATACGTGTGTATTCTTGGGAAAGTGGTTGACCAGTCATCTGTACCACTCAAGGTGAAGCGATTGAAGAAGAAGCCGCACGAGGAACTGCTGCATCTAAGACTAGGTACTTTAGATTTTGAGCATTGTATGAACCTTGTATTGGGCATCTTTCTGCCGTTTTATAGTGGAAGGCCGGTCTTCTGATAGACCCCCGGTTTTTTACCCTTTTGGGCTTTTTCCGGGTACCAAAACATTGTGTTCATCTCTTGATTTGTTAACAAGCTGACTAGTCATAAAATCAGATTTAATTATGCACCAATTTAACTTAACATTGCAATCTGGACAATACTGAGTAACTGGTCATCCTATAAACTGCTGCATTAGAACCGCTGGAATTGACTAGGCTGTAGTTATGGATAGCCCGCAGAGTTCATCTTCACTGAATCTGTTTTGGGGACCTAAGTTGGCATAGCATCCGAATGTGTTTTGAACAACTCCACAAGCATACACAAACTGTTAATTAAAGGACTGGTCACATATTTCAGTGTGGAAACTAAGTGACTGGTCACGTATTTCAGTTGAAATAATGACTTTCACGTTGTTCAGGATAGAAACAAAGGTTCAAGTTCTTTGCATTAGGTGACTGGTCACCTAAGTAATCTGTTGTGTGAATTGTTTATACTTGTCGTGACTTAATTGAAAATTACCCCTCTCATTGCCAACATGCACACCTGTAGGATATTTGTATTTTAGAATACTTTGTATTTTATCACAAGCTCAATTAGTTTCTTTTTAGGACTTAGTTCTAGAATTGAAGACGTGAGGATAACATTTGAAGCTTGAAGATTGAAGACCTCAGAATATTCACACACTCATTCATCAATTTAATTTGCATTCATATAGATTTTATAGGTGGTTTTAGTTTGGCTAAATTCTTTACAAAACTGCAGTATGTAAACCGAGATGACCAGTAATCTTTTTCTGCACGTGAAATTTTCAAAATAGACTTTCTTTCTGAAATTTTTTTTGTTTCCTTCATGGTGGGCCATGTGCCGCCAGCTGGAATCCACTTTCGAGTCTGCCTAGGAATAGTTTAAGGTTGTTTAAACTTGGCTCATTTTGGTTTACTCATTTCCTATCCCTTTAGCCTATTTAAACCAAACCTCACCACACATCTCATTAGGGTTTTAGAATTTACAACTTCATTTCATATTTTCAAAATCCTCTCTTTGTGCAGCCGCCCCCCTATAGGTCTCTACCTTGAGTTCTTGAAAAGCTTTCAACTTCATAAAGTCTCTTGTAAGAACTCTTAGGATGGCATGCTTTAGAATCTTCTTCTAAGTTTTGGTTTTTCTTTGAAATTATATTGAAGAAAACTTTGAAGAAGTTCTTATCTTCATTATTTTGGCTTCCATGGTTTTCAAACTCATTTAGTTAGAAGTCCAAAATAATTGTGTGCAATCTTGTCTTTCAAGTTCTTCCATCTTATAAGACAAGGTTGAGTTTTTAGAAGTTCAAAATACTTGTGTGTAATCTTGTCTTTCAAGTTCTTCCATCGTATAAGACAAGGTTGAGTTTTTAGAATTTCAAGATAATTATGTGCAAACTTGTCTTTCATGTTCATACATGTTATAAGGCAAGATTGAGTCTTTTCTTTATGTTCTTGACTTAGGCATTTTTGCACTGTTTTGGTACTGTAGCAAAGTGCACTCAGTTGTCCAGCGGTCCTTGTTGAAGCTCCGTAGCTCTCTGCAACTCTTCTGGTGACTGGTCATCTAGTCATTTCTGCTCTGTCTTCGGTTACTGTAGCAGAGTGCACCTAGTTGTCCAGCGGTCCTTGCTGAATCTCCATAGCTCTCTACAACTCTGCTGGTGACTAGTCATCTAGTCTTTCACAGTATTTTCACTTGGTGCCACTAGACAGAAATACCTATGTATTGTTCGTGTAGTGATTGACCAGTCATCTGAACCACTGGACGTGAAGTGATCGAGAAGAAGCCGCACGAGAAACAGCTGCACCTAAAGATTAGGTACATTTAGATATTGAGCTTGTTTGAATCTTGGATTGGGCATCTTTTACCATTTCATAGTGGAAGGCCAGTCTTCTAATAGACCCCTAGTTTTTACCCTTTTGGGGTTTTTCCGAGTACCAAAATCTGTGTCAATTGATGTGTTTTGTTAACCATTCGACTAAACTTAAAACCGGAATTAATTCTGCACCAACTTACATTGAAATGCAATCTGGACAAAATCGCATGACTGGTCATCTATAACTGTTGTTTTAGAACCGCTGGATTTAATAGGTTGTAATTGTTGATAGCTCACAGTTTCAATCTCACTGAATCTGTTGAGGACCTAAGTTGGCATAGCATTCGAATGTGTTTGAATAATTCACAAGAATACACAATTTGCTAAGGTTAGCTACAAGTTTAAACAAACTGTCAGGGTCATCACATCGAGTGACTGGACATTTGTGTGATCTGTTTGAGAAAATTGTTTGTGTTATTGTGACTAAATTTAAATTACCCCCCTCATTGCCAACTTGCAACACCTCCCCTTTTTTCCGCGGCACTTCCGCCCATTTTATCGGGACACTTCCTTATTTTACCGGGACACTTCCCCCCATTTTTCGGGGATACTTCCCCATTTTACCGGGACACTTTCCCCTATTTTTCCGGGACACTTCCCCATTTTATCAGGACACTTCCTTATTTTACCGGGACACTTCCCCCCATTTTTCCTGGACACTTCCCCATTTTTCCAGGACACTTCTCCCTATTTTTCGGGACACTTCCCCATTTTACCGGGACACTTCCTTAAAACATCTAATTGTTCTTTAAAGAACAGCTGACTGTTCTTCCATGGATAAATAACGGTCATACAAAGGTCATATAATGGTCATAAGTTGGGTAAATGACGGTCATAAGTGGTTAAATACATAAATAAGATGATATAAATTGTTATAACAAAATCATACAACATGGTGTCCTGTGATTGGCTAATTAAGAAGATTTTTTAAAAAGGGTGTAGCTTTTTCGTACGAAATCAATTCGAGGTGCAGTTTGGTTCCCCATGCTCGTGAGAATGGGCTCTACAACTTCCTAGAAGAACTCAAATAGCAATTACATCACTATAGACCCCAGATGCTTACATTCGCATAGGATCGTCGGTTGCCGTTATGTCGATGACTCCGTTCCTGCAACTGTATTTTGGTTTTTGGAAATGTTTTTTACCAACACATGGTTTTCTTTTAAATAGAAGATAATGACCAGTTTGGATCGTCGATATCACATTTTGATATTTGTGGAATGGTTGAATATGGAGGTTGAGGGGATAGTGTTGTGAATATCAAAGTGCGATATTGATGATCCGAACCGTTCATATTTTGCGGTCATATGTAAGGTCATGTTCTAACGAAAAAAATATTAAAACATAGCTAATATAATCCCCGAATGGATTGTGAATGTAAACGGCAATGGACGGTCACAAATGAATATACCGTTTTACAGAAAACGGGGTCGTAACTTGGGGAAGAATCCTTCATGAAAGTTGTACAATGCCTCAATAGGAATGCAACAGCGAATGCCGAGCATCAGTTGGGTGAGCACGTGAAAGTTACAGCGTAGCAAAATTGAAATTTGATTGGCCGACGGTCATAAGATGGTAATAATATGGTCATATTATGGTTATATGATGGTCATACTATGGTCATACAAGGGTAAACTAATAAATAAGACATAATATAAACTAAGTGGGTACATTAAGTTCTTAAGACGGTCATAAGATGGTCATAAGTTGGTTATATAATGGTTATATGATGGTAATACCGGTAAACCAATTAAAAAGACATAATATAAACTATGGGTAAATTAAATTCATACAATGGTCATAGTATGGTCATAAGATGGTCACATCCTCTGCCGTAGACTATCCGATATTTACATTCCGGCGGGATTATTCGAATTTCGAATTTCAACGGGATTATTTGATATTCGAATTCCGATGGGATTATCCGTTATTCGAATTCCAGATGGATTATTTCATATTTGATTTGAGGCGGGATTATTTATTTATTTTTTATTATTTATATGATTAAAAATTAATTACTGTATTTTCCTTTATTTATTATTATTATTATTATTATTATTATTATTATTATTATTTCATGAACAGTAGCCGCCATACCCTCACAATAACCCAAAACCCTCACAGTACCCCGTTCCCCTAAACCCTCCTGGTACCTTCTTAGTACCCTCATAGTACCCATTACCCTAAACCCTCACAGTACCCATGGCCATCTTATGACCGTCGTATGACCAACGTATAACTATCGTATGATCATCTTATGACCATTTTATTACCGTCATATGACCTTAATTTACCCACTTAGTGTATTTTATGTCTTATGGATTGGTTAACCCTTGTTTGACCGTCGTATGACTATCGTATAACCATCTTATGAGCATCTTATGACCGTCAGCTGATCAAATTCCAATTTTACTATGCTGTAACTTTCAAGTGCTGACCCAACTTGATGCTCGGTCTTCGCTGTTACATTCGTATTGAGGCACTATACAACTTTCATGAAGGACTGGTCCCAAAGTTACAACCCCGTTTTCATTAAATCGGTATATTCATTTGTGACCGCCCATCGCCGTTTACGTTCACGCTCCATTATGGGGATTATATTGACTATATTTTAAATTTTTTTTCGTTGAAACATGACCTTACATATGACCGCAAAAGATGAACGGTTCGGATCATCAATATCGCATTTTGATATTCACAATTAGCTTAAATAATGCTTGTTATTTAGAATGTTTCATAACACTAACCCCTCAAATGCTCATATTCAACCATTCCACAAACATCGATATGTGATATCGACGATTCAAATCGTTCATTCTCTTCTATTCAAAAGAAGGCTATGTTTTGGTGAAAAAAAAATTCTAAAAACCGAAATATGAATACAAGAATGGAGTCATCAACGTAAACGACAACCGACGGTCGTGCGCAAATGAATGCATTAGGGGTCTATAGTGATGTAATTACTATTCGAGTCCTCTTGGGGAGTTGTAGGGCTCTTTCTCACAAGCACGGGGAATCAGACTGTACGTTGAGTTGATTTCGCAAGAAAAAGTTACTCTTTTTAAAAACTCTTCTTGGTCGGCCAATCACAAGACGCCACGTGGTATGACTTTGTTATACCCACTTATGATAGTTGTATGACCGTTATTTACCCGACGTATGACCGTCGTATGACCGTCAGTTGTTCCTTAAAGAACCGTTCATTGTTTCTTTAAGAACCGTCAATTGTGCCTTAAAGAACAGTCAGCAGTTCGTTAAAGAACAGTCAGCCGCTCCTTGAAGAGCACTCAAATGTACATTAACGAACAGTCACCATTTACACTAATAATTGTACATTCATTCTAATTTCTTAAACCAACCCGACATTTGCAATTTTATATTCAGTCCATATTGAGTATATAAGCATAAACAAAAATAATATCCATTTCTAGAAAAGAATAATATTCATTTATATACACAAAATTAATAGTTGATCTACAAAAGTATACATTTCAACACAAAAGATTTTCAGAATTCCTAGTTTCTTTATCTACAAACACCACTACGTAAATGCTATACACAATTTCAAGGCCTACAACTCTCATTTTCCAATGCCAAGTTCTTTTGGAATGTCTTTCGTTAAGCTGGACTGCAAGGTGTTTTGCCATGGAAACATCGCGCAAGTAACTAGAAATCAGCGTGCAAGTAATTGGAAATTTTTGTCGAAGATCCTGTACCACATTCATTAAGTTTCTAAGGTTAGTACTAGAACCAATGCAGACAGATGTTTATCCCCCATCCTACCAAATTATGACCTATACAAAGAAGGAAAAGCAGATGAGGATATGGATGAGAAAGTGCTACTTCTTGGTTAGGTTCTTATTCCATGCATCAAGCATATAATGATCTGAATTGCATAGAGAGAAAGAAACCAGTCTGCATTTTTGACATGCACCAGGTACATAATGATCAATCCATGCAGTTTGACTGTTAGCTCCAGCATTGGTAATTCATCTTGGGGGGGGGGCCCCTCCGTTCGTCCTTCTTTTTTTTTTCGTTGGTGTGGCCTGTGATATTGCGCGCATTTTTTTCCCTTTCATTTCACAAACTAAATTAGTAATTTTGAAATTTTTGTTTTTACCTCCCCTCGCCTTCTAGTTTGGTTTTTTTTTAAAAAACTTTCAGTTATAAATGCAAACGCTTAAAGAAAAATTAAAAAGACTCTGTTAAATGCCGCCTGCGAAGAAATTGTACATTCAAAGTTCTGGAACAAAGCACCTTTTTCAACAAACAATGCAAACCATAAGTTCATAGATCCTACAAAAAGACACTCTACTTCTCCAATTTGGGACAGATGGGTCCTAACAGCTTGAGTGGCAGCAGAATACATAACCAATCCGAATTAGTTCAAGTTAAAGCATGACTGGCTAATACTCTAGTGTCAGCCAAAATTACGAATACATGTAGAAAGCTTGAACCTTTACTATCTATCGATTCTAACATTCGCTAGCTCAGCCATTAATGCATTGTTAATGTTATAAGAGACATCATAATCACTCATGTAATATATACATTACATACTATCATTTAGGGGATCCACTTATACCTCAGCATTGTATGATAATCATCCAGGAGCATATCTTTAGCAAACCCATGCCTCGCGAAACGTAAGCACAGCTTCTTCCTCAGCATCTCTCACATCATCAATTGCGATCATTGGATACATTCTTTTTCTTAAGAGATCTGCCACGTGGCCTCTGCCTCTCGTCCTCGTAGACCTAAAATTCAAAAGTCCTAAACTTTTCATCTTCTTGATACGCAACTATTTCTCCTACAAACCACACACCAAACACCAAAAACCGAAAACTGAATCAAAATCAAAATTTTTAGATATGATTACAACAGACAAACTAGAGAGGACCTCCATTCATTCTCCAAAATCAAAACTTCATATTAAAAGCATCGAATCAAAACAAATCATTTCTAGTTCAATTCCTAGCATCAAAAGTTTCTAAGAAACTAGAGAGGACCTCCATTCATTCTCCAAAATGTAAATTTGTGGAGCCCTACAGGTTGGGTTGTGCAAAGCATACCAAGTCAGCAATTGGAGCACATGCTGACTCAACAAACCAAGAATACGCAAGAAGCGATCATATGAAGATCACTAAATTGGGTGACAAGCAACCTGAACAATCATATGAACGAATACTTCATTTTCCCTAAAAGACAGTTCAGTTACTGTCCGACAGATAATCAAGGAAGATGTTCGGTACCCTTCACATGCCTGTAATCGAGTTTTTGTCGTGTCAATAGGGTATAAAGCTGCTGCTACAATAACACCAGCACTCTCGTGTCGGAGATGATCTTTGACTTAGGCAGCTGATCTCCAATGTCCAAACACAAAGCACCCTTCAATAGCAATAGGACAAAGAGCAGGATTAATGTCAAAATAAACAGTTAGAAAAAGAATCGGCAAAGCATATAACCGCTTCAAATCAACAGCTCCAAGCATACAAACACAAAATCTACTAAACAACATGTAATTTATGCCAAATCAAAACAGAAAACTTAGAATTAACAGCCCAAAACTAACTCAAATAGTTCGCTAAGTTGTATCGAATTCGATTCAACTACGAATTCATCGACGCTCGGAAAACAAAAACAAATTCAAAAACAGGAAACACGGCGAAATAGGAAAAGCGAAGTTGAACGGCCGAATCGAGATTCTCACCGGCTCGAGGTAGATGATTCCATGAACGTTGTCGCGGACGTGCTTCATCGTCCTCCGGTCGCGATACACCGAATCGCGAAACCTTCCGTCGCCGTCGCTCCCATTGCTGCGTTACTTGACTTGGAATTCTGGAGAGTTCAAAACCATGCGGAGAGGAGAGGAGAGGGGAGGATGGAATGCAGATCAGAAGAAAAACGATGGAGATTAGAAGGAGGCAGAGTTAACGGAGGTTAAACTTGGGTGGGATTGTGTAAATGTAGTGTACTATAAGTTTTCTTTCACAGCCTTTGGATCTCCTTTTAAACTGTTTATTTCAATCCAATGGTGGGAGGAGAATGGGCGCTGGTGATAGGGGCTGACAATAAGGCCGGACCATAGCACGTCTCTTTGAGGATAATCCTGAGTTTGTTTTGGATTCGGTGGATATCATCTTTGCAACCTGATTCCCTTGATTTCAAAACTGACATCTTTCCATGCTGTAATATTTCTTGAGCAGAATCTTATCTCCCAACTTCTTTTACGTGGGATGTGGTCAAAGTTGTTGAGTAGAGTTCTACTTCCATTTGGTCTACTTTTTAAACATAGATAATATCTGCTCTTGGATGAGATTATCAACATGCATGTGCAGCTGTCACTTGGAACTTGAGATAAAGCCACATTTCATTTTTTTAACAAGGTTGTAACTGAATGACGAGCCGCCTTGCCCTTTTAATACAGCTTATGGTCACTAACATAGACTAGGTGTATCAATCGGTTCACATGTCAATGTGCAACAATATTTTTTTCTTTGTGAAATTTTACAATTCAACAGTTGTTAAAAAGAAAGAAACACCTGCAAGACAAACGCCAGCAGTGATAACCAAAACCAAAAAGAAAGTATGAGTGAGTTCCACTTATGATCGTATCCTTGTGGTTGTTTAAGTCCACAAACAGAAGGAAAAAGTAGGCAAAATTTGCATAAGTCGCTTCTTGAGAGGACATCGTGGCAGATTATGGGTTGGGATAGTCGAACTTAATTATTTATTTTACACCAGTGTGCACACATGCATTAGTTACGTACACGTACGAAAGGATACATCAAGTACTTAAGAAACATGAGTTCACAACCTCTCCTAAACTTTTTCTAGTTTCGGAACCCAAAGAAGGTCACCACTGAGCAAGAAATGGCAAATCGGAACAGTTCCCGGCTTAACTTTCAGCAATTGGAAAGCCAAATGCGTAGATTTCCATCTTCGGCTGTCAGTGTGGCAAACCGCAACTGCTTCTGCCTTTGATCCATCAGCACCCACTAGAGAAACCATGTAAGCCCTCGTGGCATGAAGTTCATGACAATAAAACACAGCGTACAGATAGTTCTGCTTGTGACACACTACCGACTTGTCCCCAATTTTTCGCACCCCACTAGCAATCTTATATTCTTGTTTGTTCTCCTTTTCCACTTTTGTTGAATACACCTCCACATTCTTCCCAAGCTTCGAAATGCTGAAATCGACCAGAGACTCTAGCGACGTCGCACAGAGCTTGTCTTCCCCTTCAATGCTAGGCTCCTCACAATCTTCGATCGTTTGCTTCACTACTTCTGATTCTGCTGATTTCGGAATAAGCGCGAAGCGGGTTTGAATCTGTGGTAGCTTGCGGCTTGAAAAGGGTATGGAGTCAGCAACTTGACGAGGCAGAAGATGAGGTGTTTTTGTGGGTTTGGGGAAGTGCAACGTCATTTTTTGGCCTGAATGCAAATCTTTTTCCAAGAAGAAAGTGGCGACATCTTTCTCAATCGGGATTGCCCTCGTGGCAGCTTTGGCATAAACTTCGGGACTTACCGTGTTTGTGTTGGTGTTCAAAACATCCTTGCTGATCCCTGCGTATCTACTTTTACCTTCTATCCATTGCCAGTTCTCTGTATCATCAGCAAAAAATAGCAGTAATTTGCATCTATAAATCTATAAACGAAGTAAATTTGTGTGCATGCAACCAGCAAATTTTGACCAGTCTTTGTTTTGGATAATGCTTAGCTTCGCCTCCTAGTGGTTGTTGGTTCACACCTTCACCACTTAATGAATGCTCAAATTCCAAAATTCCATAATCAGATCATATTGTTTGTTACTGTTTAAAACTTATATTGAAACTTATATCTACAAATATTTAATCGAAATTGAGATAGAGAGTCCATATGTATGAAAACATTTAACCCTTCAGATAGCTATCAAGATTCTCATTGGTTCTCATCATGAACTACCATCCATTGTTGATATATATGGAGACCAACCGAGATCCAGTTGGATTGGTTAATTAATCATAATTTTTAAGCAATAATTTAGAATATGAACGGCTAGGATTATATATGAAACTTAGATGTCGAAAGTTCGGTAGTCACACTAGCGAGTGTACCGGCAGATTCCCACTCAAATTTGCACACACCCAAAATGAAGAATATTTAGTTTATACCAAGTTACCAACTCTCATAAACCAACCATGATGGATCGTCTCAGCTGTATATATATATATATATATATATTTTTTTTTTTGTCGAAAGTATATATTTGAAAGGCTACTAACCAGGGTATAAAAGTTCTTGCACAGCTTTAGGTATTGGGGTTTCGGGCAAAGTTGCCTGCCAGTAGGACTCGCCGGACGTTTCTTTGGAAGCGGAGACTCCGACCATCAATGCGATCTGTAACAAACTTAATTAGTCAGTTTTTTAGTTTGGAGATTTGCCCCCACTAAAGTTAATGTTCCTGAAGCACCATATTAAAAACTTACATAGAAGAAAGATGAAAGGAAAACGAAACGAGCGATCAAGTTCTCCATTTTAGAGAAGTCTGAGTGGGATGCTGATGAGAGTTGCTGGAATAAGTGCTTATATTTATACAGAATTTTCAGGTGTAAAAGACAAGAGTACATGTACTCCAACTTGATATATAGCTATTTTTTCATTCTTTATTCTTCATCTTCTTTTTTATATCTTGGTACACAAAGCAACAAAAGGTTGCTATAGATCATATATAATGGAATACACATCACATATATCTTTGGACTTAAATTTTGAATTAAACCAATTTGTGATCCGACTTTTCCTCCAACTACGTCATCACTCATGATCGATCTGTCGTATGCATGCACCCACGATTAATTGAATGGTACTCCCTTGACTAGGATCACGTAGGGTATAATTGTTAAGATGAAAAATTTTATTTACACCTCAATTTTTATTGAATACATCACATTATTAATTCACTTCAAATCAATATTTTTAGTTAAATAAAATATCTTAATGCACCCTAGATATTATGCAAACTACCCTTAATGGTGAAATAAGCTAAATAAAAACCAAACTAATATGTGAAAATGATGCATTTAATTTATTCAATGTAATTATATAAATGAACTTTTATGATAGAGAATTGGGAGATGGGCGATGGGCGATGGGCGATGGGCAATATTACGGTCAAGCGGTGATGGTTGATCGTCGAGAGTTCGGCGGGCACATTGATGGGAATGACGACGAAGGGTGTGCGTGTCGATGGGCGTGCACGTTAATAGGCATGGCGGCGATGCGCGTGCACGTCAATGAGTATGACAGTGTAGTGGGTGATCCATGATTCTTGAGTGGTGAGAGGAGTGGGGCTATCAGCACTGCACATTGAGGATTTAATATGGTAGGATTATTAATTTAAGGGCTTTTCATTAGTTTGTATTTATTAGTAATTTTAGATAAATTACATTAGGTTTTTTAATATTAAATATCAAAATATGATATATTCATTAAAAATTGGGGTGTAAATAATTTTTTTTCTATATTTTCTTTAATAAGGTATAAATTAATTCATTAAGTTTTCTAATTGTAAATTTGTACTAGGCATAAATTGGTATATACGAATACATATATATACGATTTAACAGCGGTTGTTCAGTCATAAAGAAAAAGGTGAATGATCTCGATGTCGTCTATTGATGATAAGAAAAGTATCAAAAAGACAAATCACATGGGTGGAAAATATAGCAACAAGACAAGTATCATTTATTTTTTGGTTGTGGTGGTGGTTTTATGTGCTACAATGTTTGCCGTTTATACTTAGAGAGCCACATGCATGGCTCACATCATCTTATCTATCTGTACACTATTATGAAAAAAGCAAACAACTTCAGGTTCAGTGATATTTATGAAAACGCTGGTATACCCTTTAAACCAAATTAAATGACAGTCGTAATCATATTATCAGTTGCGGTATATATAACGTTCTTTTTTTTTACTAGTAGTGGACAACACCGACCTTTTCCTCCCACTAGCTATAGAACACTAATTAATAATTCAGACACTAAAAACAAGTATATATAAAGTTCTTTTTTCTACTAATAGTCTTTTCCTCGGCCGTGGATCCTCTGTCCCAAAAAATCTTGTCTCCTCATGTCCTCCCACTCACTTTTGAACACGTACTACACTAATTTATTGCAATTTTAACTGACATTGGTCTCTTTAAACTCTGTGCATGTTTAATTATCTCACCAATTGTGCGAATCAACGGTTCCTCTTGTGCTAGGTTGAATTACTATTGAGTGTTCAGGGCAAACACGGAATTGAATGGGCATTTTTTATGTTGTTAACAGAGTTAAGAAGTTTAAAGTCAGCTAAAATTGCAATAAATTAGTGTGCTACGTGTTCAAAAGTGAGTGGAAGGATAGGAGGAGATAGGATTTTTTGGGACAGAGGATCCGCAGACCTTTTCCTCCAACTAGCTACAGAATACTAATTGTTTATAGCATACCCCACATATGACACATCAGATTTACAACCAAGCGTCACATGGAAAAAGTAACCTAACACCTCGTGGGTCCCAAACGCTACGTGGCAAAAACAATCTAATACCTCAAGGATAATCCGTGAGTCTCATAAGCACACTTAACGAGGCTTGTGGCCCCCACACAAAACGTCACATGACAAACCGAACACACCCTTGTCCCCCCCCCGCGCGGCGTCGCCGGCGAGCGCCCCGGCCCCGTCAGAGGGGAGGGGCGGGGGCAGAGGGCGAACCCCAGAAGCCCAATACCACCACGGGGCCTGCACCTCGTTCCTCCACCGGGAGAGGGAAAGAGACACTCCCGCCCCCTTTGTAAAAGGGAGTATGTGTCTCGGGGGGAGAGGGGGCAGGATTTTCCTTTTTTCATATCTTTTTACCCTTGACCCTATACATCATATATAATGGAAGGGTAATTATCATGAATGGTGTCTGAACTTTCCTTAACCGGACTTCATGGTGCCTGAACTTTAAAAGTGATCAATTTGGTACCCAGACTTTAAAAAATAAGACTTTATAGTGCCTAAACTTTAAAAGTGATCAATTTGGTACCCAGACTTTAAAAAAGAGGACTATGTAGTACCTCAGTCAATTTTTTTTTTTTTTATCAAAATTCCATTAAAATAAGGGATAAAATTGTCTTTTGATATTACTTTTCATGCAAAATACTATTTTTTTACCTCTCAACCTCTATATAAATGTGTACTATGGTGTTTCGAAAAAAATTAAAGTGTGCATATAACTATTTTCAAATAATAAATAAATTGATTAACAAAAATATACTCGAACGGTAGATTTTTTCTATTACTCAATTTATGTTAGAAATATTTTTTTATGTTCAAGTATATTTTTATTTATCAATTTATCTATTATTTTGCAATATCTATATGCATATATATTTTTTGAAACACCATAATACACATTTTATAGAGGTTGAGAGGTAAAAAATAATATTTTACATGAAAATTAATATCAAAAGACCATTTTATCTCTCATTTTAACGGAATTTTGACAAAAAATTGAAGGAGGTACCACATAGTCCTCTTTTTGAAAGTATGGGTACTAAATTGATCACTTTTAAAGTTCAGGCACTATGAAGTCCGATTTTTGAAAGTCTAGGTACCAAATTGATCACTTTTAAAGTTCAGGCACTATGAAGTCCTGTTAGTAAAAGTTCAGGCATCATTCATGATAAAAACCCATAATGGAATACACATCACATATATCTTTGGAATTAAATTTTGAATTAAACCAATTTGTGATCCGACTTTTCCTCCAACTACGTCATCACTCATGATCGATCTGTCGTATGCATGCACCCACGATTAATTGAATGGTACTCCCTAGACTAGGATCACGTAGGGTATAATTATTAAGGTGGATAATTTTATTTACACTTCAATTTTTAATGAATAAATCACATTATTAATTCACTTCATATTAATATTTTTAGTTAAATAGAATATCTTAATGCACCCTAGATATTATGCAAACTACCCTTAATGGTGAAATAAACTAAATAAAAACCAAACTAATATGTGAAAATTGATGTTCTTTTCTCGGTCGTTTTTTTTCTTCTTGTGGTTGCTTTGTGGTTGGTTTTGGTGCTTTTTTGGGGTGTTGGTTTTTTTTTTTGTCTCCCGTTTTTTTTTTTATCCTTTATTTGGTTTTGTCAAACAATTTTTATAATATATTTCTATTGAAAAAAAAATATATGTGAAAATGATGCATTTAATTTGTTCAGTGTAATTATATAAATGAACTTTTATTACAGAGAATTGGGAGATGGGCGATGGGCAATAGTATGGTCGAGCGGTGACGGTTGATTGCCAAGCAGTTGGGCGGGCACATTGATGGGAATGACGATGAAGGGTGTGCGCGTCGATGGGCGTGCAGGTTAATAGGCATGCCGGCGATGGGCGTGCACGTCGATGAGTATGACAGCGTAGTGGGCGATCCATGATTGTTGAGTGGTGAGAGGCGTGGGGCTATCAGCACTGCACATTGAGGATTTAATATGGTAGGATTATTAATTTAAGGGCTTTTTATTAGTTTTTATTTATTGGTAATTTTAGATAGATTACATTAGGTTTTTTAATATTAAATATTAACATATGATACCTTTATTAAAAATTGGGGTGTAAATAATTTTTTTTCTATATTTTTCTTTAATAAGGTATAAATTAATTCATTAAGTTTTCTAATTGTAAATTTGTACTAGGCATAAATTGGTATATACGAATACATACATATACGATTTAACAGCTGTTGTTCAGTCATAAAGAAAAAGGTGAATGATCTCGATGTGGTATATTGATGATAAGACAAGTATCAAAAAGACAAACCACATGGGTGGAAAATATAGCAACAAGACAAGTATCATTTATTTTTTTGTTGTGGTGGTGGTTTTATGTGCTACAATGTTTGCCGTTTAAACTTAGAGAGCCACATGCATGGCTCACATCATCTTATTTATCTGTACACTATTATGAAAAAAGCAAACAACTTCAGGTTTAGTGATATTTATGAAAAACCTTATATACCCTTTAACCCAAATTAAATGACAGTCGTAATCATATCATCAGTTGCGGTATATATAAAGTTCTTTTTATTACTAGTAGTGGACAACACCTACATTTTCCTCCCACTAGCTATAGAACACTAATTAATAATTCAGACACTAAAAACAAGTATATATAAAGTTCTTTTTTCTACTAATAGTGGAAAACACCTACCTTTTCCTAGGCCGCGGATCCACTGTCCCAAAAAATCTTGTCTCCTCATGTCCTCCCACTCACTTTTGAACACGTAACACACTAATTTATTGCAATTTTAACTGACATTGGTCTCCTTTAACTCTGTGCATGTTTAATTATCTCACCAATTGTGCGAATCAACGGCTCCTCTCGTGCTAGGTTGAATTACTATTGAGTGTTCAAAGCGAACATGGAATTCAATGGGCATTTTTTATGTTGTTAACAGAGTTAAAGAAGTTTAAAGTCAGCTAAAATTGCAACAAATTAGTGTGCTACGTGTTCAAAAGTGAGTGGAAGGATAGGAGGAGACAGGATTTTTTGGGACAGAGGATCCGCAGACCTTTTCCTCCAACTAGCTACAGAATACTAATTGTTTATACCATGCCCCACCTATGACACATAGGATTTACAACCAAGCGCCACATGGAAAAAGCAACCTAACACCTCGTGGGTCCCAAACGCCACGTGGCAAAAACAATCTAATACCTCATGGATAATCCTGTGAGTCTCATGAGCACGCTTAACGAGGCTTGTGGCCCCCACACGAAAAGTCACACGACAAACCAAACACACCTCGTAGAACCACCTTGCGGTGGTCTTCGCATGAAGACCCAAAGTCACTAGGAAATATCCCAAGGGTACTCCTTATCCCACATTGGACAAAAGAAAATGTGACACCCCCACCACCTTTATAGAAAGGAAGTCTAGCTCAAGGGGTCAAGGGTTACAAATTTTCACTATTCACATAACTATTTACCACCACAGTCATTCTTACTAACTGAAGCATTGGAGCCCCTTTGGCCGGCACCACACCGGTGCTCCGAGGCTTAACACTTGGTTTTCTTGTAGATCGATTCAAGAGACATCAACCTTTCTAGTAGTTGCCTCAAGCACTTGGCTTCCCCGAAGCCACCTAAACTCATTCCACATGGAAGCCCCCACTTCCACATCATCTTTACTGTTCAACGTGTCAAGGCCCCAGATTTTGACACAAACAGTTCGGCACCGTCTATGGGAATCCTACTACTTCCCTCGTGTCTTTACCATTCCAAGAAAATGTCAACATCCACTCTTCCCCCGAATCCGAGGGAAACCACCAAAGATCTCCTTAACCCTCGCATCGAAGGACGCCAACACGACCGTGGAGAAGTTGAAGAACCCGTGGCCGAGAGCTCTCATGTAGCTGAAGCTTCATAAGCCGAAGCCACTCAGCGGGAAAAGATCACTAAGCAATCTAGGAACATCATGATGGCTCGGATGGAGGAGCTTGGCTGAACCCTCGAAGCCACCAAAAAGCAAAATGCCAAACTCACTCGTGTGAATCAGGTCATCTATGAGACCTATAGAAGCTCCACGAATGAGCTCGAGGCGGCTAGGCGTGAGTTTCAAAGGCTAAGGGAACTGGTCGAAGCACAACAAAATGGGGCAGCCCAGACTCCTCCTCAAGTGACCCCCGAGACACCGGAGTTCCCAACTCCACATGCCGCACCCCCCGCTATTGGCACATCTCGAGCCTGAGGAGTCCTCCAAGTCCGAGTTACCCATACCCCCGCCAGAAACCCGAGGCCTTCAAGTTCCTCCCCCGTACTTCAAGGACCAATCTTCCTAACTCGCAATGATGGGGTCCCGGTAGTCTACACAGACGCCTGCGATCACATCAATGACAATCTCCTCCAGAAGACTAAGGGGAAAACGCATTATGTCTCCGAAGACATAAACCTCGACGGGCTTAGCCCTCCACCAAAACCCACTCCGGCACAGCCTGCGAGGGATGAATACGAAGCCGAGTCCTGCCCTCGTCAACATGGACCAGTCACCTAATGTGATGAACCTGATACTTGTTTTAATACTTTAACCACGTGACCAGTCATGTTGATTCCAAACTAAAGTATCTGACTAGTCCTTTAGATTACAGATTGTGTATGCTTGTCAATTTGTTCAAACACACTCGAATGCTATGTCAACTTATGTCCCCAAAACAGATTCAGTGAAGATGGAATCTGAGGGCTATCCACAACTACAACCTATTCAAATCCAGCGGTTCTATGCAACAGTTTATAGGATGACCAGTCACATGAGTTTTTCCATATTGCATGTTAAGTCAAGTTGGTGCATAATTAAATTTGATTTTATAATTAGCCAAGTGATTAACAAATCAAAGAGATGGACAAAATGCTTTGGTACCCAAAAAACCCCAAAAGGGTAAAAGGGAGACCTGGGTTTATCCAGAAAACCGGCCTTTCACTATGAAATGGCAAAAAGATACCCAATACAAGGTTTCGACAAGCTCAATATCTAATGTACCTAGTCTTAGATGCAGCAGTCTCTCGTGCCGCTTCTTCTTCAATCACTTCACCTCCAGATGGTACAGATAATTGGTCAATCATTTTCCAGAGAATACACACGTATGTCTGGTCCGCGGCACCAAATGTAGTAATCTGTGAAGTGCACTGACTCAGTCACCAACTGAGTTAGAGAGAGCTACAAAGCTTCAGGAAATCTGCTGGATAACTAGATGTTCTGCTGAAACAGTTCTAAAAACTTGGCAGGAGAAACCCGAAGTCAAAAGACTCCTAAATATCAACCTTGTCTCAAATTATGTGTGAACATGGGAGACAAGATTGAAGACCACTATTTCAATTTCTAAACTAAAATGAGTTTTGAAAACCTGGAAGTTGAAACGGTGAAGATAAGAACTTCTTCAAGGTTTCCTTCAAAGATGAATGTTTGAAAAACCGAAACTTTGAAAGAAGTTCAAATGCTTGCCATCTTATGAATCCTTGTATGAACTTTATGTGAATGAAAGTCAACAAGAATGTAAGAAACAATTTTGAGCAAGAAGGCAGCAAGAGAGTTTTTGAAATATGAATGATGAAAAGCTTTATGCAAAAACCCCAAAGGAAAATGGCTGAAGAGGTTTAGAATATATAGCCAAAGAAGATATGAAATGAATGGCCGAGATTTCATCAAAGGAACGGCTAAGATTTCATTAAAATGAGATGTAACCCTAGAGCAGATTTAGTTAGTGGGAAACGGTTACAACCGGGCGTGAAAGGATGTTACGCCAGCCAAATAATAGGATGCTCTGGCATCTACTCAATCAGGAGCGCTCTAGGAGATCTGTCACATGCCGAGTTTAGGTGACCACTCACCAAATACATGAAAGCTAGTTTTCATAAAGACATATTTTTCACAAAAATGATCCTATGTTATGAAATCATATGCAAACATAAATGATGTCAAATGCTGTAGAATTCTGGGAACACATCTTCACATCTTGATGTTCAAGTCAACCACCATCTCACTTATTCTAATATCTAAACATTAAAACCTAAATTGAGCTTGTGAATGATTACACTACGCCAAAACAAGCACCAGACGACACTTTTCTGTTTTACTGTCGTCTGATTATTTCAGATGACAGAAAACAAAAGACTGTCGTCCTAGTGCTAATATCCAACGCCCTCGTTTTCATTATTTCTTTCTACGACAGTTTTAAACTTAACATTGTCATCTGTTCCACCCAAAAAAATAAGCGGTAAAATTCCCCCCAAATTTTTTTGCTAACTTTTCCCTTTTGACTCCAGCTTTCACAAACTTTGACCAAACCCATTCGACACAGCTCTCACTTCCTCCAAACTGAACCAAAATTTTTCCGAGTCCCAAAAATTCAACCTTAGATTCGACAAGCTTCAAACTTCCAACTTCTCTTCCAGCATCTCTCCAAGCTCTTTCTCTGCTTCATCCTCTCTTTCGACACTTTCAGCGCCTCCTCACCGTCCAAACCCAGATCTACAAACCATAAATCTCGAATTCGCCACCGTCCCCTTCCCCAATTGCCGTCGCTGCAAACCCATTCCTCACCGGTAAACACCGATCTACAAACCCTAAATCTCGAATTCGCCACCGTCCGCTTCCCCAATTGCCGTCGCTGCTTCCGCTCTCCAAAACCCCTAACTCCATCTCTGTCTCTTTGGATAAAGTCTCAATTCTCCGCATCTCCGTCCCCTATAACTCCTATGCGGCGGCTTCCGAACCCAAGAAGCCGCCCAAGCAGTCGTGGCTTGTCGTTGGCCTTGGAAACCCCGGGAAGAAGACAACCACACCCGCCATAATGTCCGTCCGGCCCAAAGTTCACACCTTTCCATTGATTGATTTTATTTTATTTTCACTTTTCGTAATGGTATTTGGAAATCTGAAGTTTGAAAATGAATGGTGGTGTTAATTTTCAGGTGGGTTTTGAGATGGTGGATGGAATAGCTGAAGCTGAAGGGATATCATTGAGCACTGTTTCTTTCAAAGCCCTTGTTGGAAAAGGTTCTCTATTTTTTAATTTTATTATCCAATTCAATATTACAATTTATTTCACTAGTAGTAGTTTCATTAGTGATTGAATGGTGGATCAGAATTTGTTTGTAGTATAGTTTGATAAATTGATTGTTAAAGCAAATTGGAAACTGAGTTTGCTAACTTTGTTTTGATGAAGTCGTGATTTTTGTGTGTATTGTTTCACGTGTGACTGCAATTTACAATCTCGTTTTGTTTATGTACTTATGACTGCTTTATAGTGCTTGTGGTTGTCGATAGTTAATCCTTGATTCATTTTCATGATTGGGAATGGTACTCCGACCTAACTCCGCTCATCACGCCCAACCTCGGATGCCACCTCATATTCCCGCTTCTCGAATTCTACAAGTGCAAGATCGAGCTCCTCAACAAGACCAACATGGTCGACTACGCCATGAACATCCACAAGCCCCTCTACCACACCGAAGATGTGCCCCAAGGTGAAATTGAATTTTTGATTTTGGATTTTGGATTTTGGATTGTCGTTGTTGTATTCCATTGAATGTGTACTTGATAATTTGGTTGTATGTGTGATTGGACATGCAGAGATGCAGAGGGAATGATCTTGTTTCTGGTGGAACTGAGCACCACTTAGTGCTGGTCAATGTAAGAGACAAGGTAAACAAGGAGTATTCCTTTGTATGATATTGTCTTTTGTTTTCTGCTTCTTTAATTGGACGATTTATTAGGACTAAGATTTTTGCATGTTTGACTGAAGGGTTGACAAAATTATCCAAGCTTTTGTAAAGTCTTGTTATCTTCATACTAAAAACTCTTCAAAGTAGATTTGAAAATTGTGTTCTGAGTGAAATGAGAAGGGATTTTTCAATGTTGATAGCCAAACTTTGAAAGCTGTGTTCCTATAATGAATACGGTATTCCATTGCTTTAGAAATTAGTGGATACTGGATACTTCCATCATTTCTTGTAGAATGGAGAGTTAGTTGTTGAATCCATTGATGTGTGCTGTTGTGCAAATAGGTTATAGCATGAGAAGAATTGTCAACATTTGTAATTTTTTTGTGCCAGGGCATTGATGGCTCAAGAGTAGAAAAAGTCTTGGAAGCAGTTCATATTGGTGCAAATAAAAATATTGTTCCTGGTGACGTATCTGCCATGGTCCCTGGTGGCATACGCATGGGTAATGTCATTCACATATAATCATTTTACTCCTGCCGGTGATTGGTTTAGTACTTCGCTGACAATAGGTCCTATTTTCTGGTTCTTCAGGAACCCCAACATCTAGGGGGTTTTTAGAGGAAGATTTTGCAAAAGTAGCTGAGTATTTTGATGTAGCTCTAACATCTATGGTTGTTCTAGTTGTCTGCAATTATAATGTTTTGTTACCTAAATTTTGTTGTGTTTTGCAGCAACAGTTGGCGGACAATTACTTCTACGACAGCGTCGAAAAGATTTCGTGTTTCTTCAAAGGTATGTATGCATGAATGTGTTTCAGTTCCTGTCTTTGTGTATTTTCCCCTTTGGTTTCATATGAAATGTCGCCTGGTACTCGAAATTGGAAAACTTTACTTTGTTTGTTGTATAGATCAACTGTAAATCACATTTTTTAGAGTGTTCTTATTATATATGCTTATCAATATGAGCTGAAATGGATATCTTTTTCTTATTAGTATGCTTATGTCTACTTTTTCGATTTGATACATCCCGAAACTCTTGTTTGTTCTGAACTGTTGGAGCTTGTTAACTTTGGCAGAGAGAGCTTTTGGGAGTGATGGCAATCTACAACAGCCAAAGGAACTTTCCATTAATAAAGTTGGCCATGGTAAGCTCTCATCAGGGCCATCTGCGATTTTCTTCGTCGAAAAGGGGTATGATTTGGGGATTCAAGTTTGGAAGTTTTAGCGGTAATCGATTATGTTTCCATTGGGATGTAACTAGCTAACAACTGTATGCTGGCCTTGAGACTGTCTAGTGCTTTCTGTGTTGCTGGCTGGCTTGCTGTTTACTTAGCCAAGGTTTGTATCCGTGTTTATGTTTGAAATTTCTCCGTACTTAAGCCACCATACGCAAATGTTTTTTCTCAGATTTTGACATTAATCCTGTGTTGCAGGCTGGCCTTGAGACTGTCTACTTAAGCCACCATACGCCAAATTTTCAGACTTAACGTTCAGACGTGATCGGTGTGGCTGCAAGCCTACAAGGGAAGATGTCAAAAGATGCTTTATGCTGGAATTTGACAGAAGTGTGAGTTCAATTATTTTTTTAGTACTTGTCGAACTCTTTAGCTTCCGCTTCAGGTTCATCCAGCAAGCACGTGATATGGCTAGCTAATTTTATAAAGCTACTAGTTAGATTATGATCATTATATATTCAAATGGTAGAAAACTTTGGGATGCTCATTATGTTTTATCTATCACTTTAAGATGCTCATATTGAATTGTATCATTTTTTTGGCAGGTGGTGATTACTTTGGGTAAGGCTTCGAGCATATGTTGGAGCATATGTTTGGGGATACAGTAAGTACAAAATTCAGTTTTCTCTTTGTTTTCCTTTTTATTTCTTCTAATAAATGTTCATATATATGTTTACTGCCTTGTGGTGTTTATTTGAGTGCTCAGTTGAGTCTATCTTGTGTGTGTGAGCATGTTGCTGAGTGATTAGCATGAGTTGGTTGTTAAGTATATATCAGGTCAGATACAGACACCAATTATGTTAAGTATCATTCTCAAGAGAATTCTTAGTGGTCAATGAACTAGCATCGATGAGTGTTATCATGAAGGTTCTGTAATTTGCAAACTTGCAATTCTGCTCTAGTTGCAGATTTTCTGTTATCTGCAAAACACTCAACTAGAACTTACAGTTAGGAGACATGTTGAACAACAATTGATCTTCTTCTTTCCAGACCAAAATGTTGGTTTGTTGTCAATAGGAAGAGCTCTTTCAGATTACCAACTAATGAACTTGAAATTGGGGACCAAATGTCGATATATCAAAGTTCATTTTTTTAAGCACTTGGACTATTTGAATTGGAAATGTTGTTTGTCACACTATACTTGCAGTAGCTTATCCTGAGATTTTTCTTCATGCAAGTTTGTTTTTTATAAGCAACTTGCAATATATAATGAAATAACGTTGTTTCAGTGCGCAAGATGACAGCAACTAGTTTATATTCAAGCAGAAATCGATGATGAGTTGAGTGAGCTACATGGGTGTTCGCCAACATATCGGTGGAGTTTTGACAGTTTGCAGCAGGTATTGGTGTAGGTTTTTTGCTTGTAATCTAGACAGCTTGGTGTAATGGATTGACTGTGTAGGAATTTTCTGTTTCAAGATGAACTGCAAAAAATCAGTTGCACTTTTAGTAGTTTGCAGAATCTTGATGATTTTTTGTACTATAGAATTGATTTTTAGTTTAAGCTCATGTATTGAATGAGAATTTGGAATGTGAATGGATGGATGAATGGAAATTTATGCTATAGTTGGATTAGAATATGTATAAGAAACTGCATTGCATTCTGGGCAGCTTTCCCAGATTTGCATTCTGGGAAATTTGGGGAAATTTTCCCAGATTTTGCAGTTTTTCAATTTTCTGGGTATTTTCAATTTTTGGTCAATGTCAACTTAAATACGTACAAATACATATCCAAATACGTACAAATACATATCCAAATATGTATAAATACATAAAAATACGTATAAATACTAAATGTCAATGCTTTCGTTATCAAAGTCAATGAAAAGAGACGACAGATTTAAGAAAAAAATGTAGTTACTTCTACCATTCCACTACACAATTAGAGCTAAAACTGTCGTAAAAGAGTACATCAGACGACACTCGAAATTAAAACTGTCCTAAAAGAGTACATTAGACGACAGTTTTAAGCTTATCAGACGACAGTTTTAAGCACTTATCAGACAACGGATTTTCTCCGTCGTCTGTTGCGATTTTTGACGTAGTGTTATACAAAGTTTTTGTGCAAGGATAGCCAATTTACATTATTTTCTAAGATACAAATATCCTACAATCTCCCCCTTTGGCTTTCCTTGACAAAAACTACCCCATGTGCTTACATCACTCACACTCACCAAAGATTGACTAGTTAGTGACTAGTCGACAATTGTACCTGCAAAGCAACTCAAATAGCATGTATATTTCTATGCAGTTGCTCCCCCTAAGTAACACAGCATGATATCATTTATAGAACATGGCAGTAGGAGTTAGCATGATCATGACAATATTTACTCCCCCTAACTCCAAACTTACTCCCCCTTTTTGTCATGGGAAGACAAAGTAGCAACAACGGAAGCCTTAAACATGATAAGCAGGGAGAAATAGATACACAAACTTAAGATGGGGAAACTCCCCCTTAATCAAGCACGAAAATTAAGCAAACTGTGCAATGAAGCATGACTAGTCAAGAGATAATCAGAGCAACACTTATGAACAAGAATAGAAACTAAACCACAATAATACTTAAATGAAACAGACCATAACCCCAAAGTTCGCAAGGGCTAATTAAGTTACAACCAGTACACTAAGCCAAAATTGGATTTTTATAGCATTGAATTATAGCATCTATTTTCTAAATGTTGTTATTCGGCTTTGAAAACGCTATACTGAATTGGGCGAGATGTACTGTAGAAACGCGAGCGCGAAATGTACTATAGAAACGCTAAAAATTGGGCGGGCGCGCGGGTGATAATAAAATTTTCTTTCTCTTTCATCAAAACAGATCTATCTCCAAACTCGAAAGTCTCGCCTCCAAACTCCAAACCAAGCTCTCCCCTCTCTCTCAGATCTATGCTCTCATCACCAAACCACTCTTTCTTCCTTAGAAAATTGACTCCTCTCTCTCATCACAAGCTCTATCTTGTGATTTCGTTTCTGCACTCTCTCTGGGTAAGTATATATATGCCGCTTTTGTTTTTTTTCTTTCATCGTCTTCGGTCTTCTCTTCACTTTCGTCTTTTATTCGAAGTAATATATAGTGGGTCTGAGGTTGGGGTGGTTTAATTTCAATTTAGGGTTCAGATTAAGGGGTTTACAACAATCATTTTAATTTGGGTCTTATGCATGTGAATCTGCGATGAGTGCGAATCCATGTGAATCGGCCGGGGACGGTGAAGACTACTTGGGTTAAGGCATTTTCTTTGCTGGCGACGAGCTCGATGGCTCGCTTGCTGGAGGGGACGACGATGTGCTTGGAGTCGATGTACTTGACGGCCTTGAGCGACTCGATGATCCAGCCGGGTAGTGGGCTGTGGTCGTCTTCTCTGTGTGGGTGGGATTAGGACTCCCCATGAGGCATTGAGAAACATATAAGGGGCCTTCTTCAAAGTCGCCATTTTTCAACAAGTTCCCGGGCACCACAAGTTCCTCGAAGCCATCCAGCGGTAAGAACTTCATTCCATCTCAATTCTTCTCAAAGTTTTGAGTTTTGAATGTTGAAATTTTTGTTTGATTACTGATAAAATCTTGCAGAGAAATGGAAATGAGTGGAATTATAATGGAGGTTGATTTGTCAGCAGTAATTTGGGGTTGTTATTTGAGTTTAAGCCTAAATTATTTAGGGTGTATATTTGGGAAAGTTGGGGTTTTTGCAGATAATTTTGCCCTGAAATTTAGGATACTTGGGGTTATTTGGGTTTCAGTTCATGGCTGGTGGTTCATGTTGTGTAGCTCTGGTTAATGGTTGTGTGCTTCTGTATACTCCTGACAAACTTGGTCCAAGCCAAAAAGAGATGCAAAGTCCATAAGAATGGTTGTGTAGCTCTGGTTAATGGTTGTGTGCTTTTCCATTTTCTCCATTAAATCTTGTTGATGCCCAAAAATAGCTCGGGTCAACGGTCAATGAAAGTGAAGGAATCCTTGTTCGGATTGGGGTGTATGTTCCCGGGAGCTGAGAGGCTAGCTTCGGATAGTGGTTTCCGGGAGGGCCCGGAAGGTGCTTGTCCGGAAAGGTGTGTCCGGATGAGGGGAGATGTCTTCTGTCTTGGCCCGACCTAGGAGGGAAAGCTGACTCCGGGGAAGGACTCCGGGGAACCTGCACACAAAGAGAGGTAAGCTCGGAAGGGCACCGGTGTGGTACCGGCCTAGATCCTCTGATGCTTAAGTCAGCCGGGAAGAAGGGGTCTCTACAGTAGAGAGGATTTGAGAGGGAGTGGAGAGAGACCTTTTTTTGGAACCCTTGACCCTTTGGAGGGTAAAGGGTATTTATAGAGGAGGGCGGTGGCGCCCTTGTAATTAGTGGCAACGTGGGGTAGGTTCCCCACGTTGCCCTCCTTCTTGGAGGCTTGTGGAAGCCATGTGTCACCAAGGCATTGGTTGCCTTGGTGGGCTTTGCTTGGAGTGGCATATGGGCCTTGGTTGGCCTGAAGGTGAGCCTTTGGAATGGCACTCCCGGGAGGCAGGTCTCTGGGAGTAATGTTCCCGGGAGGGTAGGCTTCCGGAAAGTGTATTCCTGGAAGGTAAGAGTTGTCTAAAAGTCTTCCTTCTCCAGGTGATATGTGACTGGGTGGGTATGGTATCAATAGGAGTCCCCCAAGTCGTCGGTCAAGAGTGCTTTCTTGGCCGGGGACTTGTACAGTCGCCCGTATCGGTCACATGTCGCCAGTAAGCCATCCGGGGGGACCGATGTGGTGTAGGAGTCCCCCAAGTCCCCGGGTAAGGAAGTAGGAGTGCGATGTTCGCAGAGTTGAGGCCGTCGGGAGGATCTAGTCGGGATGTTCCGGCTGCGTCCGGGTATGTGGGGAAACACGAGGTTAGTCCCTCGATTGGTTTCCATAACCGGGTGCCCGGTTGATCCGAAAGTGGCACCCGGGTTTCAGGGGAAACGCGAGGTTGGTCCCTCGATTGGTTTCCATAACCGGGTGCCCGAATGATCCGGAAATGGCACCCGGGTTTCAGGGGAAACACGAGGTTGGTCCCTCGATTGGTTTCCATAACCGGGTGCCCGGTTGATCCGGAAATGGCACCCGGGTTTCAGGGGAAATACGAGGTTGGTCCCTCGATTGGTTTCCATCCGGGTGCGAGTCCGAAAATGGCACCCGGGTTTCTGTTGGTGGTGCCTGGCGTTGTGCCTTGGGCGAAATGCTTGGCTGAAGCGAGCTCTGGGTTGAGTCGGCTGCATGGAGGACGCGTGGCAGTGTGTGGTGATGCCGCGTCGTGCAGGGCCTTCCACGCGGCAAGCATGCAGGGGTGCACGTGCCAACAGGTAGGCGAAGAGATACCGGGTATGCGAGGGGTCGCGAGCGTTGATGAGCCGTAACGCTTCGGGAGAAGCGAAAAGGCGCCGGAATGCGAACAGGTGCGAGCATTTATGAAGTGTGACTGCTCGAGTTACGCGAAGCGGCAGGTGGGCGAGTATAAGAGGAGAGCAGGGCTCATTTTTCGTCACTTTGCGAAAAGAAAATCTTCCAAATCTCTCTCAAGCATTCAGAGCCCGGCACACATTCCCGGCGAATCCGGAAATCGACAGTTCTCGTCCGGAAGTATAATTTCATCCTTTCAAGGTAAATTTCTGAAACTGTTTAGATCAAACATAGGAATTTACTTGAGTTTTGCTTTGAATCTGGGATGAACAATGAAGAACATTGATGAACTTGCTTGTCCCGGGTAATTTTGATCCATTGTGTCGACGTCCGGATTAGAAATGTTGTTTTTGGCCGGTGGTCGCCCGGCTTCCCAGGCAAAGGGGGGAGCCGGTTAGGAAGAGTTTGCAGGTTGGCAATGAGGGGGGTAATTTTCAATTAAGTCACGGCACGTACAATCAATTCACATAAAAGATCACTTTCAGGTGACCAGTCACCTAAAGTGATGAACCTGATACTTGTTTCAATACTTGAATCACGTGACCAATCACGTTGTTTCCAAACTCAAGTATCTGACTAGTCCCTTAGATTACAGATTGTGTATGCTTGTGAATTTGTTCAACCACACGCGAATGCTATGCCAACTTAGGTCCCCAGAACAGATTCAGTGAAGATGAAATCTGCGGGCTATCCACAAATACAACCTATTCAAATCCAGCGGTTCTAATGCAATAGTTTATAGGATGACCAGTCACACAGATTTGTCCAGATTGCATGTTAAGTTAAGTTGGTGCATAATTAAATCAGATTTTATAATTACCCAAGTGATTAACAAATCAAAGAGATGGACACAATGTTTTGGTACCCGGAAAAACCCCAAAAGGGTAAAAAAACCGGGGGTCTATCAGAAAACCGGCCTTCCACTATGAAATGGCAAAAAGGTGCCCAATACAAGGTTTCGACAAGCTCAATATCTAAAGTACCTAGTCTTAGATGCAGCAGTCCCTCGTGCGGCTCCTTCTTCAATCACTTCATCTCCAGTGGTACAAATGACTGGTCAATCACTTTCCAGAGAATACACACGTATGTCTGGTCAGCGGCACCAAATGTGAAAGCTGTGAAACTGTATGACCAGTCACCAACAGAGTTACAGAGAGCCAGAGAGCTTCAGTAAATCCGCCGGACAACTGGGTGTTTCTGCAGCAACAGTTTATAGAAACTGGGCAGAAAACAACCGAAGTCAATGACTCCTAAATATCAACCTTGTCTCAAATTATGTGTGAACATGGGAGACAAGATTGAAGACCACTATTTCAACTTCTAAACTAAAATGAGTTTTGAAAACTTGGAAGTTGAAACGGTGAAGATAAGAACTTCTTCAAGGTTTCCTTCAAAGATGAATGTTTTGAAAAACCGAAACTTGAAAGGAGTTCAATCGCTTGCCATCTTATGAATTCTTGTATGAACTTTATGTGAATGAAAGTTAACAAGAATGTAAGAAACAATTCCGAGCAAGAAGGCAGCAAGAGAGTTTTTGAATTATGAATGATGAAAATCTTTATGCAAAAACCCCAAGTGAAATTGGCGGAGAAAGTTTAGCTTTTATAGCCAAAGAGGATATGAAATGAATGGCCGAGATTGCATCAAGGAACGGCTGAGATTTCCTTAAACAAAAGTAACCCTAGGCAGATTTAGTTAGTGGGAAACAGTTGACAACCCAGCGGTTAAAAGGATGTTCAGTCAAAACTGGATAAAAGCATGTTCTGTCAATCCGACTAATCGAGAGTCGCTGTCAGGAAAACTGTCACATGCGGAGTTTAGGTGACCAGTCACCAAATACATGAAAACTACAGTTTTTGTAAAGAACATGATTTTCTCAAGAATAATCCTATGTTTATGAAATCATATGCAAACATAAATGATGTCAAATGCTGTAGAAATCTGAGAGCACATCTTCACATCTTGATCTTCAAGTCTACCACCATCTCACTTATTCTAATATCTAAACATTAACACCTAAATTGAGCTTGTGAATGTTTATACAAAGTTTTTGTGCAAGGATAGCCAATTTACATTATTTCCTAAGATACAAATATCCTACAAAGTTGTATATTTATTTCCCATTTTTCCTTTTGTAGTGTAAGTGTCTTGCGAAAAATGTCTGCCATGTCTGGAAATAGTGGGAGTGACAGCTCGGACTCCGTCCAGGAGATTCATCCGCTGAACTATGCCCCACTCCAAGTTATATTCCCCGAAGATGAACAGGCCCCGAAGGAGGTCGGCAGCAGTGAGATGTTGCCTCAAGGGGAGGCCGGACCATCCGGGCCAACTCCTGGTGCCGGAAAGGACTTTGGCCGGATTTTCCGGGAGCGACGGGAGGCGGAGGCGCTTGCCCGGGAGATGGCGGGGGCGATTCCGGAGGAGGATGTCCCGGAAGAGGAAGGCCAAGAAGACGCCCTGGAAGAGGAGGGTGACCAGGAGGAGGAGGAGGAGGAGGAGTGGGAGATTCCGGATGACTGGGCGGAGGATGTTCCGGAAGAGGGGGAGGAAGTCCCGAAGGCCGTGCCCGTGCCAGTTTCGGGCTCCAAAAGCAAGAAAAAGCAGAAAGCCAAGTCTCGGAAGGGCCTGCGACTCCCACCGGTCACTGGATCGACCGGGGGTGGCTGGTCAACGAGATGACCGAGAAGAAGTTGGTCCAGCTGAGGGAAGAGTACGACATTCCGAACTTCGTGAAGCTGTGGGTTCCAAAGTACGATCCGTCCGGACATACGTTCTTCTCAAACCCGGAAGGTGGGGAAGCCCTGTTGTTTGCGGATGCCTTTGGATATGGGTTGCGCCTGCCCATCCATCCTTTTCTTCAAATGTTTCTGCATCTTGCTGACTTGGCACCGGCACAACTGGGTTTGCACGGTTGGGCGCGGTTGATAGCGACGTACATCCTGTTCATGGAACATGGGCTGGATGAGCCGTCCTACAACCAAATCTGGACGATTTGGGGTATAATACCTTCAGGCTTCTATCGGGGGATGGTTGTGCTTTCGTGCAATCTGGAGGTGCCCGGTGACGAGAAGGTTGGCTGCTGATTCTAGCAAAGACCTGGGGGAGCACCGGACGGCCATCCTGAAGGATTTCCCGAAGTTTATTGTCGGGATTCCCTACACGCACAAATTCTGGATGAGGAGGTTCTTCTTCGCGTCCGGGTGGAGGGCGGCGCCTGGGGTTGAGCCGCCGTATCCCGTCCGGTCACAGTGGCAATACGTGCCGACGGGTGTGTAGAGATAGGATTGTCTCTAGTATTAATTTCGGAATCGGTTGCCGGAAATTAACAGATTGCTTATTTTGTTTCAGGCAAGAAGAAGAGACCGGTAGCTGAGGAGTTTCCGTTGTCGGTTGGGGAAGCAGCGGTTGTGGAAGAGTTGAGGAAGTTACCGCGTGAGCAGAGGTAGTTGGATCTGTTGTTGACTGAGGAGTTGCTGGTCCGGTATAACTTTGTGATGGGTAAGTATCATTCCAGGATAGTTTTGTGACCGGAAATGGGTGACCGGAGGTGATGACTTGACTCCTTGTTTGTTTTTGCAGCTGGAGGAGGTGGTGACCGCTCGCATGGCAAGGGGAAGCACGACAAGCAGGAGGAGCGCTCGGTTAAGGACGGGCGATCCAGCCGGGAGGGGCGTCAAGCTGAAGAGCCCCGGGGGTCCCATTCGTCCCGGCAGCCAGTAAGGAGGGTGGCCGGGAAGAGAAGGAAGCCGTGTGGCTGAAAGTCCCCAAGACGACCGGGAAGGGTGGTTCGTCTAGCGCCCGGGAGAAGGTGTCTGGCTCCGGAGGGAAGGGGGCTCCGGAACCCCGGGAGTCCTGGGACAAGTTCCCGGCAAAGGCCATCGGGAAAAGGCCGGTAGTGGCGGAGGTGGTGCCACCATCCGAGAAGAAGTCCCGGACAGGGGATGCTGCTCTGCCGCCGGCTGGCAAGGCGCCCTTTCCAGTGGCTGGGATGGAGAAGATTCTCCAGGCCGATGACCCCTTCGAGGCTGCCCGGAAGGTGCTGTGGGGGAATACGGATCCCCTCTTTGGGCATGTCGCGCCGGAGGATCTCCCGGCCCGGAAGGAGGGCTGGATGCTCTGTTTGAGCGGTTCCAGCCGGAGGAGGCAGTAGAGGCTCCCTCCCGGCTCCGGAAAGACAAAGAGGTGAATGTGGCTGTGCCTCCCGGTGATGTGGACTTCATCAATGACATCCTCTTCGGCATCCGGTCGACCGGGAATGTGTTTACTGTTGGCTGCCGGACAGGCGACGTCCGGCCGAACAGGGCGATCCCCATGATTGTTGATGCAAAAAATGGGATCAACGTCAAGGGTCCGGGTCGGACTGGAGTGTGTCAGGGAGCTAGGAGGCTAGCTCCGGATGTCGGCTTCCGGGTGGGCCCGGAAGGTGTGGCCCGGAAGGTGGTTCCGGGGATGGAGGTACCTACAGGAAGGAAAGTAAAGCTTGGGCACGGTGGGGTGCCGGCCTAGACCCTCCGAAGCTTAAGTCAGCTGAAGGAGGAAAGGGAGGAAAGTCTTAGAGGCAAGTAAGTGTTTGGTGGGAGAGAGTGAACTTACTTTCACTTGTGGAAGTGAGGTATTTATAGTGAGGGGAGACCTAGGGCTCCAAGTGGGGGAAGTTGTCCCCTAGGTTACCCCTCCGGGCCTCTTGTAGGCCTAGTCAGGCCTCTAGGAGACTAGTTGGGCCTCTGGGGGCCTTTGTTGGGGCCCAAGTGGCCTTTGCCTGGGGCCAGGTGGCCTTTGTTGGGCCTAGATGGGCTTCATGCTTGCTGTTTGGGGGAAGTACCGCGGTCCTGGTGGTGCACTCCCAGGAGGATAGGCTTCCGGGGGGAGTGATCCCGGAGGGTAGGCTTCCGGGAAGTGTGGTCCCGGAAGGGCGGAGTGGTCCCAGTATTTCCTTCTTCTGGATGACATGTGGCCGATCCGGGTATGGTATGAACATCGGGAACTTGACCAGCAGGAGGTGGGTGAAGGGTATGGCCTTCATTTCGTTCAGGGCGGGTCGCCCGAGGATCACATTGTAAGCAGTGGGGCAGTCCACCACCATGAAAGTTACTACCACCCGGGTCCGCAGGGGGAATTCGCCCAGGGTGATGGGGAGGTAGACGCTCCCGATAGGTTGGATGCGGTCCAGAGAAGCTCACAAGGGGAGTCCTGGGTCCGATTCATGTGGTGATCTGCGACGTTGAGGGCCCGGAAGGCCTCCATGAAGATGATGTTGACGGAGCTGCCTGTGTCTACCATCGTACGCCCGACGTCGTAGTGGGCGATCTCGGCTCGGATGACGATTGGGTCATCGTGGGGATATATGATCCCTTCTTCCTCGTCTTCGTAGAAAGTTATGGACTTCCAGCCAGTTTTCGGGGCCTTCTCTGCCCGGTAGTTGAGCGCCATCACCTCGCGTCCGGGGTAGCAGGAGCGGGCGTACTCCTTCCTCGCACGGTTGGAGTCCCCGGCCAAGGTTGTGCCCCCATTGATAGTATTGATTTGGCGGAGCTGCTGTTGGGGAGGAACGTGGCCTCGGAGGAATTCGTCAATCTTTCCCTCCTGGACAAGGGCCTCGACGTGATCTTTTAGTACCCGGCATTCCTCCGTGCCATGGGAATTCGCCCGTGGTCCTCGCAGAAGGCCCCGGTGTCTCGGGCGTTTTTCGAGGTTTCCCTCCAGAGTGGGGGTGCCGGGAGAAGGTTCCCGATGGCCGTCAGGAGAGCCTCGTAGGTGGTGTTGAGCGGGGTATGCTGCTCATACCGGGGGATGTACCCCTTCTTCGGGCCTCGGGTCTGATCGCCGGCGTCAGGACGCTGAGGAGGCGGAGGCGCAGGGGGTTGTGCGCCTGCGGGTCTGGTAGACTTGCTGCCCATTTCCCCGGTTCCGCTTGTCGCGGTTACCATACCCGGGATGCCCTCCTTCCTTCCGTTTGTTCGGGGTGTAGGAGGTGTTCGCCTTTGGGGCCGACTGGCTGTATGTTGCCTGGGGCCCGGGCCGTGTTCTGCCGCGTTGCTGGAGCAGGAGCCGCGCGTGAAGTAGTAGCTTGGCCGTCTCCGATCACCGCGTGTCGCGGGTTAAGCTCGGTCAGGTGCTCTGCCCGGGCATGGAGGTTCGCCGTCTTCATCAGCTCGGAGTAGGTCATATCGGACTCCAGGTTGATCTGGTACAAGAAGGGGCACGGCCGGAGTCCGGACTTGAAAGCGCTCACGGCTGTACTGTCGTCGGTCCTGGGGCATTTGGCGTACTCGTGACTGAACCGGGCGACGTACTTCCACAGTTTTTCGTCCGCTCCCTGGACAATGGCATAGAGGTCCTCGCATGAATAGAAGGTCGAGCTCTGGCTCTGGTGTTGCTCGACGAATGCTGTCTCCATCTCGGCCATCCTGTCAATGCTATTGGCCGGGAGGCGAAAACCAGTTGAGGGCTGCCCCCGTGAGGGTGCTAGGGAAGTAGAGGCATTGGGCCTGGTCCGAGATGTTCTTGTGGAACATGTTGGATTTGAAGCTGTTCATGTGAGCGTTGGGGCATTCCCCTGGACCTCCCCCGTAGAGTGCGATCCGCAGTGAACAAGAGTCGATCTCCTGAAGCTCGGGCGTGCAGGCCAGGACCCGGTCGGTGAAAGGCCCTTCCCGGGTAGGGGTGACCTTGGGCCGTGCAATCTTCTCCTGGCGTTCCTTCGCCCGGTCATTAACGAGCTCCATGACCTGGTCCGGGAGCCTTGGACTATGCTTTGGTCGCTCGCCGGTTGTGCGGCGGGTGCGGTAGCGGTGCCCTGGGTCTGACCCGAGGTCGGGCGGTTGTAGTGGTGCGCCCGGGTGCCCTGGCCGCTCCGGGGAGGCGCGGCGGTCCCGGCGGGTCGTGCCCGGTGGCTAGATTCGGCCGTTTCCTCGGGATGGGCGATGGCTGGTCCCTGCTGGATCGGGGTCGGTAGGGGAGGAGCCCCGAGACCGGGGGATTGATGTCTCGGGTGACTACCTCGACTGCACGTCTCTCCCGGTTGTCGTTGAGGAGGTCCCGGATGTCGCTGTAGGCCTTCAGCGATCCCTGCCTTCCGGCCAATGACGACGCGGGAATTGGCCGGGCGAGAGGGCCAGAGTTTCCAGGAGAGGATCGTCCTGGTGGCGGTCGGCACCCGGGAGGTCGCCGGTTGCTTGCCCTTGGCCGGCGGAGGTTGAGTGACCGGGATAGGATCATCCGGGTGCGAAGCTGGGAGCTGGAGATTTCGGTTTGTTCCCGCGGCGCACTGTTCCCGGAGGTGGCCGATGTTGACATTGGCCTCCGCGGCTTCTGGGTCATGTTTTGGTAGTGCTCATTGAGGACCGCGCTCCGGGCTGGAGGCGGCGATTCTCGTCCTCGAGGGTCTGGAGTCGGTGGTTCTCGGCCTCGAGCGCCTCGGCCCGTTCCTCCATCTCGTCCAGGCGCTTGGCAAGTTCGTCTCGGGTGGCCCGCTTGCCCTTCTTCCGCTGGTTGGCCGGAGGGGGCTGCCCCCCGGGCCCCGCTGGTTCCAGAGGTGTCGGGGGCGGCTGACGGTGTCCTCCGGTTCGTCGTCAGGATGATGAGAAGACATGGTTGGTCTTTAGCAGTGGTAAAACACGGGGGAATTTGCTCGATTCCCACAGACGCGCCAAACCGTTGATGCAAAAAATGGGATCAACGTCAAGGGTCCGGGTCGGACTTGGAGTGTGTTCAGGGAGCTAGGAGGCTAGCTCCGGATGTCGGCTTCCGGGTGGGCCCGGAAGGTGTGGCCCGGAAGGTGGTTCCGGGGACGGAGGTACCTGCACAGGAAGGAAAGTAAAGCTTGGGGCACCGGTGGGGTGCCGGCCTAAGACCCTCCGAAGCTTAAGTCAGTTGAAGGAGGAAAGGGAGGAAAGTCTTAGAGGCAAGTAAGTGTTTGGTGGGAGAGAGTGAACTTACTTTCACTTGTGGAAGTGAGGTATTTATAGTGAGGGGAGACCTAGGGCTCCAAGTGGGGGAAGTTGTCCCCTAGGTTACCCCTACCGGGCCTCTTGGAGGCCTAGTCAGGCCTCTAGGAGACTAGTTGGGCCTCTGGGGGCCTTTGTCTGGGCCCAAGTGGCCTTTGCCTGGGGCCAGGTGGCCTTTGTCTGGGCCTAGATGGGCTTCATGCTTGCTGTATGGGGGAAGTACCGCGGTCCTGGTGGTGCACTCCCAGGAGGATAGGCCTCCGGGGGAGAGTGATCCCGGAGGGTAGGCTTCCGGGAAGTGTGGTCCCGGAAGGGGGGAGTGGTCCTAGTATTTCCTTCTTCTGGATGACATGTGGCCGATCCGGGTATGGTATGAACAATGATAGCTCACGTAAGTTCCCGGATACTGACAGTTTGTATTTTTGCTCATACGTGTATTTTGTGTCCGGAAAGTGACACTTCGTTTGTGTGTGTAGGCCATGTGGGAGCTGAATCAGGGCTTCAAGCGGGCCAAAGCCATGTTCTCGGCGGCCTTCGAGTCCCGGCTCCACTACGACAAGCTCTGCAAGGAGATGAAGTCGGTAGTGGAGAAGAGGGAGGCCCTGGAGGAAAAAATTCAGACTATTATTGGGCTCCAGGCGGCGAAGGAGCGCAAGGAGAAGGAGCTTGCCCGGGAGAAGGCGATGAAGCAGGAGGCCATGAGGATCCGGGAGGAGGAGGCTGATACCCGGGCTCAGGCGGAGGAGAGGGAGGTCAAGCTGCTTGAAGAAAATGCCGCCCTCCGTGCCCGGGTGGTGGCACTTGAGGCCTCCAGTTCCTCCACTTCGGCTGCTGATCCGGAGATTCTCGCCTCCGGGGGGTTGCGAGTCCCGGTTTGCTGGTATAAGTTTTTGCAGGGTGTGTTCAACAAGGGTGTTGAATTAGATGACAGCTATGAGGCTCACTTCGGTGGGCCTTTTGAGCCAGTTGAGCCCACCCAGGCAGAGATGCAAGCCTTACGGGACTTCGCCGGCGTAGTGGTGGAAGCCGATAGTCCGGAGGAGGAGCAGGTCGAGGAGGGGGCCCCCGCCGGGGATGAAGTCCCGGTCGAAGAGGAGCAGGCTGGGGACGGGGCCCCTGCCGGGAACAGCCAGCCGGGGACGAGCCAACTGGGGACGAGCCAGCCGGGGAGGATGCCGCAGCAGGGAGTGTGCCGTCACCGCAGGAGAATCGAGCCGGAGGCCAGCAGTTTGTTTTGTTTTCCTGTACTTTACCCCCTTTTTTTTTATACCTTCACATGAGACAAATTGATTTCCGGTTTGTAATAACTTTAATCCGGTGCCATGGGGCGGTTTCCGGATTTGCTTTTCTTTCCATTATTGCATGCATATTTACCGGCGCTAGTATAGCGGTTTCCGGGTTTTAATAGATGTTTGGTTTTTGGAATGGATGTTTATTTTTACCAAGTCTCTTGGTCGAAACGATTGATAATAGCGAAACCATCTCCTTGTTCAGAGTGCATGGTTTCAGTCAGATTTTACCGGGGCCGATAGGCCGTTTCCGGGTTTAGTACGGATAGCATGTTTATTTACTCCTTGTTCGGAGTGCGGGAAAATAAGCCATCAGAATGGGATATGCAAAAATACCCGGCCTCCTTGTTCGGAGGGGGGGTGATTTCATTCAAAAGATTTTTAACAAATGATTACAAACGATCTAAGGTTGCTGGGAGCAGGGCCGGGCAATTACAGAAATCGGAGATAATCACTTGTAAAAATATTTGAGGTGGTCCGCATTCCATGGGTGGCCGAGAGTGCGGCCATTGGAATCCCGGAGCTCATAAGTTCCTCGGCGGCAGATCCGAGTGATCTCATAGGGGCCTTCCCAGTTAAGGCCGAGGGTGCCGAGTCGGGTGTCCTTGGTCGCTGGAGAGACCTTTCTGAGGACCCAGTCTCCGACTTTAAATGTCCGGTTACGGACTCGGGCATCATGGTACCGGGCAATGCGTTGCTTGTAGATCAAATCCTAATCATATTGAAATTGAATCGCAATCATATCACATATGTATCTTAATCGTATCTAAATTATCTAGTCAATGGATACGACTGGATACGCGTATCCGTGCGTATCATGTCGTATCCCCGTGTTCGATATGGGATTCGGCACTTTGGTGCCGTGTCCGTGCAACATAGGTAGAAGGCCCACCCCCATTATCAATATTAGAAGCAGAAGTTGCAGCCACATTATCAATATTAGAAGCAGATGTACCCACGTTATTCTCACTACTTTTTGTGAAGAAAGAATCAATAGTTTTTTCTCTTTTGACTGGCCTATTATCTTCACGTGTCAGCGATCCTAAACAGTTCATAGATTAAGATTCAAAGAAAAACGATCATAAACATTCTTGAGCATATATATCATAGCATCTTTATGTAAAATTCCAATTACAAACCAAATAATAAGAATGAAAAAGGGATTTAATTAAACTAAAAGAAAACTTACCAACACCAAAGATGGATTAGTAGCAACCAAGAATTTGGTTACAAAATTTTACTCTACTAGTTCTCCACGTGTTTTTTGCTTTTCCTTCTTCTGCCAAAGGTAAAGACCAAGCAGACTGGAAACCTAAACCTAAGAGTCAAAATAGGTGCCTTTTCTGTTCCCAATGTGTTGTATGCGGACATAAGTTTCATAAGTGGGCTGGGCTAATATTTTATTTAAATACATTTACACTATAATATTATATACTAGTAAAGGAATTTTGGGAAAGTGGGCTATGCTTCAGCATACCCTAGCCCTAACGTTCCTCCGCATTTGAACTGGAATAACGCTAAACTTCGGGGGTTTAAGTGAAATTTTCCCTTTAGTTACTAATATTAGATACATTAATGGTAATCATTACAAGTTTCTAGAAATAAGCAAAAACGAAACGAAGGTGAGCAAAAACGGCTCTCTTACTTGACGTAGTAGCATGTCAAAGTAGGCTCCACTTCTACTTGACCTGCCGCCCACCCTATCCTATGGTTGGCCATTTGACTAGGGGTGGGATCAGGACCATCCCGATCCCGATTATGAAAATCCTGATCCAGTCCTGATCCTGATTAGAGGCTAAAAATGATCCCGAATCCAGTCTCGATTTAGTCGAGATCCCAACAATAAAATTCTAATTAAGTCGGGATCCCGATCGGGAAACCCGAGAAATCCCAACAATAAAATTACAAGTATAATATGAAAATTTAAACTTTTTTTTTGTGTGCATAAATTGTTAATATGAACCAATAAGTACAACATATACATGATGAAAATGAAGCATACTAACATAGGAATACAATAACTTGAACTTAATCGCTATAAATCCAAATATCTATAGAACAACTTATAAATCTAAACTTAAGAATAAGATATACAAATCCAAACTTCAAAGAGAAAATAAAAATTATACATCACTTATATGTAAAAACACTTCTAGCCTCTATTTTGATCTTAAGACATAGGAGAAAAAATAAAAAATAAAAATAAAAATAATATAATAATAATTAAAAATTAAAATATATATCCAGTCGGGATGTCGGGATCCCAACATTTTTCAAAAATATATCCCGATCTCGTCCCTACTTAGTCGGGATGGGGCTGCGGGATTTGAGAATTTTTTTCCACCCCTACTTTTGACTGCTATTTTCGTCGAAATGGCATTATCATTGACGTCTCAACTACTTTTTACTTTCATGACTTGATGACTTTTCTTCAATTCAGCGCTGTTCTTGGGTCTTCTCCTTTTCCTGGAAAACAAGCAGGCACTGCTGTTCTCTCTCTTTCCTTCCCACCATTTTTCAATTCTCTAACCTTCTTCTTTTTTTTTTTCTTTTTGTTTTTTTTGGTCCCTGTTTTTTTTTTTTTTTTCCTATTTCTGCTCTGCTCGCCCCCCCTTTTTTTTCTCCTCTCTTCGGGGGGGGGGAAGGTTTTTTTTTCCTTCTTCTGGGCGTGTCTCAGTCCATCATGGTGTGTGGTGCGGGGCGTCCGCCCTTTTTTTCTTCCCCTTCCCTTCCCCCTGCGCCTCAAATTCTACTATTTCCAATTTGTGGGGCCAACAAGTATGTTTTTCCATCATTTGGGTCCACCAAAGTCAACAATGTTGTGGATGGAGGTCAATGGCCCTTTTAGATTGATTCTCAGTTCTGTAAAAGAATTTTCAATGAGAAGAAAACAATGGGCCGTTCTTGTTTATTCTTGTCAATAGGGGCTTATTTCTCCCTCTGTTGCTTCATCAAAACCTCAACTTTTTCGCAACCCATTAGAGAAGACACCACCTTGATTCATAATGATGGCAGCTTTCAATTGGGTTCATCGAAAACTGTCGATGGCCGGAGTCTGTTGGCGGAAGACATCTGTAATCATGGGCGTTGCGGCGCCAATGGAATTTGCTCCATTAATTCCGCTCCAACTTGCAGTTGCCTAAAAGGGTTCAATCCCAACTCACCTCAGAAGTGGAACATGGAGGAGTTCAAAGAAGGTTGTGCGCGCGCTCAAGCCTTGAGCTGCCAGAATAAAACTGGGTTTGTTACATATTCTGGGGTGAGATTGCCAGACGTTACGAATTCGTGGGAAAATCGAAGTTTGAGTCTTGGGGAATGCAGGAAAGATTGCTTGAGAAACTGTTCTTGTATGGCTTATGCAATCAGGCCCAATGTTGAAGGAGGAGGCAGTAGCTGCACCATCTGGTTTGGTGACCTGATCAACATCAGAAAGGTTTCAGATGGTGGGAATGATCTGTATATTCGAATGCCTGCTTCGGAATCAAGTATGCTCTTCTTTTTATGTGAACATTTAACTTCCCCTAAATTGTTGCGATTACCTGTGATTAACGTTTGTTGTTTTGCTCTCTTGCAATGAACTATCAAGAGAGGAGTTCGCCTAAAATGAAGATAGCAGTGATAGTGGTGTCTGTTCCTACCGTTGTTTCCATGACACTCTTAGCTGTTTATTGCATTCACAGAAAAAGAACAAAGTTCAAAGGTAAGTAAAACTAGGGCCATATGGCCGTTCCTGTTATTCAAATACATATCTTACAGATAGGTTGCTTTTACATTCACTCTGCAATGTAATATCCTAACACAACATTTTTTATGTGCTCCTATTGAACCTCAACTATGCTGTACTTTAGAAAGGAATTCCATAATTGGATTGATGCCACGAAAGAAAAGAAATTTTTGCCACATTGAAAGTATGCCATTGCCAAGTCAGTGTCTAACATGGTGAAACTTGCTCTCCATCAATGTCATTAGCCAAAATGATTTTGAAACCCAGGAATGTTCATCATATAGATTTATTTCAGGTTTAGATGCTCCCTTGCACTATGCATTAACTTTACATCAATCGTCTTTCTGGATTCCATCTTAACTCATATACTATGGCATCAACCGCTGCCTGTTTGATTTTACCAATTATCTCTTTCATAAGGTGTTTTTGGCTTCAACCACAGCATAGGACTGCATCATAGGCTATCCATTCGATCCCATAATGATTCCTCCAGTGCAGAATCTGGATTTGCACTAGTATGTGTTATAGGCTCAGTTATCTGAATAATACAGTGGCCCTTATGAGAGAATGAATGCATGACTAGAAACTGAGAAAGAAGCAGAAGAGATGCTCTGCATCTGTGTTTTAATTTATTGGTCCATCGATATTAATTTAAATGTATTCATTTCTTGCTTCTCATTCGTCATACTGGATGGAAGTTGATCCTATTTATCTGTACATATTCTCTTTAATTTAGTGAAAATGGGCGGAAGCAATGCAATCATGGGTCATAACAATGAAGGACAGAAAGAAGACTTGGAGCTACCAATATTTAGTCTCTCAACAATAATCACCGCCACTGATAACTTTGCACTCAACCAGAAGCTTGGAGAAGGTGGTTTTGGATCGGTGTACAAGGTATATTTCCTTTGTGTAGCATAAAAATTTCAAGCTTCAATGAACTAGTTTGTTTCTTGTGGAAATTTGTAATCCTTATGCTAGTGAGAATTTTCAGGGTAGACTAGAAGATGGGCAAGAAATTGCTGTGAAGAGGCTCTCACGAAGTTCAGGGCAAGGACCAAATGAATTCAAAAATGAAGTACTGCTAATAGCCAAACTTCAGCACCGAAATCTAGTAAGGCTTCTAGGGTACTGTATCACGGGAGAAGAGACATTGCTGATATATGAATATATGCCCAACAAAAGCTTGGACTTCCATATTTTTGGTTCGAATCCTCAAAACTTACAGTATACTGTTGAAATAGATTTAGACACTGTTATTCCTTAGGTCCTAAAGCTCTTCTGTTTGTGCTTATGAGATTTTACATGGAAGTAACATGAGTCAAAACTTTTCAGATCAAACTCAGAGTAGACTGTTGGAGTGGTCACAACGGTTGCCAATCATCTATGGGATTGCTAGGGGTCTTCTGTATCTGCATGAAGATTCCAGATTGAGGATTATACATAGAGATCTGAAAGCAAGTAATATTTTACTTGATAGGGAGATGAACCCAAAAATCTCGGACTTTGGCTTGGCTAGAATATTTGGAGGAGATCAAACTGAAGGAGTTACAAAAAAAGTTGTTGGAACTTAGTATGTAGAGATTACATCTCTCCTTTTTAACTACTAGTCTTTAGTTCATGTTTTTGTTGCATTACATATCTGCTTGTCATCTAATATGCCCTTGATTAATTTGTTTTGTTTCTTTTGAATTCATCAGTGGTTATATGGCACCTGAATATGCCATTGATGGTCAATTTTCTGTGAAGTCCGACGTTTTTAGTTTTGGAATTTTGTTGTTGGAGATAGTAAGCGGGAAGAGGAGTTCAGGATTTCATGATCCAGAGGATAACCTTAGCCTCATTGCCTATGTAAGTACTCAATATCAAATACCTTCTCTACGTGTGCTTGATCTTGTGGCTGACAAAACACATTATTTGCTTTAGGCATGGAAATTGTGGAAAGGAGAGAGGTCTTTAGAGTTGATTTATGAAAGCTTAACTGACTCGCGAACTCTATCAGAAGTCTTGCGTTGCATACATGTTAGTCTATTATGTGTGCAACAGCTTCCTGCAGACAGGCCAACCATGTCATCTGTGATCCTGATGTTAGGTGATGAGTGCCCTTTGCCTGAACCCAGAAAACCAGGCTTCTTTGGTGGAGGACATTCACCTGATGCGGATTCTACGAGCAAGGCCAAAACATGTTCAGTATACGACTCTATCATAACTGTGCCGGAGGCTCGATAAGATTCGATTGAAAATTACACATCATGTACAACATATTTATTCGTTGTTATTCAAAGTTATTATTCTTAGGGTTAATAAATATAAGCACCTAAATTATGAGACTAATTTCAAATTGGTACATGAACTTGTAGTACAGACATAACCAAATTTCACGAAACCTAACAAATTACTCCCCACCTATGCCCAACAACCCAAAAACAGCACCACTTTTCATTTGTAGTACCCAAAAACAGCACCACTTTTCATTTGTAGTCTGTCCTCCCACTGTACCATCAATAGTCTAGGGAGCACATCAATGAAACTATTGTTGGCACTGCCATTGATTTCTCTCATGGCAACCCATTTGTTCGGATTATAAAACATACCCACATTGCCCTTATCCCGAAAGTTCCCCACCCTATCAGAACCTCTCGACACAGGTCGCGACATGATGACTAGTATAATTGTGCCCCTTGAAATTTACTGCAAATTTGTTGCAATCATTATCTGATTGGTGTTCGTTTGTTGGACTCTATCCCAATTTTTTAGATTTACTCGCAAATTGGTCGTTGTGGTGAAAGTTAGGGTTTCTTTGTACGGAACCGCTTCGATTTGGTGTTTTGCTCTGGTGATTTGTTATTGTAGTTATTGTAAGAATACTCTACAAAGGACAATCATGAAGGGAGTGCTATAACAGTGAGAATGAAGGGAGTGCTGTAATCATTGATTACAAACCGATATTGCTTCTATAACAAGGACTCCTATTGCAAGGATACTTAACTAAATGGTCCATAACTTAATAGAAGAGGTATACTAATTCCTAAGCATATTAGAACTCCCTAATACAGCCTTTACTTGTAGTGCAAGTCACCGGCTATTTGATACTCAAATCTTACATTCTCCCACATGAGTATCAAAGGGAACCGAGGTACTATACATCAGTAAAAACTTGCATTTAGGATGATCATTGAGTTCACTTAAGTGCTTATGAATTCTCTTCTGGAACAACGCGTTAGGTTTAACAATTATGCAGAAATGCAGAATCCACAACACAAATCTGGTATGTGATGTTTCTGTCTGCATCTACATACATAAGAGGTAACCATACAAATGTTGTTGACCAATCTTTGCAATATTCGATTATGAGTAAGCGCGAAGCCCTTACTCCCACATTTTAGTCCAGGAGTGAAGTTCTAAAAGAAACTTTGCATCCTTGTTATCTGTAAATGTAATATCAGTATGTACAAACTTAAAACAGTCATGTTTGTATACTTAAAAGGGTTTTTATCATGAGTTGCCCTTAACTTTACTCAAGGGAACTATATCGTGCTGAAGTTTAAAAGTGATCGATTTGGTCCTAACTTATGAAAACCAATCAAAATGGTACCCAAGTAAACTTGCGTTAAAAATCCGTTAAAATTTGTCATTTTCATCCTCTTCAACCTCTGTTTATTTTTCATCTTTTCTGGTCTAAAAAAAATCTTAATCTAGCCCTAAAATATCCCACCAGCAATCCCGCCGCCCCATAACCAGCCCCAAATGTAAACATTTGACATCTAAATGTTTAGATTGAACAAGGGATTTTAAGCTGGATTTCAAATAATTTTCCAGAAATTAAAAATTTTACAAGTAACCCAAATTTTGGGTTCCTGTTTGGACCCTCTTGTTTTGTCGCTCGCTGCTGCGACACCGACAGTGGAGCCAAACCCAGTTAGCGGAGAAGCCCGAGCTCCCTCGTAGTCGTCATTGTTGTCTCTCTTGTCGCTCTTGCCATGCTTGGCCGTCGAGTCGGAGCAGGGGATCCTCGATGGGTAGTGGTGCCGAGCCGGTTGGGTGATCTGACCCGGTTTGTTGTTGTGGTTGTTGCTTTTTGCGCACTCGGATTCGGAATTATCGGGCTTCGATGCAGCGGTGGGCTCAGCATAGACGGGGCGGCATAGTCGGTGGCGGTCGGCGACGGTTTGATTCGTGGTCCCCTTTTCAAGAATGAGAGCTAGAAAATTTCAGTTTCACCCAAAGATTGAAATGCTCGGTTTGGATCTCTTGGTGTATGAAAACGATAACAGGTTATACTTTTCAAAATTCTTCTTCAAGTCATTGAACGAATGTCCTCCCCAGTTATTGTTTTGCAGGTTGATTTGAATCCTTTTAGAAGCTTGGACTTGTGGTGAGAGAATTGGAAGGTGAATATTGTGTTGATGGTCAAACCCGAACTGCACGTGGTAGCTTAATAAGTCCTCCTTCCTCCTGTGTTTAAGAACATATCAAGTAGGATTTGATTTCCCTTTTCCAGATCTCTAAAATGGAATGTTGGAGGGGTGGTCATGGTAGGCAAGGAGGTGGGGGGCTTCGTCGGCGACGGCATGTGGTCAGCTATTATAGGCCAAAGATGGCATTTCACTAAAATACATTGCCAAATGACCATTGTATCCTTAGTTTTAACTGAATCTTGACGGAAAATAGATCTAGGTACTATATTGATTTGTTTTCATAAGTTCAAGTACCAAATTGATCACTTTTAAACTTCAGGCACCATATAGTCCGGTTGAGTAAAGTTCAGGCACCACTCATGATAATAACCCTACTTAAAACTGGTATTCTTAAGAGCACAGATACATATCATTATGAAAACTCAAAATTCAACTGCAAAACTTGAAGGAACCATAATCTGTCAAAACAATACAACAGAATCTAACCTTTGGAGTAACAGACCCTTATGTCACTCCCACATAATTACTGAATGGAACGAGTCATGAAGGCCAAGACTCCTCAAATGTCTTCTAAATGCCACTAAAGTTATACCTTTTGTGAGTGGATCTGCTACCATATCATCAGTGCCAATATGAATGACATTGATAATGCCATCCCTGAATCTTGACATTGATAATGTCCATTAGACGTGAAGAGGCAATTGTAAATAAAAATTGAATTTAAGATGTCAAAATATGGCAAATTGGAGTTAGATGCGTTAAATGTGACTAAAAATGAGTTGTTGTTGTCATTTGAGATAGGGAATTTATATTTCCACCCAACAATTCTCTCTCCACACTCATCATTCATATGAATTATGTAATTACTTTTTTATCCTTTTGTAAAATTACACTTAAACCCTAAAAGATATTAAATAAAATAAAATATTTTTTAGCACACCCAACCTATCAAACAAAACCCTTCCAATTCTCAAACAATGTATTCTGAAGAAAAAAAAAAAAAGTTCCCACACAACGTGATTATTCCATTCTTCACAATCGACAAGCTTATTTAGAGAGAAATTAAGAATTCTTGACGAATGGAAGGTGAAATCGAAGTTCCAGATCCTTCAATTGAGGTATGAAAGTTCAGAGTTTCTTTTCAAGATTTAGGGTTTCTAATGCAAAATTTTGTCACAAGTTTTAGGGCTTTAGGGTTTCCGTCTGATGCAAATTTAGGCATCGGGGTTGCGAGTGAAGTTCTGAATTTTGCGATTTAGGCATGTTTTGTTTTACTTCTTGATCGTTAGTTTTTCGGTAATCATGATTCAACTCTTAGTGTTTATTGGATTGCAGTAGACTAATAAAGATGCAAATCTCCTTTTGTTATCAAAAAGTTGCATGCAGCTCCTAGCTTTTGCACATGTGTCTGCAATTACTTGAATTTGGGCACAAGTCTTCATCTTTTCAGATCTCTATTATGAACGCAGTTGTATAAACCATTTCGTTTTTAGGATTTAGTTTAACGGCACTTGAAAGAAAAGAATAGCCAGTTTAATGGTTGCTTCCATTCGGTATGCCGTGCGCACGAAAGAATCTCATTATTTTGACATCTCATCAGTTTGATTTAAAATCATTGGCATGGATTCGAGAAAATTGGGTGTGTTTTAGAAAAATTCAATATTTGATTAGGGGCTTTTTTGGAATAAAAAATAGGTGTTGATATAACCTCCCTTTGAGATATTAAGCATATTTTGATTAGTCTAGCATACTATTTCCCTACAAGGATTGTAATGGTCTTCTGATTAATGTTTGGTTTTTTGCAATATGCTTAATATTTTAATATAACAAGCATCACAAGACCATCTTATTAATTTACCTTTTGTAACTTGCACTTGCTAGTAATCGCAATATTAATAGCTATAGTATTGTATCCTCCCGCGTTTGACCCAGGTGAGTTGTTGCTCGGTTCCCGTCGAGAATGACCCAAATTCCTTCAATCTTGATGATTTCCATCCCGTTTTCACCCCAATTCAATACCGGATCAGATTCCCAAGATCTCGTTGCCAATCCTCAACCCAGGTCGCCTCGTGCTGTTGTTGCAGCTTCGATTTCCCTCGAAGTTGGGACTCATGGGATCTAGGGGATTACCGGCGCATTTCATACCCCATCGCTGCCACCTTAAATTGCACCTTACCGCCGTCTCGCTTGGGTGTCGTCTCGACTCGCCCTTGCTTAACCTTTTCCCCGCCGCCTATCCATTCTTACTAGGAAGCCATAGCTCATCACCTTCCCCTAGTTCGTTTGATTCTTAGAATCGGGCGGATTGGGTGATGACTCCCATCGTTGACCCTTCCTGGCTCGTGCCAACCGCTATTGCCCTCAGTGGCGGACCCAACTGTGTGCGGAAGTCAGCGCCCGCTCCCATGCTGGCCAGAATTGACATGGACTAGGAGCGGGTTTGCTTTGCTCCTTTCCCTGCTTGCCGAGAATTCCATCGAAGGTGTATGTGCGCAGAAGGAGGAAGAAGGAAGATTTTTTTTTTTTTTTTTTTAATATTCTGAAACCAAAATGACGTCGTTTTGGGTGTAAGTCATTTAATGAAAATGTGTCGTTTTGAACCACCATGTGAAACAAAGCAGCCACTTCAAACCAAGTCATTTAGGCGCATTTCCCATTTGTCCCTTGAAAATAATCACTTTTAGATCACTTGAAAATAATCTGCTGTCAGAAAGAGTGAAGTGTTTGGTAACCTGTATAGAAAACTTGCCCGGGTATCATAATCAGGAATTCTGAGTGTTTGGTAAATGTCAATATAAAACTGTCATAACAATATACAATTACCAAAAAGGGTATAAGGCTAAAATGACTTATTCCTCAAGTGTATAGAACTCACTTGAGTTTTTTACTTCTATAATTTTAATAGAAGATCACATTCAAAAGTGCTTTCATTATAAATAATGAAGCAGCAAAAATATTTGTTTTAGAGTTTAAACTCTATATATGTACATTCCAAAAAAAAGTCTAATCATAAGCACAAGTCATACAAAGCCTATGTAGATGAGCTCATTAAGTTTGTGGCTATATTGTTTCTCAACACTTCCATTTCTTGTGCTACCAAGCTACTACCTTTCTTCTTTCTCCTATCTTCAATATTAAGGGGTTGGTGTTTCCTCTTTTTTCCATATCCGGAGGAATGCCTGCTGATTGGAAGGGTTTATACCTAGGTTCCATCTGCTCTTCTCGCTCTCAAACTCATCCTTGAATGTGTTCCAAAGGGTTGTCCATTGTATCACCTCCATAGTTACCACCTATTTCAAAAGCGACCTACAACACAAAAACGAAGGAAGGCCTCGTATTTCATAGCAAGTACTATATGTTTGACCTAAAAAGGAGATAGCAGTGGATACAATTGAAAGTAGTTCATAGTCACTGCAGCCTAACATCATTCAATGAATGGTTCCTTATTAAGCTTAGTGCAAAGAGAAGATTTTGAAGACAACAACAGCCCAACAAGTCAGTTCAAAGATCACAATGTCACTTTTGGTTTTGGTCAGAAACACTGCTTAAATTACACGTTTTCTTTCCTGTGTTTATTTTTTTTCTTTCCAATAACTTATAGCCAAATCTACTTCAATTGGTCCCCCATTCAATCATGATGCATTGCTATTTCCTAAAGCTCTCAAGCTCTAAAGCCTAGAATATATATTCACTACGTATCCGACAAATGCAAACAACAATATGGAGAGCTTGGCAGAGATGTTGCTTCATCTGTTGTTCATGATTTCGGAACAGTGTACAACTAAAGTGTGATTCAGGAGTTCAAAGTAATAACATCGGTTTCATATCGACAACTAATATCAACCAATTAAAGTTGAGGCTTACCCAACAAAGTGTGTATTAGGCTATTGTTTTTCATGTAATCATACACCAAATATCTGCCATTTCCATCAACACAACATCCTTGAAGCCTAACAAGGTTTTCATGCCTGATTACAGACAAAGCAGCCAATTCTGCTATGAACTCCCTCTCTCCTCTCATGGATTCAATCTCAACAGAAAGTACCTTTACAGCTACAAGACTCCCATTTTTTAGCTGACCCTATAAAATTCAACCAAAATTGACCCAATATCAGCAAACACAAGCTCAATTTTGGTTTCAATACATGCAGAATTTAATGTTACAGAGAACAAGAAAGAAAAAAGAAGAGGAAACCTTGTAAACAGAGCCAAAGCCGCCTTCTCCAAGCTTGTTTGAAGAAGCCGTTGGTGGCAGACTTCAATTCCTTGCAAGAGAAAATTCTTAAGCTTTCTTGATTTTGGTCATCTGGGTTTGCAAAAAGCACAGAAAACCATTCAAAATCACATCAGAACACAACAAAAATCACAAATTCACCCAGAAAAAAGAAACCTCTTAACACAAATACTAAAACAACAGAAAACTCAAAGTAATCTGATTACAACAGACAACTCAATATTTTCTGAAACCCAGCAAACCCAATTCCATAAAATCAATTTGATGAAATTCACTATCCACAAAACCCAGCAAACCCAAAACCCATTACCCACTTCACAAATTCATGAAATTCAACCTACCCAATCAAAATCCGACGTACCCAGATCAATTCTACCACCGAATTCGAAAACAAAAGTGAAAATGAGAGAGATTTTTGCACCTTTGATCGAAATGAGAGCTCTTGGTTGCTCGCGTCGCCGCTGGAGGGAAAGAAAAACGAGAAAGAAAAACAGGAGCCGCTTCTTTCATTAATGAGCAGTGGTCTCCGTGTTTTTCATATGCCATTGTCTCCAAAATCGGGTTTCCCCAAAGCGACCCCGGAGCCGCTTTTCGAAAGCGCATGTGATGGCCAGCGATTTTGGCCAAAATCTGGATTCCACCCTTTTACCAAACACATGTACAGTATCCGCGCTTTCAAAATAATCCATAATCGGCCCAAATAATCAATCCCAAACGGGAACTTAATGAAATTATGTATAGCATGCTTGATCCCGAAATTGAAATTTGCACTCTGACAAAGTAAAAGTTCTTAAACTTGCTACGTTTTATTCTGAGAATTCAAAGAGAAAGAGGGATATTGATGCTTGAAGATCAATTTAACATTTATAATCTTGATATGAAAACAAGTAATGAGTTTTCATCATTGAAAACCATTGGTGAACTTGCAGAAAATTTGGTGAGCATGGGGAGGAGTCGAGTGATCAACCTAAAGCTACCACTCAAACATGACAACAACTCACAATGAAATCATGCTACATTCAAATAAGATGTTTACTATAAAACATTTACACATTGTATTATCTCACAAAAATATCAATAAAGCTACCAAAGTTTTCACTTAGATGACTGCATTGTTAAGTGATTACATTCTAATAGTATTGCTCCTAAGTTGGTAATGTTGGTCATCTTTACAACGTATGTATTGTGAAGAACTAGTGATATATATGTCATATATAGTGATATATATGTCATATATAGTGATGTGAGCGAGTAGATTTCCATCGTACAAGCTATTATCACTTTTATTAAAATAAATGCCGTCTATGGTATACTAGTATAGTATAATATGGATTAAGGTTTAGGGTAGCGTTATAGCAGAACGCTGATACATGATGTGAATTAAACTGCGTTATAGCAGAACGCTGATACATGATGTGAATTAAACTAACTCTTTTTAGTTGATTAATTTAACCAAATTAAAAACTCGCAAGTGCACGAATCAATGTATAGTATAGCTCAGGCAAAATACAAGGTCGATCCCACGGAGAAAATAGTTAACTTGGAAATTGAAAACCAGAATGAAATCTAATTAGAACAAACACAAACTAACAAATTGAAAAGTGATTTTGGTTTTTAGGATTTTGTAAAACAACAAATAAACAAACTTAGAAATCGTGCATTTTAGGGGTTTTGAAAACAAGAGTAAAAGCCTAGGGTTCGGAATCAACCAAAGCACTTCCGTTTATGACACAATGCAATCAATGAAGTGTTTCAATTCTAAAGATGATAATTCCCGTATCTAAGTCACTGTCGTGCACCTAGACCATAATTTTCCTTACGTGCATGATTCTCTCACTGTCGTGCAGAGGTCGTATATCTAATACATGCAACCTATCACTGTCGTGCATAAATTTAACATGTAAGGCTCATTACTTTGCGAACAAGAAAACAGAGAACCAAGCAACAATGTAATTTACCACACTTAATCACAAGAAGCTAATTGAATTATATTGCCGATTAAGCCTCAAACTTATCTTTCAATTACTAGATGCAAAGTCCTAAGGTGATCAATCAAAGAACTCAAACAAAAAGCAACAATTATAATAGTGATTAAGCATTCATCAAATTTAGGGTTTAGGAACAAATAAAAACTACGAACTAACACTACGACGAACCTTTTGAAATCTGACTTATAGTCTCTTTATATAGGCGTCTTTCTTTTCCTTCATCAACAGGGTAAGAAATCTCCTACTTCTTCTTGAATATGAATTTAGGAAAGTTAGACTCCTACTGCCTTTAGTTTCCTAGTTGCTCTTGGTGAAGCCCTTTACTTTTCCAAATATGAAGTGGGAAGAACTGATTTCGCTTCTTTGGGCTGCTGACTTGGCTTCATAACATAACTTCATTGCAAACCCGCGTAAAAACTACTGCAGCGACGACTTGTACGAAAATGATCATAACAATCTCCACATTGCTCGGATTGACAAGCTGTAAAATTCTACTTAGAGCTGACATCTATATCTTTCCAACGATATATAACTCACCATCTGATTCTCTCCTAAGGATATCCAGAATCTCCCACGAGCTGACTGCTTGCGGAACACCACTTGACCTTAAAAGCTCCTTTTTGCACATTTAATCACATTTCTACTTCAAACCTACAAAATAACAAAACTAAGTTAAACAAAATAAAATTAGTTTAAGAACATAACAAGAATCTAAGAATAAGGATATAAAAGTGTATGCAAAATTGGTTGTATCAATACCATTGTAGCCGTAAGAAGTACATTATACTATTGTAATGATATAGTATAACAACAAATCTGTCGTTGTATCAAGTACACAAAATGTTATAACATTCATGTTTACATTATAAAATTCTGCCAAGTGTTGTAGTATTAGAAGCGTATATCATTTTTCATATACGTACAAATAGCAACACATCCAACTCAAACAGCTGATCCAATTCAAAGCGTATATCACTTTCCAACACCCATCCTCCATAGGGCTTTTCGCTTGATTAAATTCGATGTAGTCTCTGGAATCTTAGATGTCGTCAGACAAGAAAGGCTTCCCACTCTTAGACATGATGAAATACAAACCATAACAAATATTTCGGTAAAATTCAATTGATGAAAATAGTCGAAATACATGGAGTAGTGGAGGGGGGGGCGCCAGGGGGCGGGGCGTAAGTACTTTTTTTTTGTGGGGGGGGGGGGGGTGGGTGGGGGTGTGGGTGTGTGGGGGGGGGGGCCCCCCCTTTTTGGGGGGGGGGAGAGAGGGGTGCGGGGGATATCTCTGTTTCTTGGGGGGGGGTGGGGGGGGGGGAGAGGCAAGTATTTGTTTGAAATTTGGTTTGGAGATACGGCAGCCACGTTTGTGAGCTACTGCAACCACCACAAAAACATAATAAACATGTACAAAAAAAATCTTGGAATCCAAGGGTCAAAATAAATTACTAACATGATCAATGGTGTGATTAATTCAAATCTGCAGGTTGGCAATGAGGGGAGTATTTTAAATTATTTCCCTCTTAATTAACAAACAGCACAAACAGAAACACAAGATGACTAGTCACCGTTCTGGTCAGGCTTGACAGTTAACTTACAGATTGTGTTTGACTTGACAGATGTTTTAAGATATCAATCACTCAACAAATATAACTTGTGGATGCTTGTGATTTGTTCAACAACACTCAGATGCTATGCCAACTTAGGTCCTCAACGAAATCAGTGAGTTAGATATTCGTGAGCTATCCACAACTACAGCTTATTAAATCCAGCGTTTCTAATGCAGCAGTTAAGATGACCAGTCAGGCAGATTTGTCCAGATTGCATGTTAAAAGAGTTGGTGCTGAATTAAGTCCAATTTTAATTAAGCCAAGTATTTAACAATGCACAGAGATGGACACACGATTTTGGTACCCGGAAAAGTCCACAAAGGGATAAAAAAACCGGAGGTCTATCAGAAGACCGGCCTTCCACTATGAAATGGCAAAAGATGCCCAATACAAGATTTCAACCAAGCTCAATATCTAATGTACCTATCTTAGATGCAGCGGTCTCTTGTGTGGCTTCTTCTCAATCACTTCACTTCCAATGGATGCTTGCTTGGTCAACACGATATACGGACATACACAAGTATATTCCTATACGTGGCACCTTAATATGAATGCAGTGGTGATTTATGACCAGTCACAGTTGCATTCCCAGAAAACTACAAAGCTTCAGGAAATGAACAGTAACTGTGTTTACTGCTACAGTTATGAACTGGGCAGCAAACTAACTAAGGTCAATGACCTCTAAAACTCAACTAAGTCTATGAACATGCATGAACATGGAAGACTTTAGTTGCACACTACTAATCCGGCTTAAAGTAAGAGAACTTTAAAAACAAGCCGAACTAGGAAGATAAACCCTCTTCAAAGTTTTGCTTAGAACATTTTCTTTTGAAAACAACTTTGAAAATCAAGGGTTTAACAAACGCATACCATCCTCATAAATCTTATGATGCTTCTATGCAAGTGAACTAAAAGCACTCAAGAAGAAAGAAGAAACCCGAGAGGAAAGTATGAACAAAGGTGAGAGCTTTTCAAAATGTTTTGAGAATTATAACTTGAAAACCCTAATTGAATCAGCCGGTTTAAGGTTGTTTAAATAGGGGATAAGGGCTTAAAGATCAACGGCTGAGAATTGGACAACACAAAACCACTTTATCACTTTACAATGAAAAAACCGGTTAAAAGAGTTAACTGTGACCAGACTGCTGGGTAAAGGCATGTTCTGTTGACCGGACTGTTGGGTAAAGGCATGTTCTATTTAAATTACTTTATCAAAAAGTTTCTGTCACTGATTGTCAACGACCCACGTACATGAAATCGGTGACCAGTCACAAAATAACAGAAATCCTTATTCTAATGAAACCTTTTGCAAAAACCTAAGTATTTTGAAAACGTTTGACAATATAACATAAGAACTTATGCTAGACATATTTAATATGCAGATATGATATGCAATATGATTGTCACATTTGAATGCATCTTCAACAAACCACCTGTCTTCAATCTTCAAGCTCCTTCAACAATTCTAAATATCTAGGAATAAACCCTAATTGACTAATTGAGCTTGTTACATTTATTACAATGTTTTTGTACAAAGATAGCCAATATTAAAATAACCTACACTCCCCCTTTAGCTTTCCTTGACAAAAACAACCCCATGAACTCACATCGCTCACACTCACCAAATTTATGGTAAATTGATTAGTCAAAGTGTACCTGCAAGTAAGCTTACAACAATATACAATATGATATATTCTCCCCCTAACTAGCATAATAAAATCGTAGTATAAACATATGCTAAAAAATTACTCCCCCTAAGTGATAGAACATGTGAAAGTAGCATTTACTCCCCCTTTTTGTCATGGCAAGACAAAGGTTATGAAATTAGAGTATAATGAGCAACGGAAGCAAGAGAAAACTACAATCAAACAATGTAAACAAGGAGCAAAGAGAGAGAATAAAGCACAAATGGAGCAATATAAACACATAAGCAATAATGGGAAGCACTCCCCAAAATGTAGCAACTAAACACACAAGCAAACACAATTTAAACACATGATTAGTCACAACAAAATAAGCCCCAAAAGTTCACAGTGGGCATAATAGAGTACAAACCATCAACAAAAAACAGATAATTGTTCACGACTAAACACGACAACATAAAGCTAAAAAACATAGAACAGATTAGCAAAACATCCAACAACCCAACACAACAACTCAAATCGAATCACTCATGGTTCGATTTCTTCTTTGAGGAACGTTTGGAGATTTTCTTTCCACTCAACGCCTTGATCAATTTGGCAGTGGCCTTCTTCACGGCAGCGTTAACAGTGGCAGACAGATTTGATGGAGAGACTGGTCCAATGGACAGCTTTGCATTCCTCAAAGATTTCACTGCCCTCTCACTTTTCTTGACCAGTTCCTCAGTCAAGGGTCCCTTCAAACTCTTGTAATCATCCATAGAGGGATCCATAGGAACATCCGCACGCTCGCATAGGTGATGAATGAAACACGGAAAGACCACAGACGCACAGGTACCCACAATTTTCCCAGTATTTCGAGTTTTTGAAAGAATGGAATCATAGATTAGATGACCTAAGGGAACGGGATACCTCTGCACCAAAAGATAGACTAGTCTAGCAGCCTCAAGAGTAACATTCGTAGCATTACCGGTAGGGAGAATGTTTGTTTTAACGATTCGCAGCAAATACCGATAGCTAGGGGACAAATGTGACCTACTTGGCTTGTCACCTAGGGCAACAACTAGATCTGGATCATGGAAGGCAAGTGCAGAAAAATCCGGCATGAAAATCCGGCTAGACTCCTCTAGATAGGTTGTGTAAGACTCGTGATCGGCATGACTAGGCAAACCAAAATAATCATAAATGACCTTCGGACTAAGATTAACTCTAACCCCACGCACCACAACATCAACATCATAGGAAAAGACATCCAATTTTGGGAAATTAGCAAAGAACTCGCTCACAACCGTTAGATTGAACCTAAGATCATGTGTGGGGACCAATAGCAGATTTTTCAAATTAAAGAACCTAACGACATCTTGGACCCATCCTAGACCTAAAGATGACACAAATTCGGAGGAAAAGTTGAGAATAGGGTACCCACGCTCCGTGACAACCATCCCTGTCATCACTTGATCATAATACTTACGTACGGCTTCATTCACAAAACGTGGATGATTCACAGTCGGAGCAGGTGGTTGTCGAGGCATCCTTCGTCGATTAGCCTTCATCTTTTTCCTTCCTCCACTCTTCTTTTCGGGAGGCACAACAGGTTTGGATGGCTCCTTAGAGTGCAGCGAGTGCTCAGAGTGATCACTCAAGTTAAGATCCGGAATGTCATTGTAGGATATTTGTATCTTAGGAAATAATGTAAATTGGCTATCCTTGTACAAAAACTTTGTATAAACATTCACAAGCTCAATTTAGGTTTAATGTTTAGATATTAGAATAAGTGAGATAGTGGTTGACTTGAAGATCAAGATGTGAAGATGTGCTCCCAGATTTCTACAGCATTTAACATCACTTATGTTTGCATATGATTTCATAAACATAGGATTATTCTTGAGAAAATCATGTTCTTTACAAAAAACTGCAGTTTTCATGTATTTGGTGACTGGTCACCTAAACTCCGCATGTGACAGTTTTTCTGACAGCAACTTGCGATTAGTTGGATTGACAGAACATGCTTTTATCCAGTTTTGACTGAACATCCTTTTAACCGCTGGGTTGTCAACTGTTTCCCACTAACTAAATCTGCCTAGGGTTACTTTTGGTTAAGGAAATCTCAGCCGTTCCTTGTTGCAATCTCGGCCATTCATTTCTTATCCTCTTTGTCAATAAAAGCTAAACCTTGTCCGCCATTTTCACTCGGGGTTTTTGCATAAAGATTTTCATCATTCACATTTCAAAAACTCTCTTGCTGCCGTCTTCCTTTGAATTGTTTCTTACCTTCTTGTTGACTTTCATTCACATAAAGTTCATACAAGAATACATAAGATGGCAAGCAATTGAACTTCTTTCAAAGTTTCGGATTTTCAAAAACATTCATCTTTGAAGGAAACCTTGAAGAAGTTCTTATCTTTACCGTTTCAACTTCCAAGTTTTCAAAACTCATTTTAGTTTAGAAGTTGAAATAGTGGTCTTTAATCTTGTCTCCCATGTTCACACATAATTTGAGACAAGGTTGTTATTTAGGAGTCTTTTGACTTCATGTTTTTCTGCCCAGTTTTGTAACTGCTGCAGTAGAACACTCAGTTGTCCAGCGGTTTTATTGAAGCTCTTTAGCTTTCTGTAACTCTGCTGGTGACTAGTCACATATAATCACAGCTTATACATTTGGTGCCGCTGACCAGACATACGTGTGTATTCTCTGGAAAGTGATTGACCAGTCATCTGTACCACTGGAGGTGAAGTGATTGAAGAAGGAGCCGCACGAGGGATTGCTGCATCTAAGACTAGGTACATTAGATATTGAGCTTGTCGAAACCTTGTATTGGGCACTTTTTTGCCATTTCATAGTGGAAGGCCGGTCTTCTGATAGACCCCCGGTTTTTTTCCCTTTTGGGGTTTTTCCGGGTACCAAAACATTGTGTCCATCACTTTGATTTGTTAATCACTTGGCTAATTATAAAATCAGATTTAATTATGCACCAACTTAACTTAACATGCAATCTGGACAAAGCTGTGTGACTGGTCATCCTATAAACTGTTGCATTAGAACCGCTGTATTTGAATAGGTTGTAATTGTGGATAGCCCGCAGATTTCATCCTCACTGAATCTGTTCTGGGGACCTAAGTTGGCATAGCATTTGAGTGTGGTTGAACAAATTCACAAGTATACACGATCTGTAATCTGAGTGACTAGTCAGAGACTTGAGTTTGGAAACTACGTGACTGGTCACGTGATTCTAGTATTGTAACAAGTATCAGGTTCATCACTTTAGGTGACTGGTCACCTGAAAGTGATCTTTTGTGTGATTTGATTGTACGTGCCGTGACTTAATTAAAAATTACCCCCCTCATTGCCAACCTGCAGTCATGGTGTGAAGATTCACCACCATGGAATGTTGAAGCGGCAGGAGTAACTAAGGAGTCGGCAGGCGCAGCAGGAGGAGAATCCGGTCGGATTACTTGGACATCCTCCTCGGAATCGGCAGAACTGAAGTAGATATGGGGCAGAGACGCAAGTGCAAGAAGGATCATCATGTTTTCTCTCAAAAAGTTGGAGAAAATTCGGAGAATTTTGGAATGGGAGACTATGAGAGAAACCGAACACTTTTGGAGGATTTGGAAAGAGAGATGACTTTATGAGTGGCTACTTGGGAAGGTAAAAACTTTATCAAAACCCTAACTATCTTTATTGCCTCAAAGACCTCCCAAAAGGTGCTATGGAAACATGGAGACGCCACTGGTTCATGAACCAGTCCACACGTGTCGACCATCTAGAGGAAAAGAAACGGCGCCTATTTAAACATGAAGAGACAAGTCTCTTAAGTAGCTATTCCCCATCGGTCAAACCGACGTCTATATCAACCCAACCAACACAACAATTATCACACACCAATTGAGAATCTCGACACAAGGATTTGAAGAATCAATTAAGTACAATCGGACCAACACTTGGTATAAACTATAATGTGACAAAATCGATAGTTAGTGCTTGACATGAATGTTGTGACAATATGTAACTATGCATGAGGGTTATTTTTGGTAGTCAGATTTTTGTTCTCTTATTTGAATTAAAACACCCAATAGCATGTTAAGAGAATAAAATTGATTCAAAGACTAAGTCACATGACGTATTTGGGAATGGGAAGTCTAGTCAAATCGAGTAAGAATCACAAAATAAATTGATTTCAATTTGATTACACACTAAGTTATGTACCCACAACACATTAAGATTTTCAAATTAGTGAAAACTTGGAAATTTATTCTTTTAAGTGTAGAATTGTGGAAAGTACATTGACAATCACAAATTGGTGTAACATTGACACATCTTTATTTTAACTCAAGCCGAAAACTATAACTTTGTTATTTTACTTTTGAGTTAGGGCCTTATTGTTCTTCTCGTTTTCATTTTCGAGGAAAATATTTATTTGGAAAATTTTGGGCTGCTCAAGGTTGAGCAGCCAAGGCTGCTTCATGATGCATTTTCCGACTTTCTCATTTTTTTTTTGTTGGGACGTTCCCTTTTTTAATTAACATGTCAAGATCATTCCTACAAAAATTCAATCAAAACTTATTTTGAATTTTATATAAGTTAATGTATTAGTTTTTTGAAATTGTATATATTGAATAATGAAATAAGTAGATGAAAATAAAAAAGAAAATAACCTAAGACAAAATTTTTCTTTATTATTTTAAATTTTGGATTTATTTACTATAGACTAGTAGATTTAAGTATTATTTTTGTTTTTTTGTGATGTATTATATATTAGTATTTAATATAAATGGATTAGGCCTGAGTTTTTTTTTTTTGACTTTTTTTGAAAACACAGAGAATTAACAGCCGAAAATAAAAACTAAAAAAAAAAATTAAAATTGATCATCATCAAGTAGTAAGAGTTTTTATAAATAAAATTATGTGAAGGAAGCAAACTTAAATCTTTTGTACTTTAAAACTCACACTCTTTCATTCTTTGACAAGAAAAAGGGATTATGAACATGTGACTTAACCTAGTGCATCAATTGTATTCAACAAGCATCCAATTGACAGTATTAATTCAAAGAGACTAGTCTGAAAATGTATTTTTCATTTTTCATGATGCATGATATGCAGTAATTGAAATATGTACAAGCACCGACTATGACTAGTCACATTTATTCTGTAGTACAGATTCCAAGACTCTTGCGAAGACCAGACAAGATCTGATCATCTAAGGGTATGGTCAAGATATCAGCAAGTTGTTTTTCCGAAGGTACAAATTTGAGCATTAAAATCTTTGACTCAACAAGATCCCGAATGAAGTGGTGCCTAATATCAATGTGCTTAGTTCTAGAATGTTGCACGGGATTTTCAGAAATACAAATCGCACTAGTGTTGTCGCAATAGATGATGAACTGGTCATGAATAATGCCATAATCACAAAGCATTTGCTTCATCCATAGTAGTTGAGTGCAACAACTACCTACGGCAATGTATTCGGCCTCGGCAGTAGACAAAGATACAGAATTTGTTTCTTGCTATACCAAGAAACCATGTTGTTACCAAGGTAAAACACACCACCGGAAGTACTTTTCCGGTCATCACTACAACCCGCCCAATCGGCGTCACTAAACCCAACCAAGTTAGTATTTGTATCAAAAGTATACCTAATACCAAAAGGAAGAGTGCCACTAACGTACTTGATGATTCTTTTCACAGCATGCAGATGAGACTCTCTAGGATAACTTTGAAATCGCGCACATACTCCAACAGAGAAGGAGATGTCTGGTCTACTCGCAGTGAGATACAGTAAATTGCCAATCATGCTTCTGTAGAGTGTCTGGTCAACACTTTTGCCCTTCTTATCCTAGACAACTTAGTGGTTCTACTCATGGGAGTCCTAGCAGGTTTGGAAGAGGAGAATCCAAATTTGCTAACAAGGTTTGCAGCATACTTGGATTGAGAAATGAAGAGACCAGTCTTCTCTTGTTTAACTTGCAACCCAAGAATGTAATTTAATTCACCAATTAGACTCATCTCAAACTCACTAGTCATAATCTTTATGAATTGTTGAACTTGAGATTCTGAAGTAGACCCAACAACAATATCATCAACATAAATTTGAGCTACAACCACATCATTCTTTAACCGCTTGGTGAACAAGGTTTTGTCAACGAATCCACGAGTGTATCCATTGGACAGAAGATGACTAGACACACTACAAGAAATCTGGTCTGTAGTGACCAAATCTCAGTGACCAAAATTATACTGGTCACAAATACAGTGTGATTAGTGATCACCCTTACAAATTCGGTCACTAGTATTTACAGGTCTTTTAGTGAGCAATTTTAAGGCCCAATAGTGACCAGTTTAAGCTTGGGTCACTAAATTTGATGTTGAGTAAAGCTGAAATTTTTTTAGTGACCTGTCGAATAAAACCAGAGTTGACTCATACATAGCAAATAAACCTCATGTTTTTGTGAGACTTTCTTATCAGTCGAAACTTTACTCTTCTATTAGTCGAAAAAACCAAAAACTTAGATATGCACATTTCATCATCGTCGAACTCCGATTCACCATCGTCGACGGGCCTCCGCTTCCTCCGCCGCGCCGGAGCCCTTCGAGCTCGCCTTCTCGAATTCTCGCCGCGATCGATTTTTGAGTCCTCTGATTCACCGTTGTTTCGGCTCTTGAAGAATTATGGTTCGAATTCTTCGATCACTTAAATTAGGTTTTGTTTTGATTTTCCTGATTTGTTCAATTTGTTCAATTAGGGTTCGGTGTTGGTTTTTGGTCAATTTGTTTCGGCTCTTGAAGAATTAGGGTTCAAATTCTTCGATCTGCTTCTTTCGAAGAATTAGCGCTCGGTGAGCTTCAATTGACCTTGGTTGATTTCGTATTAGCTGGTGGTTTCTTGATCTTAATCGTGTTTAGATTTCGAATTACGATGATCCGTGCTCATAATCGCGTTTTTTATGTGAGGTTTTCAGCTTTGTTGATTTCGTATTGAATTACTTGAAGTTGTATGATCTAGAGGTTGTTTGCTTGCATCGTGACAGTTGATTTGAGGAAATTGGATGTGAATATATCGGATAGAGATCTTTTTTATAGCTAGAATTGATCTTCTTTTGTGAATTAGAGATATGAATTGAGTTCTTGGTAAGGAGAAGTACTAAACTTGAGTGGTTATGTTAATAGGATTTTGTTTATTTTGTTAGATTTTGTTGAAGAGGATTAGTTATTTTTTGTTTGTTTGCAATTAAACTCGAAACATGGTGATGTTTGCAAGATCAGTCATTTAAGCTATATTCCTGTTTTGATTGCATGGTTCTGATCCCAGTTTCCTAGAGCTAAAAGGTAAACTTGAAAAGATGGTTGCGGGTTTGTTAGTTCCGCTTTCACCATTAACTGAAACTTCTTGGTATAGCAATTAGCTTATTGGTTTGTTAATTTCACAGTAAAGCAAGGGCTGGTTTTTTATCTTTTTGCTTGTGGAACTTCTTTCCTGATTGTGTCTTATTTTTATACATTCAAGAGAGATGTTATCGAGAAATGTGGTTTATACGATACGTATTTGATTTGGGTACTTATGTTTCTGTTAGTTATTTTTAGCACCTTTGGATTGTGAACTCACTATTGTTGTATTGTTGCAGCAATATCTGAAACAAAACGACTCATGGGAAACACTGAGCAGATGAACAAGGCAAAGGGTGAGATATGCTCACAGATTCTGGAAAAGCAGAGAAAGATAGCTTGTTTGGAGTCTGATTCATCCACCCTTATCCAGGTAGCCTCTTTGTGCTTGTGTGTGTGGTTCGCCGAGTGTGTGCTAAGAATAAGGTTGGAACTTAAGAATCAACTTTCTTCCACATACATGTGGAAGTTGTTACATAATCAGACTGTGTTACATTCCGAAAGCGAAAAAGGGAATAAGTGTAAGGTTTTCATAAATTTATGGCATCTGCATCATCTTCCTTGTGTCATCTCATTGTCAAATTACAGGAACAACAGGTTCGTTGTAACAGCACTTACTTTTAATTAGTAGCCACCTGTACAGCTGTGTCACTTCTTGGACTTGACACCTAATTGAAGAAACAGTAATGTACTTACCATGGATTATATTCCATCCCATCTTAGTGACGCAGATATATGTCAATAGTCCACTATATCGCGAATCTATTTTTCTCCCTTCCCACTAGAAAGTCGCTTACATATTTCCCCAGACTTTAACTTAGTAGATTTCTCAATTCGGTTGATTGGAATATGGAGATCATGTGTAGATATTAATTTTGTAACTGCTGCCGAGTTTCTTTTTTATGTTTCTTGTTGTTGCTTCTGCTTTCAAGTTTAAAACCATGCAGCTGGAATTTGATTGTAACTCAGGACTGATTAAACATCTGTAGGTTAAAGATATATCTGATGAGCGAAGAGGTGAGTCTCAAGGTATGGCTCTTAGATATTTTACAAAAAAACTCCTTAGTTTGAGACCCTACTATGCCCCTTCTCATTTTGGGGTCTAAATTTTCAAGTTTCTGTAGTGCATATAACATATAAGCGAGGGATGAGACTAACAATCACAACTCAGGTGTTTGTACAAATTTCGTCCACCTTGTTGAATGACGAACTAACCTGCAAAACAAAGAAAATAACATCAAAGGAATTGACTAACCCCGGTGGGGGGTTTGCCAAAGGGCCTCAGATGCCTAAGTCAGAATTATATTCGTGGAACTTAGGAGTTTGTGGAGGAATTTGTGATTACCTTGAATGGCAAATGATGACCACTATTTATAGTGGTTGTAGGAGGATCTTCCTTTGGCAGGTTTAATATGAGCATTAAATGAGATTTAATGCACTTGAATGGTTGTCTGATCTCCGAGATCACTTCCTGAGATGTGGTGGTCTTCGAGGGGCCCTCCTGGAGAGGAGACGAACTTCGTGGAGGTCTCGTGATCTCCCCTTTGACCGAGATGACGGCTTAGCGACTCATAATCTCCGTCAAGGGTATGCTCGTCCTTTCAGGACTAGAATCCACGTGGCGCGTTCTTACTGGCCGGGATTATTTTGGCTTCCACAAATGCCCCCACATCTGCCTGAGTTGATGTAGGAAACAAAAGGGAGATGTAGTCCTTTTCCTTTCTTGGTTTCTGCTCCAAGCTGGCGTCGAGATTAGGGCCTTGTAGGAGAATGAGTTCTTATCTCCCAAGGAGAAGAGGTAGTGATCTGACGATTGCTGACTGAGAGCTCCTTTGGAGATGAGGTGTTGTCTTCTTGTTGTCTGAGAGAAGGACGTTGCATGTCTTCTCATCGGACAAAAGTAGATTAAGCATATCACATAGTCCGAAACCGGCTTCATCTCCCTACGGCGTAGCCATCAGGAGAAGAAACAGGAACCTAGTCGACCTCCTTACGGCCTGACCATCAGAGGGAATTAGGCCCAGACTATGTTCAATACTCAAAACTATTTTACATGTACCTGGTCAATGAAAATTCCAAAAAGTTATGATGGGCAGTTGTTTATGGAAGATGGACAAGGTCTCAAAAAATGTCTTGAGAAAGGTCTCGACGAGAGTGGTCTCGAGAGAGGTCTCGAATGAGATCTCGAGAGATGACTTCAATGGTGATGTTGTTGTTGGCTTGTGGTTTGCTCCTCTATTGCCCCCAGTATATGAAGGGTTGTGTACTGATGCAGGTCTTGATACTGAGGTGTCGACTGAGAAGCTGATTGGTAAGCCTTCCATTGAGTATTTGGAGAAATGTGATGGTGCCCCCCTTAACACGGGAGAGTTGAAATAGAGAGCTTCATTACTGATATTGAGCTGACTTAAATGGATGAAATTCAATGTATCTTTTTGCTTGGAGGTTTGAGTCTGATCTCCATCTTCTTGAAGGTCTGAGAGTCTAATCTTCTTTCTTGGAGGTACGAGAGTCTGATCTTCATCTTCTAGGAGATTTGAGAGTCCAATCTTCTTTCTTGGAGGTATGAGAGTCTGATCTTACTTCTAGGAGGTTTGAGATTCTGAACTTCATCTTTTTGGAGGTTTAAGAGCGGTGTAAAGGATGCTAGGGAGCTTCAAGGTGAGTCTCGTGCTGATTCCTTTCAAAATCAAAGGTCTAGACTTGTCTAAATTTGATATCAATATGAGATCCCGTTGGTTACTATACTTCACACTGCGGGTCTTCAAGTTGATAGATCTTGATTTCTAGGCTTGAGATCTCATTGGTTACTCAACTTCACGCTATGAGATCTTCAAGCCATATTGATGGCCTTGGACCGCTCGTCTTGTAAAAGCTTCTATTTTGTTGACTTGAAACAGTTTTTCAAAGGGGTCACTACAAAACCGGATATGAACAAAATCAAGCTGATATTTGGTCTTCCGGGTGAGTACATGGAATGGAGATGGTTGTTGAGTCCATGGAGATCAAGGACTGATGGGTTCTCTCCATGCCTCTCCATGTCCTCCCAATGTGATTGATGTTGATTCTCTATCCGAGGTTTCCGACGGATTGAAGAGGAGACGAGCTGAGGCCGAGCCAAAGGCCGAGAGCAATCTCTTGGTCTCCAAAGAGAAGAGGCCGAGACATGAAGATAGTTATATGGGAGATGAAGTGTAATCCTCAAGTTGTTTAGGGGGAAACGTACCACAGGTAAACAGCCGAATGCGCTGCTTAGTGAACGAGTGAATCAGCTGAAGCGTTTTGAGGTGTGGTCCTTTGAAGAAGATGGGTCTGATCTCGAGAGATCTCGAGAGACGTCTCGGGGAAGGTCTCCACTGAGATCTCGAAGGAGGTCTCGGGGGAGGTCTCGAATGAGATCTCGAAGGAGGTCTTGGGGAAGGTCTCGAGAGAGGTCTCAAGGAGCTTTAATGTTGATGCAGCAGTGGATCTTCTGCTTGCTCCTACTTTGCCAACTTCATTTAATAGCGATGGCGTGGAAGTTCCTTTGCCAACTTCATTTAATAGTGATGGCGTGGAAGTTATGGTTTTTTCCGTGTAGGCTACTAGAGAATTGTCAAGTGAACCTTTGGAAGAGCTTGAGGGATTCCTCTTGATCTTGGTGCTGCAATGAATGAGACATGATGTTGGCAACTTCTTTGTTGATGTCGACCTGAATGATCTTTCTGAGAGCACCTTAGGGGGTGTAGTGATTTGTGTTGACTCCTTTGAAAACAAGAAAGTTAAGAGAAATAGTTAAGTGATTCATCTCTCTTCCATGCCCCCACTTCTCATCAACTGAAGCGATGGGAAGATGAGAACTTGGACATGAAATCTACTCTTGTTCTTTCTGAAGAGAAGTATTTGAGGGTGGTCTCTGATCTTACTTCAATAAAAGAGGAGCTTGTTGAGGAGAAGGAATCTTGTGAAAAATGGACCATAAGCTCATGTAATCTGAAGATCTTGTAATCAAACTAGAGTTTGAGTTGTGTGGAGTTCGTTCGACCCTCGTAACCCTTCAAGTGAGTGTGCTCTCGGAGTTGGAGGCTTCCAGAGACGAAGTCAATAGGTTGAAGGCCGAGAAGAAATGAGAGCAAGTTGCCTCTTTTTGCTTTATATTCCAGGTAGCCTTTCCTTTTGAATTTGTTTGGCCTTCCTGTCTTGAATTAGTGAAGACATGGCCTTCATTTCATGATTTTTTACTAGATCGAGATCAGCTGAGAGTGTCACTTGCCTTCCTCTTTAAGGTGAATTACTTTTGTAAAGGAAATCTTCATGTATTGCCTTGTTAAAAAGGGCTTTAGACCTCTTGGCTGTCTCCCAGAAAAGAGAGAGCAGCGTGGGCCACCCTTAGATGACTTTTTAGACCTCTTGCGTTGCCTCGTTGGATAGGGGCCATGATTCATGGGTTGCCTAGTCCAACGAGATTAATGCAACTTGGACCACCTGTAGATGGGTTTTAGACCTCTTGTGTTGCCTCATTGGATAGGGGCCATGAATCATGGGTTGCCTAGTCCAATGAGATTAATGCAACTTGGGCCACCCATAGATGGGTTTTTAGACCTCTTGGGTTGTCTCCCAGAAGAGTGAGAGCACCAAGGACCACCCTTAGATGGGTTTTTTAGACCTCTTGGGTTGTCTCCTAGAAGAGTGAGAGCACCAAGGGCCACCCTTAGATGGGTTTTTTAGACCTCTTGTGTTGCCTCGTTGGATAGGGGCCATGATTCATGGGTTGCCTAGTCCAACGAGATTGATGCAACTTGGGCCACCTATGAATGGGTTTTAGACCTCTTGTGTTGCCTCGTTGGATAGGGGTCATGGATCATGGGTTGCCTAGCCCAACGAGATTAATGCAACTTGGGTCACCCATAGATAGATTTTTAGACCTCTTAGGTTGTCTCCCAAAAGAGTGAGAGCACCAAGGGCCACCCTTAGATGGGTTTTTTAGACCTCTTGCGTTGCCTCGTTGGATAGGGGCCATGATTCATGGGTTGCCTAGTCCAACGAGATTGATGCAACTTGGGCCACCCATGGATGAGTTTTAGACCTCTTGCGTTTCCTCGTTGGATAGGGGCAATGGATCATGGGTTGCCTAGTCCAACGAGATTGATGCAACTTGGGCCACCCTTAGATGGGTTTTTTAGATGTCTTCTTGAAGACTTGTGATCTCGCTTCTCAGCTAGACGTCTCCAGCTAAGAGCAGAGATAAGTGGAGTGCTCAGACGTCTCCGAGCCACTCCCTTTGTCTCATATGATTGTCAAGAGTTGCATCTTGTTGAAAGTGGAAATATGTGGAAAAATTCCATACTTTTATTGAAAACTTCATAATAGATGTTTCTCGAGACAAAGTAAGATATACAATGGATAAGGCTTTGAACATAGCCCTCAATTCTAGGAACATAATTTCCCTTCTTATTGATCTTTCTTGATGTGCAATACGTAACACTTCCTCACATTGTAGGCATTCCAGGGTCTCCATTATGTCGGAGAAAAGTGGTGAACTCATCTCGTTCTCTCGGGCAAATCTGAGATCTGATTTGAGCTTGCCACTCTGATCGATTAGGATCGAGGAGGATAAGCTTCACATCTTCTTCAGCACTCCACAGCTCCTTCTCAACAGTGGGGAGGAGATGATAGTTGTCTTCTTGACCCCATTGCTATGGCCGATATTTTGGGTTGGATTTCTTCGTCACCTTCTCCATGGCTAAGAAAAAAAGAGATGAATTCTTTCTTCTTAGTGGTCTAGTTCCCATGAATTGTGATTCATGGCTTGATCCACCTTGACTAGCTCCATGCTTTGGCTGGGGATATGAAGCTTAATTTTTGGATACTTGGTGGAGGCCTAAGCATCTATCTTGTACATACAAGTGCTCTATACTTTGTCTTGTCTTTGGAAGCCTTGAAGCCAAGTGCGATGGATTGCTTTATACTAGGACAGGACATGCCCACACTCCTTTTTGGTTGTATGACTCGTCAACATGCAAATGCCACATGTTTTGAGGTGACGTTCTTGGATGAGGGTCCACGGAGAGGAGAGCACTTTATTCATGGTGGTCTTCTGTTGTGGAGACTTGCTCGTTTGATCTCGTTGGTGAAGGATGAGCCATTGTTCACTGCCACCTGTCTTCGGAGGGCATCTTCCAGGTCTCCTTGTGGTCGGAGATCTCTAAGGCGTCGAGTCAGTAAACTGCTCGACATCCACAACTTGTAGAGGTCTTGGCCTCCTTCGCCTCCAGTGATGTACAACTTGAAGCTTGGCCTGTCGCTGCAGGCGTTGTGGTCTCCTCTCCCCTCTGGGAATGAGGGGATTAGAGGAGTGGGCTTCAAAGTGGTTGTTTGGAGGGGGTGATCCCAATCTCTGAATGTGACTAGGTTCTTGGGAATCCCCCAAGGGACCAAGTCTTGAATGGATTGAGACATGTGATCCAAGGCGTGAACAGGCGCCTCCCTTGGCCGTGACTCCTGGCCTGAGGGTACGTCCTTTTGGGGACCGAGTCTTGAATGGATACTAGTGGATAGGCCCAATTGGGACCGTATGCTTAGGCGTGGGCCTAGCCGGGAGTGCATTCTTGCTTGTGTTGCGCTCCTTGCAGAGATCAATTGCCAGGTTCTTCCCTTTTAGTTGTCAGAAGGACATCTGATCTTCAGTGGTCTCCTGGTTAAGAGATCTCACAGTCGCATTCTGAATCAAATTTGGTCAATTCAGTGATTGGTTCACCAGCCTCCTTTGTTGGTTAGCCAACCAAGTTTTGTTGGCTAAGAGCCGCCGTTAGGTCCTCAATTTGGCGGGCATGTTCTTCATGGACACTTGGTCCGGATGGACTTACCAAGCTTGGCCCCAATAGGACTTGCCTTTCAGGTCTCGGAGAGGATCAAGTCCTCCCCTCGATATTCGCTCCCACTGTCGCAGTCGCCAAGGCGACTGGGGCAAGATGGCCTCCGTTAGGATAACTACTTTGTTTCGTTCCACCGTCGCAGCCGTCGAAGAGACTGAGGTAGGATGGTCTCCTACGGGACCATCGACTATTCTTGAAGTGCTGGGCTCAGATCTCATACTACACCTCGAGATGTGGTTTGGATCGACGGTCTTGATGGATTGCATCACTGGCCATGGTTGAAGCTCTATTTGTCCACCGTGTGACAAATTCCATGGTGTGCTCTGCCATGGGGTAGTGGTCGTCGAGTTGAATGGACAACGTGGGTTTCCACTGGACAAAAAGCTAAGGTTGGGACCATAGCCCGATGATCTCGCACTGCATCCATGATCTTCAGAAGTCTAGGCCTTGATCTAACCTGCTCCTAGAGAGGGCTAGCCAAGGTGTCGCTTGATAGTCTCTGCAATGTGTCTCTTCATCTCCTAGTGTGGGTTTTGAAGGTTAAAGCCTTTGTCTCACCACCTCTAATAGCAAGTTAGGAAGGTTAGAGATCATATTCCCACATCTCCTGATGCGGGTTAGGGTCACTGGAGCTCTCATCTCTTCACCCCTCGAGATTAGGTTTTGAGTACTGTGACTAAGCTCTGAGCTCTGCGAACATGCCTTGAGCATCGAGACTAGGCTATGAGCTCGAGACTAGGCCTTAGAGCTCTAAGATTAAGCCTTTAAGTCCTTCTTAATGGTAAGTCTCACCTTCTTAGTCACCGAAACGACTAAGGTAGGATGGCTTCCAGTAAGAGCAGCTATCTTGCTTTAGGAAGCACTTATGTCTTCTCTCCTCTTGATGCGAGTTTGGGAGCTTTCAGCTCTCGTCTCCTCACCTCCCAAGACTAGGTTTTGAGCACTTAGACTAAGCTCTAAGCTCCGCGAACATGTCCTGAGCATCAAGACTAGGCCATGAGCTCGAGACTAGGCCATGAGCTCGAGACAAAGCCTCTAAGCTTTGAGACTAGGCCTTTGAGCTACGAGACCAAACCTGGACTCTGAGATTAGGCCTTTCAGCTTGAGACTAGGCCTTCAGCTCTTTCTCTATAGTAGGTTCCACCATCTCAATCGTCGAAATGACTAGGGTAGGATGGATTCCAGTGAGAGCCGCTATCTTGTTTGGTCCCACCGTCGCGAGTCGTTGAGCCGAGTGGGGTAGGATGGCCTCCTATAGGAGCTGCTACCTTGCTTTGGGGAGAGCTTACGTCTCCTCTCCTCTCGATGTGGGTTTAGGACGTTTGAGCCCTTGTCACCTCGCTTCCCGAGATTGGATTTTTAAGCTTCGAGACTAAGCTTTGAACTCTGAGATTAGGCCTTTCAGCTCGCGATTAGGCCTTTAGCTTCTCCTCAATAGTGGGTGCTATCGTTTCAATCATTGAAATGATTGGGGTAGGATTGATTCCAGTAAGAGCTGTTATCTTGCTTTGTCCCACCGTCGCAGTCGTTAAGACGACTGGGGTAAGATGGCCTCCTATGGAAGCATCTACCTTTCTTGAGGGAGCACTTACATCTCCTCTCCTCTCGATGTGGGTCGGGGACATTTGAGCCCTCGTCTCCTCACTTCCCGAGATTGGACTTTTAGGCTTCGAGACTAGGATTTAATCTCCGAGACTAGGCCTTGAGCACCATGCCTGGGCCATGAACACCGAGACTAGGCCTCTCAATAGTAAGTCCCACCGTCACAGTCGCCGAGACGACTGGGGTGGAATGGCCTCCTGTAGGAGTGGCTGTCTTGCCTTTGTCCCACCGTCGCAGGTCCTCCTGAGAGGGGAGCTGGGGTAGGATGGCCTCCTGAGGAGCGGCTGCTTTGCCTTTGTCCCACCGTCGCAGTCGTTGAGACGACTGGGGTAGGATGGCCTCCCATAAGAGCAGCTACTTTGCTTGGAGGAGTAGGCTTAGGCCCCACTACTCCTTGGGTAATGGTTTAGTCCGCTAGTCTCAAGGCTTCAGAGACTTGAATTGTTGGTAGCGTCGTGGTTGGGGTCACTCGAGGATTGGTGATGAGGTATGAATCCAAGCTCGCAGTGTATGACACGACTCAGGCTTGGGGCACCGCAACTATCGTGCTCCTTGAGATGTGGCCCCCCATCTTCCTGCTCCTTGTTCTTCTCGTGTCCACCATGTCTGTTCACGGACAAACCTTAAACAATGGTAGATCCAAAGATGTTGCTTGAATGTAGATGTAGATCGAGTATTGCTTTCAATACTCAGATGTGGAGAGAAACTTGAGTATAACTCAAGCTCTCAATGAAGCACCAATTTGTTTGTACAAATTTTGTCCACCTTGTTGAATGACGAACTAACCTGCAAAACAAAGAAAATAACATCAAAGGAATTGACTAACCCCGGTGGGGGGTTTGCCAAAGGGCCTCAGATGCCTAAGTCAGAATTATATTCGTGGAACTTAGGAGTTTGTGGAGGAATTTGTGATTACCTTGAATGGCAAATGATGACCACTATTTATAGTGGTTGTAGGAGGATCTTCCTTTGGCAGGTTTAATATGAGCATTAAATGAGATTTAATGCACTTGAATGGTTGTCTGATCTCCGAGATCACTTCCCGAGATGTGGTGGTCTTCGAGGGGCCCTCCTGGAGAGGAGACGAACTTCGTGGAGGTCTCGTGATCTCCCCTTTGACCGAGATGACGGCTTAGCGACTCATAATCTCCGTCAAGGGTATGCTCGTCCTTTCAGGACTAGAATCCACGTGGCGCGTTCTTACTGGCCGGGATTATTTTGGCTTCCACATGGGGGGGGGGGCGAGGCTTTGTGTGTGTAGTCTGAGGTAGGGGTTTGGTTTTTCTTTTTTTTTTTTTTTTTTTTTTTTTTTGTTTTTTTTTGTTTTTTTTTTTTTCTTTTTTTTTTTTTTTTGTTCTTTTTGTTTCTTTTTCTTCCTTGTTCCGGGGCGGGGGGCGCGTGTGCCCCTCCCCCCTCCTCCCCCACGCATGCGGTTTTGTTTTTTTGTTGGGGGAAGATATGATTTTTTTTTTTTTTTTTTTTATTTTTTTTTGTGGCGGGGTCTGTAAATTAATTTTTTTATTCATACTTGATTGATTGGTTGCCCTTTTGACATATTTGGAGTTGAAAATGCTGTTTGATTAATGTGGTTGATGTTGATTATCTGTATGGATTGCAATTTGGATACTATGTTGCAAAAACCACAGGGGTTATGTTCTTCTCAAAATTAAGCAATACTAGTTCAATAGTTTGATTCCAATCTTTTATGTTTATATGTTAGACTCCAGTTTAAAATTCGAACTCTACCACGCGAGTGCTTTCCTATTCTCCTCAGACTTCCAAGAGGCTCCATTACCCTGGTGAGACTTTGTAGTCTACGGATGGCAAAGAGCAAGGAGCAATTTTGAGGGAAGAAGCTATTTTGATGGAAAATATCGATGTAGGGGTTGTCATATAGTTAATTTAAAACGATATGATAGTTTTTAGGTTGCAATTTGTTACTCTGGATTTGTTTATGTTCAAGTATTTGTACTTTGGATCCTTTGGTTATATGGAAAATTTGAAAGTATTGCACTTATTTGTACTGTTTTCAGAGTTAGATTTGATTTTATTATGTGATTGAAGACCATAGAAAAACATTTGAATTAGTTACCACACTACCAAAAAAGACCCCTTTAGGCATCGGACATTGTCCACAACCTATTCTTATAAGCTGCCGAGGTTTTGGGCGGTGATGCCTAAAGTCACTAGGCCACGAAAGGGGATAGATAACACGTCACAGATAACAAAAAGTTTATTCGCCGTTGTCCTTGTACATACGTAACACTTTGGTCTATTTTATGTTATCTAAGAAGTCCCAGCATCTACACAGACAACAGTTCGTCTCAAAAACGTAATCTGATACAAATACGCGAATCTAAAATCAAAACACGAAAGACACTATTCACCATTAAAATTGTTCAGTAAAATTCCCTTTGTATCCCCTTTAATTTTTCACGCTATTTAACATCATCCAAAACCTTTTCTCTTTCTCTCTCGTTCGTGACTTTCTCTCTCTCCTCCTCTCTCGATGCCGCACGACCTTCATCGCCTCCTCTCCAGTCTAGGTGAGGACCTTCAACTTGTCGACTCTGACTAGAGTCCGTGCCTCGACGGCTTGTGTTTCCATTGAATTCAGTTTGAAGTTAGAGGCAGATTTTCAAAATTCTCTTTTTTCTAGGGTTTCAGATTTGCTTTCGTAATCGTAGAGATTAGGGCTTCGTGATGGATGGGCTCGTCGATTTTGACACGGCAAACTATGGCGCTGAAGGTAATTTTTCCGACGTAACATTTGTTTTACCAATTTCATTTTGCTGACACCATTTCTCCACTTTTTTTTTTTTTTTTTTTTTTTTTTTTTTTTCAGTTTCGTTCCCTTTCCCCTCTAGAATATCTAATTCCTCTATTCGCAGGGACGATGAAACTCGGCGAGCAAAACATGTTTCCTGAGACTCAGCTTCAAGTGGAAAGGCGCATGCTTTTACGAGAACACGGCTTGGACGGAGTTCAACAACAAAAGCGGCTCCGAATTTGGCGGCGGAACTCTTCATATCAAGGTCTGGAATTTGAACTCGAATTTCTTGTTTTCTCTGGTTTTCAAATTGGGTTTGTGGAAATTTGCAATTTTAGGCATATGGGTTATTGGATTTATTGAGTTTTTTAAATTTAGATCCTCCATTGTAGAGTCCAGAGTGACTTTGGATATTTGGTTCTGCTTGTTTTCTTTCATTTTCAGCTGGATTTGTAGAAAATTTGAAGTTTTTAGTTATCTTGAGGCCCCATTAATTGTTCCTGTAAAATAAAAATACCAAAGGACAATTATGTTCTGTCATGGTTTGAGTGTTATGTTTACTATGATTTGAGGATGATGAAGGAGATGATTACCGAGAAGGCCAGAATCGAAGTTTCTGTCCTCTGTTCTGTCATGGTTTAAGCATTATGTTTACTATGCCTTTTGTCATCTGGTGGTCTGTTCTTGTTTGTAATGTTTCTTTTTATTTCGTGGAAATCTGTTAAAGGCTAAAGTTTCTGTTACTACCTACTTCGGTAGGCTATGTGGAATGTGATGTGCTTGAAATTGGTTGGTATTTGCTTTTGCCAATTTGCATTTATGTTTATGTTCTGGGTTTAAGATGGTAGTACCAGCAACATGGAGGAGCAGAGAAGGTCCATGTAATTTGTCGGTCATAAAAGAGTAAAACTTTTCACCATTATAACCCTGAATAAGTTAAGATTTGCCCAGATAGTTAGAGTAGTAGTGATCTCTTTGTGTTGTATTTGAGTTCAGATTAGATAATTCTGTTTGTAACTGCCCAGCTGGTTTTTTAGCTTAAGAGGTTCAGTTGGGTAAGCTTATTGGATACTTTGGAATATGAGAGTAGCAGATACTGGTCATCAAGGTCTTAACCGTGATTTCAATTTGAGCTTTTTTAGTCTCTTTTAATGTAAAATTGAGATGTGTAGTTGTTGTATGGTCTAGTATTCAGTCTGGGATTCGTTGTTTTTTTTTAGCCCTGGGGTAATAGAATTCTTATTCAGCCTATTCCCTTCAAATATTAGAAAACCTTATAATAGAAGAACACACATAAAGTTGTCAAAGCATTTAGTGCGTAAGAACACATATAAAGTCGTCAAAGCATTTAGTGCGTTTTCTTCCTCTGTCCCTTTTCTTATGTGTTTCCAATTATTTGTCTTGTTAGAGGACTAAAGAACATTCTAAGGATGCATGCCAAAAAGGTCAACTGCTAATAAAGTTGTTTGATTTTTATGAATGTATCTTTCTTTGTGTTCTACTGTCTTGCCAATTCTTCATACTTTTCTGGGTTATGGTCTGATATTTTAATTCATTCACACGATTCAGTGCACTGTTCAGTATTTCATCCCTTTAAATCTTTTCTATTTTCTTGGTCTTGACCTAAATAATCTCTGGTTTTGTAGCTCTGTTTCCATGTTCTGGGTTTATTTTTCTACTCTTCTTGCTTGTTAATGAAAAGCTATGGAATCTCATAGTCTGTGGTTTATTGATGAATCTGTTTTCATGTGTACTTTATTATGAAAACCTCATGGTTTTAGATTACCCTGAATCAAGAACACAAGTATATGCTAAGTTTTGCTCCGGATTATGATCATTTGCCACTCATCGCTGAAGTGGAAGTATTTGAGTATGCCTTGCAAAATACAGAAGGAAATGACCTCGCAAGGGTATGATTCTGACCATATCTTCTTCCCAAGTCTTCTATGTGTTCATTTGGTTTCTTGCTATGAGTACCTTATCTCATCTCAAGGTGGATTGATAGGTTCTTTGGCTGAAAAGTTGCACTTGAGAGGAATGGCTGGAGAGGACAAACAGTACAAGAAGTTTAGCAGTGATGAGCATGGTATGTGTTTTCTTTTTAATAACTAGTTACACAATCGCACATCACACAAATGCACACATATATCACATTTGAATGTTCCACTTAAGAAAAATTGAACCTGCACGGTAGGGCCACTTCATATATGTGCTCTATCAAATCATGAATGCAAATAAATGTTTTTTTTGGCTATTTTGTATTGTCTGTTGCTACCTATGACTGTTGGATGCTATTATGTTTTGTTGGTTTATTTGGTGATCTTTTTAGGATATTAATGAATGCAAGTTCAAAATTGTGAGGACATAATGATATTCTGATGACATTTTGACAGTCAGGGCCAAGGTTTCTAAAGTTTACTGAATACTTATTGCACTCATTTTCTTTTCATTTATGCCAAAATTTATGTTTAAACATCCACTATCTTAATAGGTATTTAAACCTAGGTCTTATGATGTTATAGGAACATGCCTCTCCTGGAATCTTCTAGTCAGTACGTATAGCTTGTGTTGTTGGTTTGAAGTTTTGAGATTTCAGCATATATCCCTGTACCACATATATAACCTTCAGATTAGTAATATTAGCTTAAGAACCATGTATTGCTGTCAATTGTATAGACTTGGACAGTTATCATGCACTAAATATATAATATGCATAATGCCTTTAAGTCAAGTGCTTATCAATATTTGTTTTAGTATGGTTTATTGCAGATATCAATATCATTGTAGGTATGACTCTTCTTCTATGTATAACTTGTGAAGATTTTGCTTTGCAGGATTGTTTTGGATTGAAATGTGTAGGCATTCAGGTTTGCTCAGTTGATTTTTATGAGAGTGACCAAGAACTTCAAGACTTTAAGGTTGATAGTTTATCATAGTTTTTGTAGACTAGGAAAATTAGAAGTGTTGTGGAAGCATGTAAATTTATGAACAATATTGATTTACATTAAATATATGTATGAATTGAGGATTGAGATTTGTGAATGAATAAAATAGATTGTACAAATATGAATATGTACATGTATCAATACCAATATAATGCAACAAACCATTCTTGTCTATAGAAGAGAGGACAATGGTTTTAAGCAACAAAATGTTGTCTCGAAATTAGAAAGATCACGGTGAAAGCAATAAAACTGTTGTTTATTATCCAACGAGATCACAGTTTGAATATATATCCGTTGTTTTATAAAACCAAAGACAATAGTTATTCACCGTTATCTAAATATATATCTGTTGTCTATAGAATTTTAAGACAACACTTTTTGAGTGTTATCTATTATGGCCATCAAGGATCACATCGGTTTTCATCACAATTTTCCTCATACACAGACAACAGTTCTCCACTGTTGTAAAAGCCCTTTCGTGGCCTAGTGAGTGCTAAGAAAAGGCATTGTTTATTAACTGATGCTATTTAATATATACAGCATCGACTTTTATATATAAACTGATGCCTATAAAGAGTTAAATATTGACTTTATTGGTATTTGGGGTTGATTTCTGATGCCTAAAATAGTATTTAGCATCGCTTATTATACTTGTATCGAAGCTATAACGTTAAATTAGCAACAGATGTTTTGTATTTTAGTGACACATATACAACGTTGTTTTTTCCTTAACAGGCATCAGCGTATAAAATTGATTCCGAATCCTGTGAGGTTTTTTTTCCTTAACAGGCATCAGTATGTAAAACTGGTTCCAAAGCCTATGAGGTATTAATATGCATCAAAGGCATCCGTATTTTGCAACTTTCCAAATCTTGTGAGGTATTAAGATGCATCAATTTTTCTAAATTCACATATAATATACACTTATAATTCGACAAAGTAATTTACATAGATCATTAATACTAAAAAGTGTAATTACATGGGTTTAAACTCATCATTTAAAAAAAAACATATGAACTTCCAAGTATGAGCTAGATATGCTCATATATAGCTACCAAAAAATCCTATACAATTATTCATCAACTAATTAAACCCACTTAAACACCAACTCTGCACATTTTTTTCAAACCTCATCAACGCTACCATACATGCTTGAGAGAACATAGGCAACCGCCTCACCAATGGCTATGAGGATGCCCAATAACTTCTGCGCTCCATTTCTGAAAAGAAAGACAGAAACGATTACACATATACTAATAGCAAGCTGCCATTGAAGGAGTTAAACCCTCCCTTAAAAGAAACCACAACAACAGAAACCTAAAAAGAGAAGCCATACTATAGATGACCAATCACGACTAACATGTTCAAAAAATAGATCATGGTTCATATGGGGTCTGTCCACCTATCAAAACATACACATATAGATCATGGTTCATAATTACAAAAAACAAGGAATGCAGCATCCTCAACAAACATGTCTACTTTCATCAACGTCATTCAAATCAAGCTTCAGTACCAATCAAAAAAGGGAAGAAAAAAACTTGAAAAACAGTAAAAACGTTAGCACTATGCAAAAGCATTAGCTGTCAAATTGTCTAAGCTCTATACAAAAATCATCATGGAAATAAATGTCAAACTCCTTAATTACCAAGGCACAGGGAAAGCATCAGTTCCTTCAGAGCATAGTTACCAGATTCGCTCCCTCCCCCTGCGAACTCCGAATCGGGTCGCACGCACCGGATCGCGGTGCGTTCGCGACTCAATTCGCTTGCTTGAACGATTTGGATCGCTAGATCCGGCGACTCGGTGAACTTGGATGAAAATAAGAAATTGAAGGAAGAAATATCATGGGCTGAAAGCAATGGTGGTTTGGTGATGGTTTCAAATTGAAATTTAAAGCTTGAAGGGATGGATTTTCTTCTGGATCGAAGAAGGGCCATGGCCGTGCGCTGTTTTCATTGTTGTTGAACTTGAAAAGCTAAAGTTGATGGTGAAGACAGTCCCACCACTGTTTGCATTAATATATTATTGAATGAATTGTTATGATCGTTTGACTTGGAATATGAAAGGAAACTTAACTGTACTAATGCACTAGAAAAATATTAAATGCATAAGATCAATGCACATCAATGCACAGTTATGAGCATAATCAAGTTCTTTTTTTTCATAAATTTCTTGATAAATAATATTGAAAATACATTAATTTGTATTAATATAATAAAATCGAATCGAATGAAATTCGAGAGCGAATCTCGTACCCAAATCACGAATCCAATGAGTATACCCCCTTCGAATCGCACATCGTCCAATCTGCGTATCGCGTATCCGTACCCGTGTCGCGTACCGCAGCGAATCCCGAATCTGGTAACTATGCTTCAGAGACTATTGGAATCTCAATTTCCTGAGGCTCTGTTCTAGTAAATGGTACCTCCTCATGTTCTATCTGTTTCAAGAAAGTCATGGTTAGTTCCTTAATAGACAGAGAAAATCCAAAGGGATTTAGTAATCTTGTGTTCCTACATAGGTGAATAAGCCATAACTCGAAATAATTATTAACTCATAACTCTTTTGGGATGAGTAACAGTCTATGATCAAAGGCTTCAATGCAACTCTGAGTATAAACAACAATTGATGAACTTCTGACTAGGTTAGGACTTCAAACTACACAATGATACCATATCCAGTATGTCTATCCAATACACAGCAACTTCAAGTTTCAACCACGTTTAGAAACACAACTTCATGGGATAGAGCTAGAAAAAAGATTACAATTCATCTTTCAAACTCTTGAGTTCATTTAAAACAACAAAGGAATTCTCCAAACCTCCAAATCCATAGAATTAGCAAGCTCAGCAGAGAATTTTTAGATAGGCGGGTTATCATGCAGTAAAAGAGAGTCGCTGTGCTAGCAAACTAACATACATCAAGCCGGCAGAAAGCAGAGCGAGCTGGCACCAAGCTGTCAGTCATGAGCAGAAGCAACTTTCACATTAGCTAATAGCTACACCAAGCCTCAGTCAGTTTTTCTTCGGTTAGTTACTATGTTCGACCCCATTAGCATTATAGATGAAAATTTACAGAATACCTAACAATCTACCACTAAACATTCAACATTGGAATTCTCAATCACATGCCAAAAGGACTGACCTAAAGCGACGCTACATCGAAAATGACCCTCCTGACACCCTGATCAAAGCCCTCTAGAGCATATGGTAATTATAAATGCAGCAACTCACGTACAACCTGATATATACAACTATATTAGCTGGGTCTATCAACTCACCATGTTCAAGCCAGAAATAATCTACACACTTCTCTACAATATCATCCTTCTAAGTTATATGTCCTTCACAAAGAATCCAAAAACCCAAATTCAATTCTGAAGTATCAACTTTTATTCCCAGTTTTATACCAAAGCATCCAACTTTGCAGTTTTATACCTCATGGTTCTAAGTTACTCGTCCCTCACCATATTGATAGTATACAAGAGCGTTCACACAACAAAGCAAAGCAAAAATCACAGAACTTCCACAACATCCATACAATTTTCAAGATACAGGACGAATTTGACGGGGCTAAATGCATTGAATTTCTTATCAATCTCATTCCCTACATGAACAACTAGATATCAAGTGACCAACCTGCATTCAATTGCACAATTGAATCAAATTTAAATCAATGAAGAGCAAGCAAATATGAAAACCTTGAGCTTTCAGCTAACAATGAGTTCTGAAAACTCACTGGAATATGTTCAAACCGATTCCACCCTCGCCGCCTCCTTGGCCAACGCCAGCAGCTCCTTCCCCAACACCTGCTTCGCCCTCTCCTTTCCTTCTCCATCTACAACCCAGAATTTCCCAAATCAAACAAACCCTAAAATTCGAAGCAAAATCGAGACTTTCAATGTGAATCGAACCTGAATTGCGAGACCGGGTTGAGGATCCGAGACCCATCAATTGGGCATCCAATTCAACTGCAGACCATCCAATTTCGAAAAAATATAATCCCAATTCAATCCAATTCAACATCACTATCCAATCTCATTCAACAAAATAGAAAACCTAGAAACCAAATCAAACAAATTTGAAAACCTAAAGTGCGACGGAATTGAAATACAAAACCGAAAGCTCGCTAATTTATCCAATTCTATGGGTAAATCGCAAAAGGGGATTAGGGTTTGGATTCGAATCTGACCTGTGCGGACTCAGGAGTCGAGCTCCTTGTGCTGGAGCAGCCTTTTCTGGTACTCGGCACGCGCTGTGCCGTAGCAGACGGCGTCGGCCTCCTCGGTGATCGACATCAGCGGCGATTTCAGGAGAAAATAGTAGAAAACGAGAGTGGTGGAAGAGGTTTTGACAATTGTCGATTGTCGACGATGTCGGCGATGTCGTCCTTGGATTGGACTCCGATTTCTGGGTGGGTGGACACGGTGGTGGTGAGTCACCAGAGCAAGAGTTTTCGTGATAGAGAGTGAGTGTGAGCACTGTGTTTTCATTGGTTGTTAGGTTTCACACTTAGTCAAATTTTTCCCCAAAATTTAGAGAGGGAATTGAAAATGCTTCTGGCGCCAAGCACGTGGTTACCACGTTTTGGTAAAAGCATCAGTATACAATATAAGGCATCAGTACCTAGTATTTTGGATTTTACTCGGATAACAAAAGGTGACGCTTTTATTAAAATACGATGCTAATTCATAAGTAAAAGACATCAGCAATATAAACTGGTGATGCCTTTTAGGACTTTAGGCTCTATCATTTAATTTTTCGATGTGTATCTAAGCTAAAACATCGAATTTTATATTTAGTGAAACCTATTAGGTGTAGTATATTCCCTTTTTTTTGGTAGTGCCATATGACAACGCATTCAATGGCCAATATTTTGGTCACTAATACTAGTATGTGCTCATGAATTAGTGGCCAATTATGGGTTGTAGTGACCATATTTTATCCCATTTAGTGACCTAATTTCTGGTCACTGACAGACGTATCTTAGTGACCATAAAGACCTTGGTCACTAATTTTTGGCATTTTAATGACCAACATTTTGCACCGGTCACAGTAGAGAATTAGTGGCGGGGTTCTAGTGACGACCCAGTGACCACCATATTTTAGTCACTGAAGCTGTTTTGTGACCAAATTTTCTACTTTCAGTGACCACTCAGGCGGTCACTAAAAACCCTTTTTCTTGTAGTGACAGTCTATCATACCAAGCTCTAGGAGCTTGCTTCAAACCATACAATGCCTTTTTCAACTTAAAAACACCATCCGGCATATGAGGATCCTCAAAACCTTTTGGTTGTTCCACAAACACATCCTCATTCAAGTAACCATTTAGAAAAGCCGTCTTGACATCCATTTGGTACAACTTGAACTTTAGATGACAAGCAATAGCACACAACAACCTAACGGATTCAAGTCTAGCTACGGGTGCAAATGTTTCCTCAAAGTCAATCCCTTCAACTTGAGAGTACCCTTGAGCAACAAGTCTAGCCTTGTTCCTCACAATATTCCCGGTCTCATCACTCTTGTTCTTAAAGATCCATTTTGTCCCAATGACATTTGACCTGACTGGTCTCTTTACAAGAGTCCACACTTGGTTCCTATCAGATTGATTTAGCTCTTCTTGCATAGCACTTATCCATTCCTCATGAACAAGAGCTTCCTTAATGTTCTTAGGCTCAACAGTAGACACATAGCACACATTTGCTATTTCACTTTGGATTTGACTTCTAGTTCTCACCCCTTCCTTGACTGAACCAATGATGTTATCTTCAGGATGTCTAGACACTACCCAATTTGGTTCTTTTTCAGTGGCTGTCTAGACTCTTTTGAACTGTCAGAATCAGAATCTGATGACCCGTCATCATTTTCTGCCTGAGTCTCGCTAGTAGACTCAGTGACCTTTTCCTGAAACAACCCATCCTCATCTACGGCTTGATCAATTGATGCATCAAGATCATCAATTGTGACATTTATGGATTCCATGATGGTATTGGTTCTAAGATTGAAAACTCTATAGGCTCGACTAGTCGTGGAATACCCAAGGAAGATGCCTTCATCACTCTTGGGATCAAACTTTGTTAAGTGTTCCCTATCTCTTAGAATGTAGCAAGTGCTGCCAAACACTCTAAGATGACCAATCATAGGTTTCTTCCCTTTCCAGATCTCATAGGGAGTCTGGTCTGTGCCTGGTCTCAAATAGACTCGATTCAAAATATAGCATGCAGTGTTAATGGCCTCGGCCCACAGATTCTTGGCTAGGTTTTTGCTATTTAGCATCACCCTTGCCATCTCAATCAAGACTCTATTTTTCCTCTCAACAATCCCATTTTGTTGAGGAGTAATTGGAGCCGAAAATTCATGTTTAATCCCCATGCTAGCACAGAAATCAGCAAACAAAGAGTTCTCAAATTCAGTACCATGATCGGTCCTAATTCTAACAATAGAGGGATGACTAGTCAACACCTCATTCTGAATTTGTTTGAACACAGTCACAAAACATTGAAAAGCATCCGACTTTTCTCTCAAGAAGGACACCCAAGTATATCTAGAGAAATCATCAACAATCACAAGAATGTACTTTTTACCAGCTACGGACACGGTTTGAACCGGACCAACTAGATCCATGTGAATGAGTTCAAGAGGATGTGAAGTTCCAACATCTTTGACTCTCTTGTGTGCAACACGTGACTGTTTTCCCAATTGACAAGGACCACAGATGTGCTTTGAAGGCTTATCTAGCTTAGGAAGACCTCTAACAAGTTGTTTCTTAGCTAAGGTGTACAAATCATTTATATTCATATGTCCCAACCTTTGATGCCATAAGGAAGTGGTCTTATAAGTCACAGAGTGACAGGTCAACTTGGCAGCCAGGGTTTGGCTATCAAGTGTATAGCAATTGTCATTTGACCTACCTGTTTGAATTACCTCATGACCAGTGCTATCAACAATCCTACAACCTCTTGTGGACATAAAAATTTCATCAACCCATTGATCACATAAATGTGACACACTAATGAGGTTGGACTTAAGGCCTTCTACATACCTTACTCCTTCAAGTAAAGGCAAACCCGGAAGTTGAACACTTCCTTGACCAGTCATTTTTGCTGTTTCTCCGCCCCCAAACTCAACAAAACCACCATCAAAATCATTAAGCTTTACAAAGACAGATTTGTTACCAGACATATGTTTGGAACAACCACTATCAATGTACCAACGAGTTGGATCACGCAAATTCAAAACAGACAAGGCAACAAAACATTTCTCCTTTTTCCTTACCCACTTAGTTTTGGACTTACTAGGTGGTGATGAAGATGACTCAACAAGTTTAGCAATTCTGGTCACTTCAATAAGCAACAAATCAACCTGTTCTCTAAGTGAACTGTTATGGTTAGACAGACTTTTGATTTTAAGCTTGGTGCACTTAGGTCTGATGTGACCAGTCACGCCACAGTGGTGACACGTGGAAACAAATCTGGTTCTTGTGGGTGCAGTGGAACTAGAGGACGCTTGATTACTTTTTTTCTTTTCAATGACTCTAGGTTCTGGTGAAACTGTGATGACCAGTGACTTCGGTGAGTGTGGTTCACTAGCTTTGACAAACCTAGGTTGTGAAGTTGAAGCAACAGACTTACTAGCATCAAATCCAAGACCAGTCCTATCATTATGGCTTTTTCCAACATTAAGCATTTTGTCTAACTTTGCATAACCAATTGACAGGTCATTAACTTTTTCTTGCAGTGATTTATTGTAACCAACCAAGTAGACATTAGATTGCTTGAGTGACTCAACTTCTTCTTTCAACTTAAGACTCTTACTATGCATGAGATTAACAGAGTGTTCCGAGTTACTCAATTGATGTCTAAGGTCAATGTTTTCCTTTTTAATTCTTTCAAAATCAACAGACAACAGTGCAAACATGACCTCAAGGTTTGACCTATGTGACTGGGCATCTGCATTCTCACTTCCTTTGCTAGATTGACCAGTCTCGTAATCTTGCAAAGTGAGACAGAGTGCAGCCTTTTCCATCTCTAAATCATGACAACGCTTTTTCAGCTCAATGCTATCAGCCTTGATCACACAAGTTTCATCAAATAAGGCATCATACCTTTCACACATCTTCTCATAAGTCTGATTCTCTGGAAGAGAATCATAATCATGAAAAATAGGACAAAACATCTCAGGTGACTGGTCATCATCAGTCATGTGATGTGAACCCGACTCGGATTCCTCACCCGCTGAGTTGTGTTCAGAGATTTTAACAACAAAGGCAACCTCATCATCTTCAATATCTGAAGAAGAGTCAGAGTGAAGTGATTCCTCATCCTCACTGTCACTCCAAGAAGCTTTCAAGGCCTTGTCCTTGCCTTTGTTAAACTTTTTCCTATTGTTAGCACAATCAACAGATATATGACCAGTCCCACCACAAGTGAAACACTTAACTTGACCCTTTTTAAACTTGTTATCTTTAGATCCAAAGTTCTTTTCAAATTTCTTTTCATTTGACCCTTCACCTTGTGGCTTAAATTTTGAATCTCTAGGGTAGCTCGCACCACCTCTATAATCCTTTCTATCCTTGAGAATTCTTCTAAACCTTTTAACAAACAAGGCCATGTCGTCATCAACCGAAGATGATTTTTCAGATCTTGAGCTTTTCAGCTCAGCATGATCAGTCACACTCTGCAATGCAACACATTCATCCTTCTTATGCATACCTTCTTCCAATTTTAGCTCAAGTTCATAGGTTTTCAATTTTCCTACAAGTTTGGGAAGTTTGATGTCGGAAATGTTTTGACATTCCTTGATTGCGGTCTTTTTCGCGAAAAACCGTTTAGGCAACACCCTTAATATTTTTTGAACAATTTTTAACTCAGAAATAGGTGATTCTAGACTCATCGCGGCATTTGTGACACTCTCAACTTTGAGATAAAAATCATAGAAGCTCTCTGAATCAGTCATCCTGAGTTCTTCAAACTCGGAAAGGACCATTTCAAGCTTTAGGTCCCTTACTTGGTCATCACCCTCGTGAATGACACGCAACCTATCCCATGCTTCCCTAGCTGTTGTACAGTGCTGAATATGTGAGTATTGTGCACTGGAAACTGCAACAGCTATGGCGTTCCTAGCCTTTTTATTTGCATTAGACGCACTGACCTGAACCTGTGTCCAGTCATCTCTAGGTATATTCACTCTCTCACCGTCAACAATTCTAAATGGAGGACGCCATTCAACAGACAAGTATTGGAAAGCAAATTCATCATATGCATCAAGAAAGATTTCGAACTTATCTCGCCAGGCAGCGTAGTTTGTGCCATCGAAGTATGGAGGTGAGTTGACCGAACCGGCTACTCGTTCTCTCTCCATTGTCTAGACCCTTAAACCAACCAACCCAAGACCTTACTTTAAGTATGTCTAAAGCCCTGCTCTGATGCCAATTGCAGGTTGGCAATGAGGGGGGTATTTTAAATTATTTCCCTCTTAATTAACAAACAGCACAAACAGAAACACAAGATGACCAGTCACCGTTCTGGTCAGGCTTGACAGTTAACTTACAGATTGTGTTTGACTTGACAGATGTTTTAAGATATCAATCACTCAACAAATATAACTTGTGGATGTTTGTGATTTGTTCAACAACACTCAGATGCTATGCCAACTTAGGTCTTCAACGAAATCAGTGAGTTAGATATTCGTGAGCTATCCACAACTACAGCTTATTAAATCCAGCGTTTCTAATGCAGCAGTTAAGATGACCAGTCAGGCAGATTTGTCCAGATTGCATGTTAAAAGAGTTGGTGCTGAATTAAGTCCAATTTTAATTAAGCCAAGTATTTAATAATGCACATAGATAGACACACGATTTTGGTACCCGGAAAAATCCACAAAGGGATAAAAAAACCGGGGGTCTATCAGAAGACCGGCCTTCCACTATGAAATGGTAAAAGATGTCCAATACAAGATTTCAACCAAGCTCAATATCTAATGTACCTATCTTAGATGCAGCGTCTCTTGTGCGGCTTCATCTCAATCACTTCACTTCCAATAGAAGCTTGCATGGTCAACACGATATACGGACATACACAAGTATTCCTATACGTGGCACCTTAATATGAATGCAGTGGTGATTTATGACCAGTCACAGTTGCATTCCCAGAAAGCTACAAAGCTTCAGGAAATGAACAGTAACTGTGTTTACTGCTACAGTTATGAACTGGGCAGCAAACTAACTAAGGTCAATGACCTCTAAAACTCAACTAAGTCTATGAACATGCATGAACATGGAAGACTTTAGTTGCACACTACTAATCCGACTTAAAGTAAGAGAACTTTAAAAACAAGCCGAACTAGGAAGATAAACCCTCTTCAAAGTTTTGCTTAGAACATTTTCTTTTGAAAACAACTTTGAAAATCAAGGGTTTAACAAACGCATACCATCCTCATAAATCTTATGATGCTTCTATGCAAGTGAACTAAAAGCACTCAAGAAGAAACCCGAGAGGAAAGTATGAACAAAGGTGAGAGCTTTTCAAAATGTTTTGAGAATTATAACTTGAAAACCCTAATTGAATCAGCCGGTTTAAGATTGTTTAAATAGGGGATAAGGGCTTGAAGATCAACGGCTGAGAATTGGACAACACAAAACCACTTTATCACTTTACAATGAAAAAACCGGTTAAAAGAGTTAACTGTGATCGGACTGCTGGGTAAAGGCATGTTCTGTTGACCGGACTGCTGGGTAAAGGCATGTTCTGTTTAAATTACTATATCAAAAAGTTTCTGTCACTGATTGTCAACGACCCACGTGCATGAAATCGGTGACTAGTCACAAAATAACGGAAATCCTTATTCTAATGAAACCTTTTGCAAAAACCTAAGTATTTT